>CM076581.1:487417473-487928777 GCA_034641835.2 Pinus albicaulis
CTCTTCTGTAATATAATGTTTTACTGACTCTCGGCTTTGAGAGAACCTCCTCTGTAATGCTTTATGTTGGTTTAATATAAGACACGCGTTTCGTTCATCTTCTAAAGTTCTGAATTAAGCCTAGCAGTGTTTCACTAGCGCTAAGGGCCCGACTCTGGTGTAATCACTTCGCTGTTTGTATTTTTAATCCTTGCTTACTGTTGTGTGAAGTGTGTTTAATGTTTATTTCAATTACATAATTGATTTATCGTTGTTATATCAAATACATAGTCATTGTTATTTCATCCTTTACAAGAAGCACATTTGTTGTTCGGTTATTGTGTTATCATTATAAAGCTTTGATGTTCTGTATCTGATTCGAGTTGCTGTTCCATTAATTTATGATTTGTTATAATTGATTGTTGCGTGGTAAGTGGCTATCGACAGGATTGAATCATGGAAATCTAGTTTCTTGATTATCTTAGAATTGTAATTGTTGTTCATTGCATATTTCTGTTCCATTTCTGTTCATTGTTTATTCATAGCTTCCAATTAGCAAATAGATGAGTTATAGTTACATGCTGCTGTTCCTTTCCATATTTTGTTCCTTTTAGTTATTTTCATTAGCGCGCAGATTGAGTTTGCTTTTATTTCGATTGCTTTAAAGATCGCCAACTGCAGAGGACACTGGTTATTTCTTCCAAGTCCCCAGATTGGTTATCTTGCATCGATTTCTAAGGGAAGGAGTTATTGCTACTGTATCCCTGATCGATGTTTTGAAAAGATTGATGTAGTTTAATTTTCAGAGCATTTCCTTTCATTAGATTTCTTTACAAGCATTTGTTACTTTTTCATTTAACATTCTGTACTACATCTTCACATCATTGCTCTTAGATAATTGCAGCCTCAGACAGAGTACACTCTTGAAATAAAAAGTTGCTCCCGGATTGATGATTAATGTAGGCTAATTAGGTGTTCAAAAGATACCTTTTTACGACCCAACATTTTGGCGCCGTTGCCGGGGAGAGTGTATGCCATTTCAAAAGAGTGATGCACAGCTGATTTTCTTCTGCTTGCGAAGAATTGGGTATTAAAGATGGAAGGTAAGAACCTGTGCACTGGGCAAGAAACACACTTGCTCGCAGCCCGCTTCACAGCAGAAGCAGGTAAGCTTCTTTCTTTAGGTAAGAATGAATATTTTTTTTCTTGAATGAATAGACCAACTAAGAAAAATAAAATTCCTCCTAAAACTGAAAAACCTAAGGGACCGGTGACCCTTGGGCGAACAACTTTTATTGACGAAATCCTTAAGAGAACTGAATCTCAGCCATCAGTAGGATTTAGAAGAACTACTTCTAGACAACCTACTAGTTCCCTTCAGGTTACAGAATCACCATCTGAAGCCTTTGCTGAGATACACAGTAAAACAGAGGGAATTGAGCAAGATTCCCAAGAAATTGAGAATCCTTGCATAAGTTTCCTTCAAGAAGGGAACTCTAGTAATCTTCGAGAAGGAGAAGGGGAAACGGGAGAAACCAGAGACTCAAAATCTCCTATTAAAGTTGCCCAAACAATAAGAAACCCAGATAAGGGAAGTACCGTTCAACTTATTTAGAACCAAGGTCCTCAATTACCTCAAACAGTAGGTCAATAGGGAATACTTATTATTCTAGACAGAGAGAGTGCTGTCAAAGCCATCCTTGCCCCTGCTCGACAACCTAGAAATTCCTTGGAAATCCCAGAGGGATATTGGCATATTTTCGATCAAATGGCTCAGAACCAAAATCAGAACCAACAGACACCCCAACAGACCTCTACGCTGCAATATCCTATAGTAGATACTGCAGTAAACGAACCTATGAAAGCTATCACCCTTCAACATATTCCCGCATTTCATGGCTCAACATTAGAGGATCCAAACGCGTTTTTGTTTGAATTTGATGTGCTGTGCAGGGGATATGATTACACCACCGATGCCCAAAAACTAAAACTATTCCCTTCTACATTAAAAGGGGCAGCCTTACGATGGTTTATGGGATTAGGTGGGGGTGTCATAACTGATTGGGATCATATGAAGGCTGCATTTTTAAAGAAGTATCAAGATTATTGCAGGTCTCGGGAACTAAAAGATGAAATATTCCAAATGACAGCAAAACCAAATGAAACCTTGGAAGAATATGTGGAATGGTTTCAATGCAATCTTCAGAGATCCCCTTATGCATCTTTACCCTTACCTGATAATGTTTTGAAAACCACATTTATTAGGGGAATGAAAGATCAATGGGTTGAAACATTGAATATTATGGGAAAAGGTGATATATATCAGGAAAGTTATCCTAACATCATTGATTTGTGTATCAGGAGTTCGAGGGGCAATACAAGGTTAAAATCAACAGAACGTGATATAATTACAAGGGAAAATAAGATCTCTAATGAAGGTGTGACTTGTACAGAAATTGGAAACTTGCTAGAAGACTTTAAGATAGACATACTGGGAACTTTAACAACGCAGTTCGATATTATGCAAGCCAAACAGAAACAAGCAGAAGCAGAGCAAAATTTGGCAAAATTTTGTCCCAGGTGTAGGAAGAAACACAACCACAAAGAATGCCCGTTGGATGTGATTAAAGTCTGCGCCATTTGTATGAAAGATCACCCTACAGAGGGATGCCCTTCGCTTCTTGGCCTAAAAAAAGTTTATAAGGAGGCAGAAGAAGAATCAGAAGTGGTATGTCTGCTTAATCAGCGCCGACAATGGCAGCCGCGACAATCAGGTATGCCAAATGATCCATTTTCTTTTCGGCCTCCTCAATATAATACTCAACCATATAGTGGGATGTGGAAAAATCAACCACCTTTCCCCAATTGGTCACAACAACCATTTCCTCCCACATCTTGGCCAAATCAAACAAACCAAAATAATTGGCCTAGCTTTCCTTTCTGCCCACCATTTTGGTAGAATAACTATCCTACACAATGTCCCCCCTCTACTTCTCAGAGTTAGGCATGGCAGTCAAATTGGCAAAAACCTACAAATCAGCCAGCCGGATCAATTCCTCTCTCTCAACCTACACTGCCAGCTCCCTATACAAACCCCCAGACCAATTTAAGACCACAACTCCCAGCCCATCCCAACCCAAACCCAAACAATAGGCCAGTTAAGTCTGTCCAAATAATAGAACCCCCAGAATTAGAAACTAAACTGAAGGATTGTAATGATCTTCAATTAAGGTCTGGGCGCATAGTGGAAACAAAGAGAAACAATGATGCTCATATTGAAGATCCATTACCTATAGAATGAACATTACAAAATGAGAAGGAAGTTCAACAACAAAGTCAACAACAAGTAACAACTTCCTCTCCACCATTCCCAAAACGATTAATTATACCACGTCCATTAGAACAACCTAATTTTGATCTTCTGGGAGAATTAAAAAAAATTGTGTATAAAAATCCCTCTCCTCCAAGCTATTCAAGACATTCCTATATATGCAAAAACCATTAAGGAATTATGCATAAAGAAGCCAAAGAGGAGAACTAAAACCAATCCTACTGTCCAAATAGTCGGTACCTTATCTGACTTATTGTTAGGAATGGAAATACCTGTAAAATATGAAGACCCAGGAAATCCTATAGTGACAATGCAAATCAATGGGCAATCATTTCCAAATGCCTTAGTTTATTTAGGAGCAGCAATCAATATTCTAACAACTACTACCTGTCAAAAACTTGGCATTACGTCACTAGAGCCAACAACAACCTTGTTGGAATTGCCTGACAGATCGGTAGTCAAACCAGAAGGTACACTACAATATGTAATGGTATCCGTAGATTCCTGGGAATACCCTGCTGACTTCCTGGTTATCAATCCAAAGAACTGGCTAGATGGACATCCGTTAATCTTAGGTAGACCTTGGTTGGCAACTGCCGATGCTTATATTGGATGCCGACAAGGCAACATGACAATAACAAGGGGAAACTATGTCAAGAATTTAGCCCTATATCCCCCAGCCCAGCCAAGTCTATCAATAATCAAAACAAGAAAACCACCTGCATCATATCTTATGGAAAATATGAGATCACCTCTAACTATAGAAAATGCTCTTGATTTTAAAGATCAAATAGAGAATGATATCATTAATAGTTTTATTAATAAACCACAAACTAGATCTCATTTACAATGTCACATGATCAAGGCAGCATTCGATAATAAAGAAGAAGAAGATCCTTTCAAAGATATTCCTGATCAAGAAATACCTACTACTTCTATGTACAATAGCAAGACTGTAGAAATTAAGCCGGGAAAAACTCTAAACATTAACAAAAATCTCACTGCTGAACATGAAGAGAAATTGCTCCAATTATTACGAAAATATAAAGCAGCCTTTGCATGGGATTACCCTTATATGAAAGGAATTGATCCTCAATTGTGTACTCACCACATTTATATTGAAAAAGATGCAAGACCCATTCGCCAACCTCAAAGAAGACTAAATCCTCACCTTAAAGATATTGTGAAAATTGAATTACAAGAAATATTGGATGTTAACTTCATCTACCCAATATTTGATAGCAAGTGGGTCTCTCCATTAGTGGCGGTACCAAAAAAGAACGGAAAGTGGAGGATATGTGTAGATTATCGTGAACTTAACAAGGAAACACAGAAGGACCACTTTCCCCTTCCTTTCATTGACCAGGTATTAGACACATTGGAAGGAAAGAAATTCTTTTCTTTCCTCAATGGCTTCAGTGGGTACAATCAAATCCAGATTGCCCCTGAAGACCAAGACAAAACTACTTTTACCTGTCTATGGGGGACATTTGCCTACCGAGTCTTACCTTTTGGCCTATGCAATGCCCCTGCTACATTTCAAAGGGAAATTCTCAGCATCTTTGCAGACTTAATAAATGAAGGCCTCGAAGTATATATGGATGATTTCACACCTTATGGGGATGATTTTGAGCTTGCATTGGAAAACCTAGAAAAGGTATTGCAAAGATGTATTGACACTAGGCTTTGTTTAAGCCACAAAAGTTGTATTATGATGATGACCGAAGGAGTTATATTAGGGCATTATATTTCAGTAGCTGGAATTCAAGTGGACCCAGCTAAAATTCAAATAATCTTGTTAATTCCCACACCCACCACACAAACATAGGTACGTAGTTTTTTTGGATTTTATAGTTACTATAGAATATTTATAGAACATTATTCTCGAATAGCTGCACCTTTATATGCACTGACTAGAAATGTTGATTTCATTTGGACAGATAAATGTGACAATGCCTTTAATGATCTGAAAAAGCTTGTTTCAACAACCCCAGTGCTGAGGGGCCCAAATTGGAATTTTCCATTCTAAATTTCATCTGATGCCTCAGACACAGCAATTGGAGCAGTACTTGGGGAGGAGGAAGACAAGAAGCCATATGAAATTTATTATATTAGAAAAAATCTATCCCCTGCTGAATTAAATTATATTATGACTGAGAAAGAATTTTTAGCTGTAGTTCATGCTATAAACAAGTTTAGACATTATATAACTGGGTATCCTGTAGTACTATATACTGATCAGTCTGCCATTAAATGTTTAGAAAATAAACCTGTTACAAATGGAAGAGTGACAAGATGGTTGATTTTACTGCAGGAATTCGATATCACAATCAAATATCGACTTGTGAAAGAGAACCCTGTAGCTGACTTTCTGTCAAGAATGAAAAAGCCAACAGATACAGAAGCAGTTGAAGACCACTTTCCAGATGAACATCTCTTTGTTGTTACTGTCAGAACACCATGGTATGCTGATATAGCAAACTATTTGGTAATAGGTAAATTACCTAAACATCTATCCCTTAATGAATGAAAGCAGATAATACACCGTAGTACCATATTTTCCTGGATTGGGGGCTACCTATTTCATACAGGTGCAGATATGCAAATAAGGATATGCGTTAGGGAGGATGAGGTATTTGACATCTTGAAAGCATGCCATGATGGAAAATGTGGCAGATATTTTGCAGATCGTAGAACTTCCCATAAAGTTTTACGAACAGGCTATTATTGGCCTACTATCTTTAAAGATGCCAAAAAATTCGTGCAGGCCTGTGATAGCTTCCAAAGGGCAGGTCACCCTAGGTAGTCTGATGAAATGCCTTTGAACCCTAAACTAGTGATTGAACCATTCAAACGCTGGGCCCTTGACTTTTTTGGTCCTATTAGCCCTCCATCAAACCAAAAAACATACATCCTAGTTGCAACTGAGTATGTCACCAAATGGGTTGAAGCAAAGTCTCTTTCAAAAGCTACAGAAGACTCTGTAATACAGTTTATTTTCCAAATATTTGTGCGCTATGGCCTCCCAAGGGACATAATCACAGATGGAGGACCACAATTTTTAGGTAATAAATTAGCTGAAACACTGCAAAATTACCACCTTCAGCATAAGATTACAACTCCATATCACCCACAGGTCAATGGCCAAGTAGAAAGCACGAACAAAGTAATTGAATCTATATTAACAAAAATAGTTGCCTCACACAGACGAGATTGGGCCTAAAGATTGCCAGAAGCATTATGGGCATATCAAACAACATGGAGACCTACTACAGGATATTCACCATATCAATTGGTATTTGGAAAAGAACCCATATTTCCTATAGAATTTGAAATTCAAACATTAAGAACAACTCAAAAGGTGGGTCTAAATTCGAATGAAGCCCAAGCTAAAAGACTGCAACAAATTAATGAGTTAGATGAAATTAGGCTCTCTGCTCTTCAGCACACAACATTAATTCAGCAACAGAGAGCCAAATGGCATGACGCCCATATCAAAGAAAAGATCTTCCACGAAGGAGACTGGGCACTCCTATATGATTCTAGGTTTTAGGATTTCCCAAGGAAACTCCAGACATGATGGCTTGGACCCTATGAAATACAAAAAGTGCATGATAATGGCACTATTACATTAGTTACCATTGACGGATCTAGATATTCCTTTAAGGTAAACGGTCATCGAGTACGATTGTATCATAAACCGTTTACCCGGGAATCCTTTTACCAACAGTTACAGGAAGATTCTACCATGGAAATTCTCGCTAAAGGGGAGAACTCCTCCTCAGCACCAGTTTGTTAAATCATTCCTTTTTTAAAAATTTTTACATAAAGCATTTTTCATTTTCTTGATTGTTTTTTTACGAAATTCGTTTTTTAAAAATTTCTATTTCTATCATTTCTTTATTTCTTCATCGTTTTTTTCATGAAATTCGGTTTCTTTAAAATAAAATAAAAGGAAAAAAAAAAATCTGTTTATTTCGTTTGTTTTGCTATTCCTTTCCAAAGGAACAGCACTTATGTTGTTCCTTTCGAAAGGAACAACAGTTCTGCAGAGTGCTTTTGTTGTTCCTTTCTAAAGGAACAACACTTCCGCAGAGTATTTTTGCTGTTCCTTTCGAAAGGAACAACAGTTTCGCAGATTGTTTTTGCTGTTCTTTTTAAAGGAACAACACCTTTTTGAGTGGATTTTTTTTTTTTTTTAAGCCGGCATTTTGAATTTTTGATCACTCTTCTAAAGGAAAATATATCATTTATATACAATCATACAAATTAAAGCAAAAGAACAACACCTTTTTGAGTGGATTGTTTTTTTGTTTTAAGCCAGCATTTTGAATTTTTTATCACTCTTCTAAAGGAAAATATATCATTTATATACAATCATACAAATTAAAGCTTACTGTAATCAGCAAATCAAAATAAATCGTCATTTTTAAGGAAATTGTCTAGTAATCATAAGAGAAAGGAAAAATGGGCATGATCAATAACATAATCTTGCTACTTTATTACCATTGAATTAATCTGATCGATTATCTTTATCATGACTGGTTCTTTCCCATATGCTATAACTTTCTTTGATTTTTATTTATGGAATAGGAATAAGGGCATATTTTTTTCTATTGAGATGTTCAGAATTCTTCCACCATCCCTACTCTTAAGGAGTGTTGAGCCATCCTTTATGAATAATTGAGGAAAAGTCTTGTATGAAAAAGAAAAATATTTACATATTTTATTAATAATCTTATGATTTTCCAGATGGAGGATAGGGGGTCTCATGAAGAGCCAGCCTTACCGTGATCATAAGGAAGGCAGTAAAGTGGCATTCCCATCATGACCACCAAACCAGGGATATGGTCCAATAGACAATTGAAAAAATCAAGAAGCCTCTGGAATAGGAGGTCTCATCATAAGCCGGCCTGCCCACCTTTCACTTCTTCCCAGTGAATGGCATTGTGGTTTATCTGGTCACCAAGCCAGCACAATGGCCTTCGTCATGATATTCAAAAAAAAGCACTTCCTTAGCATAAATAAAGGACAATGGTTCCATGGGTAAGAAAGCAAATCTATCAAGGTTATGGACACCTGTGGGCAACAGAGCTCTGCTAATGGTATTGGAGTCGCATTTATACAGATCAATAGTTATATTTAACCCTTTTCCTATATCTCTAATTAAATATCAAATGAAAATATGAATCCTTTACCTTTACTTCCGAACCTATTATACATGAAAATCATTACAAATCGATCATATTAGTCTCAAATGGTAAATAATGCAATTGTACTTATGTTCATCTTATGCTGTCCCTTCTCCTCATATTTGAATCATTACAAAATGATTTTCTATGCATTACCGATTCATCACACGCATTGATTTTAGTAATTGCTATAATTTGATTGAATGTATCATAATTATGCCTGCTTTTTACTGCTGTACTATTGTTGTGCCACACTTGCCTCTCTCAATTGACGGTCGAGGACGACCTATCATCCATTCGGGGGGCACGGATGTCTGCATGCAGATCAAACCCCGAGATTTCTTTACCTGTATTTGAACCAAATCCCTGCATTTTAGGAAATAACAAACTTTCAACGACATTATTCCAATTCATCGTGATGTGTTGTTCCATTGCAATTACTGTGTGTTGATAAAAAATAACAGAGCGCAGAGACGATGGGAGGACGACCAATTCGTAGTGAACCACAGGTGCTGATCATTTCTGATGCTGCACGAGAAAATTTAGAAAGACTGTGGTGGATTACATATTTCATGAGGATGCAACAACCCCATGAAGGAGTGGCCACCGAATTTTTACTAAACTTGTAGGAAGGATCCTCCATGGTCAAAGGAAGACAGATAGTTGTATCCAACGAAATAATTGTAGAGGTGTCTGGCATCCCAGCGCAAGGGACTATTTGGACTTAGAAAAAGATTAGGATTCGAGAAGCCATAAATATTTTCCAAGATGACGGACAGACATTAGTTATCAAAGGCAAAGGAGTTCAGCCAGCAGAATTAGGAGAACCATGGACAGAGTTGGCCAAGATTGTGCAGGCTTATATAACGTGCGACGGAAGAAAAGATGTGGTAAGACCTCGCCACCTTAAGCTACTGGCTGTATTAAAACAGAAATGCACTATTAATTTTCCTGCATTTTTAAATTCTTTGTTGCATGATATTGCTCGTGGTATAAGAAAAGCTCAACATGCAGATATGGTGGTCATCCACCATTGTCTAATTCAATTAATAGTGAGTCGTAGCCTCGCCCAGCAACAGACCAGCTGGGAAGAGTTGATATTCTCCATTGACGTAGGGTTAGCTTTACCTGCTCCAAAACGGAAGAGGATGGCCGACTCAATAGCTGAGCCATCTACTCACAAACAGTCCCTCTGATGGTGGAAGGATTTCCGGGCAGCAGCAGCCAGCCCCTGGAACTGCACAGCTCATAGGATGAACAACGTCCACAATTGGAGGGAGAAAGCCCCCGCACTGATGAAGAACATGAATTGGAAGGAGAAATTCGCTACTCAGACGAAGAAGAAATAAGTCGCCACACGAGTAGTGAAAAAAAATCCAATGCAGAGGAGGGAAATAATGAGGAAGAAGAAATTGAAGGAAATGCTAAGGAAGAAGAAATTGAAGGAAATGCCGAGGAAGAAGAAATTGAAGGATAAATTCGGTATTCAGATGAGGAGGAAGGAAGTTATCATTCTTGTGAGGAGGATGAAGACAATCATAGCAGCGATAAGGAAGGAACAGAGCCTCCCGAAAATGCTATCGTAAGCCCTTTACAGGAAGACCAATTGGCCCAGATTTTGGCCAATATGAGTGATTATGCACAGCCTCATAGCCCTTTGGACCTTAATATTGATATTAATCAACTACCAGAGTGCTCTACTAACGATAAAGAAACAGCTGGAGAAATGCTGAAAGAAACAGCAAAACCTAGCGAATCTAGGGTTGCTTCTCCTGAGAGGCGTGAACAAGAGAAAGAGAACACCGAAGCAACACCTCAACTTGGGAGCCCCCAGGAGATTGCAGAGTCAACTGAGAATATGATCCCCGAAGAATTTATCCAAGGGAATATGAATGTGGAAGAAGAACCCCAAGAAGAGAATTTAACTGAAGGCACGGCTGATATAGACCAAAACCCTGTTGAGCAAAAGGGTTCAGATAAAGGAGCAGCTGTTCCATTAAGAAAGAGGAGGAAAACAACTGAGATTGAGAAGCTTCACAGGGAACGAATAAAGCTTCATAAAATAGTAGAACAGCTCAGGCAAACCATTAGGGTTCTGAGAATGAAACAGATGCCTAAGCGAGCCCCTAAGAGAAGAAGCATTGTTATCAAAAGAATTTCGAAAAAGAGAAAGGTGACCGCTAATAGGAACCCCCAAGTTACATAAGAAACCATACATGAGCCTAATTATGAGGATGCGAAGCAGAAAACGGCTGTTCCAACACAAGTTGTTCCAGAGGAACCTGTTTCAAGTGAAAATATGCAATCTAGCAGTCAGCACACTTTTAGTGATCCGACATTGGCCAGACTCCAAGAAGAGTTGGCACAGGCCCGAATAGAAAGGCAGAGATTGGAGGAAGACACTATCCCAAGAAAGAGATATCAGGAATTGCAGCAACAAATGAGAATTATTCATGAAACAGAAGCTGAAGCTCATGAAAAATGTCAGAAAGCAGAGAAAAATGTTGATAAGGTAATGAACCAATTAAAACTAGCCTACAATCAAATGGACACTCTCTTCTCCTTGTATACTGATGTCTTATCCTGTAGATTCCCCACCAAAAACTATGCTTTGTTTTTACTAGAAAGATATTTACAACTAAAGATCAAGGCAGTTAGGGCAGGGAAATCCATAGAAGTAAAAACTATAGACGACTTTGTATCATGCTACAAACTTTATGGGATCAAAGTACAGCGCCTTTTGTGTGAATTTTACTTGCATAATCTAATACTTGAAAATGACTGTGAATCAAACCCTAGCCCTTTTGTTGGAGATGTTCAATTTTAGGCATTCATTTCCTTTGTTGTAAATCAATTAAAATGTCTTAAAGCCTATAATGCTTTCCAAAGACAGGAAAATGAATTAGATTTGTGGGTTAGGAGTGAACCTCATAACCCATCCCAATTTTGGGCTAGATAGAAAAGTTTGATGACAAAGGAAGGAGTTATCCAAGCATTGGGGCCTGTCCACAAATCAATTATTTTGAATGGAACAGATTATTTCTTATCCATTAGAAATCAAGCTTATATAGCAGTTAAGGTCCGGTGGAGAACCTCCAATCAGAATATGCAAAATAGGGAACCATTTAATTATAGAAACTTTGGGCTAGCTGCAGACCGCTTGATTTCCTATAGCCATCTCGTTTTAAAATAAGGACCATTCTGGTTAGGATGTAGGTTCCGCGGCCCTATTACATGGTACCCTACTTCGGACTACAAAGCTATTTATGAACTTCCTGAAGGACAAACAGAACATGTTTTTGAGGAATTAGCTGCACTACGTGGTTTTAGGCCTGTCGATGATAAACCTTATCCAGCTTATTCTTTGACTGATCTCCATGTGAACTATAGTTTTCATGAGGACATGAAAAAGATTAAGCAGGGGGGTATGTTGGGCAATGAAAAAGGTGTGAAATTACTATGTATTTTCTCATTCTTTTACCATAGACATACTCCTTTTTGCCTTGGAAAGGTAATTTATTGTAAGAATTATAATAGAATTGGAAAGGTTTATGTTTAGTACAAAAAGATGGCTAAAGGTTACTTTTTGTTGAAAAAGCAGGAATTCGACGAGGTGAACAACTGTACCAAAGGTGGGGTTGAAACCAATGTAACTGCTGCTCCATCAGCGTTGAACCATATCCAGCCAAAGGCAAGGAGATCTGAATGAATTTCCAAGAAAAGGCAGGGGACAACTCGGCCTTGGTCAGAGTAAACATGATGATAACTAAACAAAGAGGAGTGAATCCCTCAGGATCCTTTG
The DNA here is from genome assembly GCA_034641835.2 of Pinus albicaulis. NCBI lineage: Eukaryota > Viridiplantae > Streptophyta > Pinopsida > Pinales > Pinaceae > Pinus > Pinus albicaulis. Next base: position 487,429,778 of record CM076581.1, read on the forward strand.
ATCCTGAGGGATCGCCGTTCAAACTCATCTTATTCCTTGAATTGTCCGTCGAGACTTGATATAAAAAGAAATGTCCTTTAGTGACAGAGGAGTCAGTGAGTTGGTTGAAAGGCTTTACATTTAAATATCTCTTCTGTAATATAATGTTTTATTGACTCTCGGCTTTGAGAGAACCTCCTCTATAATGCTTTATGTTGGTTTAATATAAGACACGCATTTCGTTCATCTTCTAAAGTTTTGAATTAAGCCCAGCAGTGTTTCACTGGCGCTAAGGGCCCGACTCTGGTGGAATCACTTCGCTGTTTGTATTTTTAATCCTTGCTTACTTTTGTGTGAAGTGTGTTTAATGTTTATTTCAATTACAGAATTGATTTATCGTTGTTAGATCAAATACAGAGTCATTGTTATTTCATCCTTTACAAGAAGCACATTTGTTGTTCGGTTATCGTGTTATCATATAAAGCTTTGCTGTTCTGTATCTGATTCGAGTTGCTGTTCCATTAATTTATGATTTGTTATAATTTATTGTTGCGTGGTAAGTGGATGTCGACAGGATTGAAGTGTGGAAATCTAGTTGCTTGATTATCTTAGAATTGTAATTGCTGTTCATTGCATATTGCTGTTCCATTTCTGTTCATTGTTTATTCATAGCTTCCGATTAGCAAATAGATGAGTTATAGTTACATGCTGCTGTTGCTTTCCAGATTTTGTTCCTTTTAGTTATTTTCATTAGCGCGCAGATTGAGTTTGCTTTTATTTCGGTTGCTTTAAAGATCGCCAACTGTAGAGGACACTGGTTATCGCTTCCAAGTCCCCAGATTGGTTATCTTGCATCGATTTCTAAGGGAAGGAGTTATTGCTACTGTATCCCTGATCGATGTTTTGCAAAGATTGATGTAGTTTAATTTTCAGAGCATTTCCTTTCATTAGATTTATTTACAGGCATTTGTTACTTTTGCATTTAACATTCTGTACTACATCTTCATAGCATTGATCTTAGATAATTGTAGCCTCAGACAGAGTACACTCTTGAAATAAAAAGTCGCTCCCGGATTGATGATTAATGTAGGCTAATAAGGTGTTCAAAAAAGACCTTTTTACGACCCAACAGTCGTCTCGATTTGGGATCCAGGGGAAAATCTCTGTGTATATCTGTTTTATGTTTTATGTTTTATGCTCTCGCTATTGTTTATTTTCTATTTTTAAGATTCATTTGCAGATAATTTCTGTACAGGGTTAAAACCTACAAAAGACATGTTTCCAAGTTTAGAGGTGTTAGATGGACACTTGGATTCGAAGTTTGACACATATGGACTCTTTTAGAAGGCACTGGCCATGTGGAGATTTCGGAACAATGAAAATTTCACTCCCATTTGACCAACGCACCGTTGAATGTCGAGAAGTGCATTGCAGTGCACCCTTGAATGGAGGGAGCTGCATATGCAACACAGTTAGTTCCTTGAGAGGCAACGTTGGTGAGCTCATAAGTGATATAACATATACTTCAAACCTTGTAAATTTCATAATAGAAGTCATGAATGATTTGTTCTTCTCTTAGGGCATATAGCAACTAAAATGTAAGGGGATGATAGACCCTATTTCATTGGTCCTGGGGATGATGTCCAGTTTGACTAGGTCATGGGGGAAGATGCCCAAAATGACCTATAATTGGAGGTAGTGAAATTTACATGTTACTTGGTAAATAGATTACCCTCAATAGTGTTAGATGATATGAATCACATGAGGTATGGATTGGTAAGAAAACCTATCTTAAATATCTCTGGGTATTTGGATGTGATACTTATGTACCTGTCCCAAAGGAGAATAGGAGTAAGTTGGATAAGAAATCTGAAAAGTGTATTTATTGGAATAAAATATGGTCAAAAAGGTTATTGCAATCCCCCCCAACCCCATAAACTATCCAAAGTTATGAGGAGGTAGTTTCTATGCAGATCCAACTCCTAAAATACAACTATGGGAATGAGAACTAAAATTTTGTCTTTTCTCAATCATCGTAGAATTGTAATTAGATACCGTTTTCATGTCTAGCTCATCGATATTATTCCAACGATATAAACTTTGCCTCAATCTGACTTGCGGATTGAGATTTATGCCTTAGTAAAGATAGACTTTGCTCACCTTCCACATCACCTTACCCTCCACATGGAAACCACCAAGTGGCCCACATGGTAGGTGACTATAGGCATCACCACTATGGACATGCCACGTGGCGGGTGAGCTAAACGATTAGTCAAAATTCAACTCTCGGTAGCTATGCTATCATGCATGAAGATGAATAAATGCAACATGATATTTCAAAATTGAAGATGTTGGGTGTGGAGCCTGATTATCTTCTTTATTTTGTATCACAACGTTGGACCCCTGTACCTTAATGGGGCGGAAATGCCGCCCATAATTAAACGATGTCTGGGGGGTCCAGGGGGGGCGGAGGCAACTTTATGGAGTCCCCCCGGCGGGGGGTTTCGGGGGCACTGCTCCCGAAGCTAAAAAGAGATGTAAAATTTCCTTGTAAAAGTATAGTAATTTCTAGTCAATCTGGGCCATTCATTAGGAAGATGATGTGACGGTAGAAGTTATGTTTAGTTTAGGGTTTTTTCCCTTAGAAGGCAACCCCTCGCTTTTATGAGGGTATTGTATTGCAACTGTGTATTGTGGGTGTATTATCAAATCGAGAAACAGATAGGGAGACTGTGAGAGAGAACAGAGGATATTACAGTGGATCTGTTGTAGATTGTGTCTCTTCATTTTGCTGGATAATAAAAAGGAAGGGCTGGCTCTTCGGGGTGGATGTAGCCCAAACTGGGTGAACCACATATATTTGTGTCTCTCTGGTTTTATGTGTTTTATGTGCTTGTGTTTTCCGCATATTTTATGTGTTGCATTGTTCTGTAATATATAATTTTCTAACAACTAGTATCATAGCCGAAGGTCTATTTGGCTGATAAACTCGCAGGAAAGAAGGGTTTCTGGTTCGAGTGGGAGCAATGGTGGAAGATGGTAAGTTTAGGGTCGAGAAATTTAACGGCCAAAAAATCCTGCTGTGGAAGATGCAGATGGAAGATTATCTATATCAGAAAGATCTGTACCTACCATTGAGCGGAAAAAAAAGAATCTAATGGCTATGACAGACGCAGAATGGGAGATTCTCGATAGAAAGGCACTCGGAACAGTACGATTGTGCCTCGTGGCATCGGTAGCCTTCAATATTTCGAAGGAAACAACAACAGAGGGTTTGATTAAGGCGTTGGCGAAATTATATGAAAAACCCTTGTCCTAAAACAAGGTATTTCTTATGAAACGTTTATTTAATATGAAGATGTCAGAAGGTGGAACTGTTGCAGACCATTTAAATGATTTTAATATAGCTACCAGTCAGTTAAGTTTTGTAGGGGTAAAATTTGATGATGAAGTTAGGGCTCTTGTATTTTTGTGCTCATTTCCAGAAAGCTGGAATGGTTTAGCTATGGCCATTAGTAACTCTGTCTCTGGATCTAGTACTGTAAAGTTTGATGATGTTGTCGGTGCTATCCTTAGCGAGGAAATGTGACGGAAAAGCTCCGGTGAGACATCGGGTAATGCTTTGAGTGCAGAGTCTAGGGGAAGAAGAATGGAAAGAGGAAAGAGCTCAGGATATCACTATAAATCAAGGAAAGACAGATCCAAGTCCAGATCGGGGATAGTGCGCTGGAAATGTGGAAAGAAAGGACACCTGAGGAAAGACTGTAGATCTCGGAAGGGAAAAGAAGGAGACGCACAACAAGAAAAAAATTATGAAGAAAATGTGACAAGTGATGTGTTACAAGATGCTTTGATTCTTTCTTTCGAAAATGTTATTGATTCATGGGTAGTAGATTCAGGGGCTTCATTCCATGCCACACCTGATAAGAAATATTTTCATGACTACGTTCAAGGAGATTTTGGACAAGTCCATTTGGGTGATGATAAATCCTGTAAAATTGTTGGAATGGGTAAGGTTCTTGTAAAACAACAGAATGGAAACCAATGGCTATTAAAGGAGGTAAGGCATGTTCCAGATCTGAAGAAAAATATGATTTCAACAGGGCAGTTAGGCAGTGAAGGTTGTGTGAATAATTTCACAGATAAAACATGAAGGTCAGCAAAGGAGCCCTAGTAATAGAAAAAGGCGAAAAGGTTGGTACATTGTATTTATGCAATGGTATTTCTAACTCTGTTAATGCTTTAACTTCCAAAGGAGAAGATGCAGCATTATGGCATCATAGGCTCAGACACATGAGTGAGAAGGGGATGAATATTCTTCAATCAAGAAACTTATTGCTGGGTTTGAAGAATGTTGATTTGGATTTATGTGAGAATTTCATTTATGGAAAACAAAAGAAAGTCAGACTTCTCAGAGTTGGGAAAGAAAAGAAGAGGGAAAAAATGGAGCTTGTGCATATAGATGTATGGGGAGCTGCTCAGGTATCATCTCTCAGTGGCTCTCATTATTATGTTACTTTTATTGATGATGCAACTAGAAAAACTTAGATTTATTGTATTCAAAATAAATCTAATGTATTTGATACTTTCAAGAAATGGAAAGATTTGGTTGAGATTGAGACATGAAAGAAGTTGAAGTGTCTCAGATCAGACAATGGAGGTGAATATTACAGCAAAGATTTTGATAGGTACTATTCAGAGCATGGAATTCGTAGGGACAAGATAGTTCCAAGAACACCACAAGAAAATGGTGTGTCAGAAAGGATGAACATAACAATCATGGAGCGTGCAAGGTGCATGATATTGCATGCAGGACTGCCTTTACAATTTTGGGCAGATGCTGTAGATACTGCTATTTATCTCATAAATAGAGGGCCTTCAAGTTCCTCTGATGGTGGTGTTATCACTCAGATTTTCCTTGAAGTTGTTGGGAAAAGGAAAGGGGTCCGAGGTAACCACAAACCAACTTTTAGGTACAGAATCTAGCCAATCTGTACCCAAAGAGGGCTCTCTCTATAAAATTTAGCTTTGTTTTAGAAGATATCAGGCTAGTTATAAAGTCCAAGGGTTTTAATTGAGTTTGTGTGATGAAATTCAATAACTAAGGGTAAGATTGAGTAATTTAGGCCATTGTGCTAATGGAGTCAAAGAGGATAACTTAATTGGATTAAGTCTCTTAACAAAAGATGGTTTCACAGGGCAAGATAATCAAACAGGGAACAATTATAGATCTAAAGTGAATGGGATGAACTCAAATGGATGAAGGGAAATTAAGAATCCTTCAACACATTCGAAAGAGGGAAATTGAGTGATTATTAATAAAGAGAAATTAAGTATTCTTTACTAAATAATCAAAATTCTTAAACTAGAAAAACAGGAGCAATAAAGAATTCACTGTTTAAACCAGTTTAGAAGAAAAAATTTAGAATAACAAAATTTAGAAGCACTTTCTGATTTATTCCTTTTCGTTAATCATTCAAAAATGAAACACAGATGATATAATAAACAAATATAAAGACTTCAACACATAAGAGATAGATGACTTATTGATCCGTAGTCTGACACAAGAATCCTGTAAAAAGTCTTTCGCATCAATTCCTCATCCAGCTAGCCACACAAAATTTCTCCAACAACACTTTATTCCAAAATAGTCAATATTACAACAAAGTCTAAAAAATCCACCCTTCAATACTCCGATTGAGGGAGTATTTATACAAAAAGTTATAAAAAATATCTCGTAACAACTTGAGATATAATCTAGGATGACTCATAAGTATTTTACAACAAACTAGAGACAGATGGTCTCGTAGATAAGAGAAATGATAACTGATGTTGTGCTGTTTCCTTATTTTGAGAATGTGCTGGAGGCAGGCCCTATGATTTGGCTTGCTGCTGTCCTCTTCAGTAATTTTGTGCTGGCTGCTCTGTTTAACTGATACTCTTTAACTGCAATGATACCCTTTTATCCTTCTTTATCATGACTTACTGTAGTACATAATCAAAAATTCATGTAAGGATAATTTTTACAAAAGTTCTAACATTTCTTCCCACCATTTATCTTCCGATATTCTGGTTCTTTGCAGCTTTCTGAGAGTTTCATCAGTCTCTGTATACCTAAAGAAAGTAGGTTGAATTGGGAACAAATGCTTTACTTCATGCTTGAGATAAAACAAATTTTCCAATCTATCATGAAGATTTTTTCCTGTAGGCAAGGCTGCTGCTGGTGAACTAGTTGAGGCACTAGCCTGATTGTTAGCATGCTTGTCCAACTTTTCAACATAACTTTCAAGGTCCATCAATTTATCCTCTGAAACTAAAGGACTGGGCAATCCTTTATTCAACAAAATATCAAATATTTTCATGAAGGCAGTGATTTCTTCTTGCATATTAGAACATCTTCGTTCTAGATTCTGCATCAGAGTTCTTTTGGTAAAAACTCTTTTTATTTCCAAAATTGTTCCTGTCCTATCTTGAATGCCAAGTTCTTCAAGTTGATGCTTCTTCTGAGTATTTAAAAAACGGATAAGTTCATTGGCTTCTTCAGTCATGTTTCCCAATTCTTCTCTTGCCCTTAGGACTTCTTCCAGAGCCAATTTGACTAAATCATTCTGTTCATACATTATTTGAATTGAGGGCCAGACATCTCTTATTGACTGGATGATGTTGTCCCAAAGAATTTCATTTATTTCCTTTAACGGCTTCTCCAATGTGAGATCCTTCTCCAATTTGTTGACCAACTTTTCTAATCTGTTGACCTCTCTTGTTTTATCTGCAACATTCATCTTCGAGAGATCATATTTTTGTTCCAAAGTGGTGAGTTGCACCTTTGTTCTCTGTAGCTCTGTCACTTGGAGTTTCAATTCCTCCATTGACTTTATTAACTCTTCGGTATTTAAATTGGAAATATTACCCTGTGATAACTCTGCTGGCTAACCTGTTGTTGTAGTACCTACAATCACTTCAGTTGTAGATGCTGGAGCACTAGGCTTCTTGTCTTTAAATGCCTTTTCAAGATCTTTTTCAGTTTCATTAAGTTTCTCATTCAGTTTCAAGAGCAAATCCATCAATTCTTCTTTAGAATTTTGCTTTATAATTTCTGCAGTCTGTGGATGTCTTGAGGCGGGTAACTTCAGTTGTTTTCTCAAGGCTGCAATATCATCATCTTTTTTCTTGATCAAAGCTTCTATACCTTTGACATCCTTGGGATTATGACCCAATCCAATAATGATTTCTTCCAAAGTCTTTATCCTGTTGTCCTTAGCCCGAGAAGAGGCTTTTTCAGGATTTAATTGAGCATTAGTATTTTCCAAAGAATCCTGCAATTTCTGGGTCATCATTGATTTATCTGTCAGAGTAGAATAAATCATTTCACCTGTCTGTTTATGCAACTCAATTTGATCCAAAGGATGAATATCCTTTGCTAAGACTTCAAAATTAGTTCTAATATAATCTGCAGTTGTTTGAGGTTGCTGCACTTTGGGTTTGAAGTGACTCATTATCATTTTACCCTGTTTAATGTCATAGGATAACATCAATCTTTGTTGATTCTTAGGAGCCATCTTCAAACATTGATTGTACACTTGAAGTCTGAGTGGATCATTTCTGGCCTTTATATTTATGAATGTTCTTTTAATATCCCAGGCATCTTTCACTGGTGGTTTGAAAGAAGATACTTCTGCACTTTGCTGCCTTTGCAACTCTTTTCTTTGTAAAGTAGTGGATGTCCCACTGATTCTACATGTTTGCTGACTACCTAATTCTTCTTGCGTCTGACTATCAGGGATTTCATGAACAAATTCCACTTCTAGAAGAGGATTCAATTTCTATCTTTTAACATCAGGCTGTTCAAAAGATCCACTGACAGGAGTAGTTGCTTCAACATCTCTCTTTTTACCCTTTTCTACATTAGGAGGAGTTTGTAAAATTGACATTTCTGCCACATTGTTCTGAGTAGAAGAAATTTGTACTTGACCCTGTTCTTTAGAAGTTTCAGGCAGTTTTTTCATTGTAAATTTCTCTGTAACTTGTATATCAGCCTCTTTCTCCTTTCCTTTAGATGCTAACGTAGCTAATGCACTGATTTCCTGTAAATTTTTTTGAGAAGTCCCAACACAAGAAGAACCAATACCTGGTATATCCATAGATTCTGATTTCTGTGTGATTTCGGTATAGGTACCAGTCACCTATCCGGTATTTCTTTGAGAGTTGAGGAATTTTCTTGATTTCACTATTGACCCTTAGAGGGGAGACTCCTGTCAACAAGGTGGTTGCCGGGTGTACAAATAGGTTAATAAACTCATTGTAGGAATAAGGAGAATCAAGGGAATTATGAGTGATGGCAGACCAAAAGATTACAGACCTAGGATTTCCTTTAGCATCAAGTTTTTAGCATGGAAAGGGAAACTCTCTGATTGAAAGTAAAGCATGAGATGGTATATAACAGAAGAATATTTGAACACTCTTTCATTCTCTAATCTCATGAACTGATCATGGATTTTATCTGCAATGTAGGAAGCAAAATCATACTTGACAGCAGGGGGCTGTCTAGGCGTAAAAATTTACAACAATACTAGGGTTAATTGGTCAACATATTCACTAGTATTAAAACCCATTATAGAGGATATCATATTCAGAATAAGCCTGCCCACATCAGTGAAAAAGGTATAACCATAAGGGGGAGGGCCTTTGGGCTGATGTTCTGGCAACATGAAGGTCTGGCAGAGATGATTTAACTCTTCATGGGACAATTTGGCAGATTTCTCAAGTAATTCTCCCATGCAAAGGGGAGCGAGTGCTTGACCAGGTTGAAATTGCAACATCTCGTTGATAGACTGAGCAGTTATGGGAAAAAAGAAGGTCTGACTCGGGGACAAAACTGCTCTTTGATTGGAATCATAATTTGCATGGCAGTAATGGATTATCTCAGGAAAAATATGGATTGAAGGGAGAAGATACATGGGAAGATTGGATTCCCATAATCCAAAAATGTCAGAACCTTTTAAGTAATTATCTCTGCAGTAGCAAAAAATTCGAAGGGGATTTTCACTTAGAACCAGGTCTTTAATTTGGAAATCTCTGTCTACTAAAGGCAGATAATCTAAATCTCTGTGAGGGGCATTCAGGGGTGCGACATTTAGAGCCACGGGATCTCCATTTCTGGTTCTTGTGGATTCAGAAATGAATTGCGGGTTTTTATGAAAAACGGGCACAATCACAGGTTTAGGAATGCAATTATAGTTTTGGGAATTGAGGAATGAACTAAAGAGCAATCTTGAACCTTGTTTCAGTTTTTCGTGTGGAATTTAAAACAAGACCAAGATTTTTACAGAGCTCAGCGGGAATTTGGGTAAATACCTGTTTTCCGAGAACTAAACAGTGATGAAAACAGGTGATGGTTATGGCGGATGAACTCTGAATTATTCGACTGCAACTTTCTTCGGCAAGGTAACGATTGGCAAAATTCGACAGTTGATTTCGAAATTCGTTGCATGGGACACTGGTCGCTGTATGAAATAATGTGAAAATGACGCGGGTTCTTTTGTTTTATTCACAAAGTCAAAGGTTGGCGGGTTTTTTTTTATTTTTTAATGGATGACGTCAGCAAGTATGGAGGCTTCGTCACGAGAAGCAGGCGGTAAGCGGTTTCCATCGCATAGCTTTTGGGGAAGAGTGGTTTTCAGCAGAGGGTGAGCGATTCCATACGATGGATGACACGTGGCACGGTATTGTTCAGAAAACCGCTTGGCCATTGCGCATTAACTTTCAGACGAGGATGGGCAGCGATATGGATGACAACCGTAGATCTTGAGTTGATAGATCGAACGGTCGTCGGGAAAGGAAGATGACAGGGAGTTAAAATGGCGGGCCCAATGTAATTTATTGAAATAATTGCGTCGGGGACGATTTGATTGGCGGATTAGGTTATTAATTAACCTGGAGGGTTAATTAATCCCTTTATATGACGGAGGGTCGGGTTTATTTATTAATTGGAAATTTCAACCAATTAATGAATTTTAATAAATATATGTTTATTTTTCAACCAACGGGGCGGGATATATATTATACGGGAATTATTTAAATTAATACGGGGAAAAAGGGAACTTGCATAGGGATTTAAATAATAAGTTAAAAATTGATATGGAAATGAATAAAACGCTAAGGGTAAAACATCAAGGTAATGTATTTAACTTATGCTTTTATGAATAGGGTTTTATGAAATATTGCATGATTTTCCTAAGTAAAATGGGATTTTACTTAGGAAAATATTTTTTAGAAGTGAGTGAATATCATGATGAATGATTTTAAGAACTTAGGATTTTCCAATTATTGGGCCGAGGGTCCGGTCCCTCCAAAATTCAAGGAAATGCCTTGAGCCCCTTTAATTTTCAAATGCCTTAGTACTTAGGGTAAATTAGTGAAATTTTTAGGGAAAAATGAGCAGGGAAGTTAATAATCTGACTTTGCTTCGTTTGAAATTCTTCCAGTGTAGTGTCTGCCTTTTCACTTGTGATGAAAGTAAAGATTTAACACATCTAGAGTCATTATCCATCACATGTAATTCTGCAACAACATCTACCTACCCTACCTACTTTACCCTACCATTTTTTCTTCTTTATTAGGGTGCACTTAGACTGGCAAATCCTCATCACAAATTTTCTTTTACATTTGAAAATCTATCTGATTCTAACCTTATTACATCCAAGGGCTCAGATTAAACTGTTGAGCTCCTTTTATTTACTCTACCTATCTACTTATCTGCCAAGATTAAATAGTTTGGTCAGATTTTATTCTCTATCTCTAAAACATAAAATTGAAAGATGAACTAGCCAAGCTTAAACTGTTTGACTATTCATAAATTGTGGCATAAATTACAAGTTGCACACAATTTGTTTATTTAAAAAATTGAATTTAGACTTGCACACTTTCCTTGGCCTTTATTTTGGTGGGGTTCATTTTCTTTCACTTTTTTGGCCATTTTATTCTTTTCACCCTTTGATTTTTCTTTTAGGGTATACCCTCTTTACATTTTTTAAATTTTTTGATTTTTAAACAATATGGAAAATCTTTGCAACAAGAAAAGGTATGAACATATTACATAGCTTATCAAGTCAATCATGACATATGAAACCTATTGGTATAGGAGTCTAATAGGTGGTATTCCAGAGGAAGCATGGACAAGTAAAAAGGTAAACTACTCGTTTTTAAAGCCTTTTGGTTGTGAGGCTTCTGTCCATATTAATAAAGAAAATAGAACAAAGTTTGAGGAAAAATCAAAGAAATGTACCTTTATTGGATATGGTGTTAATGATTTTGGTTATCTCTTATATGATTATGAAAATCACAAAATCATTAGGAGCAGAGATGTAATATTCAATGATAAGGTCTTGTATAAGAATTAGTTGCATGAAAAGAAACAGGAAAAAGAAAACAAATAATACATAGTTCTTGATGAGATCACATAAAAAGTAAAGGTGCTTGAAAATAATAATAATCAACAACACCAACCACCACAACAACAACAAACACCTCAAACACCTGAAAGTGGTGTTAGAAGATCTACCAGGATAAGTAGACCCCCTGAACGATACTCTCCTTCATTATATTATTTATTGTTGACTGATTCTGGTGAACCCGAATGTTATGAAGAAGCAATGCAGGTTGAAACCAAGAAGAAGTGGGAGCTAGCCATGGAAGAGGAGATGGGCTCCTTAATGCATAACCAGACTTGGGACTTAGTCAGGTTGCCTTCAGGTAAAAATACATTGCAGAATAAATGGGTTTATAGGCTAAAGGAGGAAGATGGAGGAAAAAAGAGGTACAAAGCTAGACTTGTGGTGAAGGGGTTTTCACAGAAGAAAGGTATTGATTTTGATGAAATATTTTCTCTTGTTGTTAAGATGAATTCAATCAGAACTATTTTAAGTCTTGTAGCAGCAGAAGATTTACATCTTGAATAGTTAGATGTAAAGGCAACATTTCTCCATGGAGATTTGTAGGAAGAGATCTATATGGAGCAAGTAGAAGGATATGAGGTCAAAGGGAAAGAAAAATTAGTGTGCAGGTTAAAGAAGAGCTTGTATGGCTGAAAACAGGCTCTAAGGCAATGGTATCTAAAATTTGACAGGTTTATGTTTGAACAAGGTTATACTAGATGTTACTCTGATCATTGTGTTTATCTGAAAAGAAAAATGATGGCAGCTACATTATATTGTGATTGTATGTAGATGATATGCTTGTTGCAAGGTCCAACATGCAGGAAATAAATGTGCTCAAAATAAAATTAACAAATTCTTTTGCAATGAAGGATTTGGGAGGTGCAAAACAAATCCTTGGTATGAGAATAAATAGAGATATGAAAAGTCACAAATTACCACTGTCTCAGAATGAGTACATACAAAAGGTGTTGAAGAGATTTAATATATAGAATGAAAAACCAGTTAGTACACCTTTTGCTAGCCATTTCAAACTTAGTAAGGAGATGTACCCCAAGATCCAAGAAGAAATGGACTATATGTCTAAAGTTCCATATGCATCGGTAGTTAGAAGCTTAATGTATGCAATGGTCTGCACAAGGCCTGATATTGCACATGCAGTGGGAGTTGTAAGCAGGTACATGAACAATCCAGGAAAAGAACATTGGATGGCAGTGAAATGGATTCTCAGATATTTTAGAGGTACCATAAATCAAGCATTATGATTTGGTGGTTCAAACATTGCTCTACATGGATATGTTGATGCTGATATGGCAAGTGACAAAGATAACAGGAGGAGAACTATAGTGTATGTATTTACTGTAGGTGGAACAACTGTTAGTTGGGTTTCAAAAATCCAAAGTGTTGTTGCACTTTCAACAACAGAAGCAGAGTATGTTGCTACTACAGAGGCTAGTAAAGAAATGATCTGGTTACAAAGGTTTATGGATGAATTGGGTAAGAAGCATGATATGGGCACGTTATACAGTGATAGCCAAAGTGCCATTCATCTTGAAAAGAACTTAACATTTCATTCCAGGACTAAACACATGCAACTCAAGTACCATTTCATATGGTTATTATTGGAAGATGGACAGTTGAAGCTGGAAAAGATACACACTAACCAGAATCCTGCATATATGCTAACAAAAGTTGTAACCAGAGAGAAATTGAGATTATGCTCAGTTTCAATTGGTCTTCAAGGATGACGATGAAGATGAGAAACAACCAGGTCCAAAGAGGAGTCATTGTCCAGCAAATGAAGCAGTGGTGGAGTTACTACAATCAGTCTCCAAGTGGGAGATTGTTGGGTGTGGAGCCTGATTATCTTGTTTTTTTTATATCATAGCATTGGACCCATGTAACTTAATGGGGCGACAACGCCGCCCGTAATTAAACGCTGCCTGGGGGATCCAGGGGGGGCGGCTGCGAATTTATGGAGCCCCCCCCCTAGGGGGGAGTTTCGAGGGCAGCGCCCCCGAAGCTAAAAACATATGTAAAATTTCCTTGTAAAAGTATATTAATTTCTAGTCAATCTAGGCTGTTCATTAGGCGTATGATATGACGGTAGAAGTTATGTTTAGTTTAGGATTTTTTTCCCTAGAAGGAAACCCCTCACTTTTATGAGGGTATTGTATTACGGTTGTGTATTGTGGGTGTATTCTCAGAGCGAGAAACAGATAGGGAGACTATGAGAGAGAATAGAGGATATTACAGCGGATCTGCTGTAGATTGTGTCTCTTCATTTTGCTGGATAGTAGAAAGGAAGGACTGGCTGTTCGAGGTGGACGTAGCCCAAACTAGGTGAATCTCATATATCTGTGTCTCTATGGTTTTATGTGTTTTGTGTGCTTGTGTTTTTCGCATATTTTATGTGTTGCATTGTTCTGTAATATATAATTTTCCAACAAAAGAAACAAGTGCAACAACTTTCACTCTCACAAAGAGAAACCAAAAATAATTTCGAAGCAATGATGAATGTTAACATGGATGGTTTAGAAGAAAAAATAAAAGCAGATATGGAAGGTTTGACAAAGTTTCTATAGGAAATGCTTCCCATTGGTGATATTGGTGATATGGTAGTCCATGAAAATCACGATGATAACAAAGGAATGTGAATCATGATTTTAGAGACTCTAACTTTGGGTTGAAGACCCAACACATTCCAAAGATCGATATGAGGAAGTTTGATGGAAAGGATCTGGTAACATGGATACTATAGATGGAGAAATTCTTTTATTTCCATGATTTTCCACACACACAAAAGGTACACATTATATCTCTATATTTGGAACCAAATAAATTTTTGTGGTATCAATGGATTTGTTCTCGTAAACCAATTTTCAATCAGACATTTTTTATGGAGGAATTGGTGGCACATTATGAGGATACGAAGATCAATACCTTATTTAACTAATTCATGAATCTCAAACAAAAGGGTTCAATGACATAGAACAATGAGTACTTCCAAAGATTGAATATCAAGGTAACTAATATTCTAGAAGAGCATATGATTAATGTTTTCATAGGGAATTTAAAGGATAACATCCAACATTAGGTTCACCTTTGGGAACCTACTTCATTAAAAAATGCATTCATGGTGTCAAAAAAATTTGAAAGAAAAATTATGGCAACAAGGAGGTCTACCACTCACAACTATAAAGATGGTGTTGATGGTGTTGGAAGTCGCGAATAGGGGAGGGGGTCTCCCTATGTGAAGTCCCAATTAGACCCCACAGTGGTTGGAGTAGGAGCCCCATATGGAAAACGACCATTTCCAAAGTGGTGGGTTTCAAAGGTGTGCCTTGGATGTGATAAACACATATAATGAGATATGGATGGATTTCGGTAAAATAAAGTGTATGAAATATGTTTAGTATCAAATGTAATGCATGAAAGGTTCCATCTCACGGGAGGGGAAATGAGTGAGCCCCTTAGTAGAATGTAATAGTACTTAGCTTAAAAGAGACACGTGAGCCATACTAGAGAATTGTTAGTTAACCCACAAAATAGTTCACAATATAACAATGATCACAAGAACATAATGTTGGACGTGACCCAACTTGGTCCAATTTTGGTCAAAGACTTCGCATATTGAGGAGTGGACTGGGTGATACCGCGAAGTTATATTTACTAGGGGCTTCAGGGTGGGTCAAAGCCCCTCATTTTGTAACGGGTATTAGGGTTTTATTTAATTGTTTTGTCGAAGCCCATTGTATGTGGACCATTGTTTTGTAGCTATGTAATGTATATAAAGAAATTTAACACTTTTTCGAAGAGACATCGTGGAGAGAAAGAGAGACATGACGAGTGCAAGTCATTGAGTATTTTGTTCTATTTTTTTGGGCCTTAAGGAAAGGCTCCGCAGTTGAGTGCGTGGAGACCTTGGAAGCGTCTGCAACTTAGTGCATAGACCACCTGCAACTGAGTGCGCAAGTTGAGAATATGAATGTATTGAAAAAATTCACCTTAATAAAGAAGAAGAAGTTTTGGGCAATATTCTGTATTTATGTGCATTGTTATGTTTTCTTTCTATCTATGGATGCGAAGCACTGATTGCTAGTAAATGTTATGATAGCGCAGTTATATTGTTCTGTGATATGCTTATGTTAAACTAAATGTGGTGAAGTAAGTATTTAAAGTATACAATTTAATAGTGATATGTATGCCCGAAGGCTAAGTAAGATACAAAAAAGCGAAGTAAAAGCCACCTCGTGCATCCCTCAAGGCTGCAGAAACCTGATTTTGCAACCACCCATAGCCACCTCGGGTGAGACTGCGATCTTCTTGGAGGTCATTACTGAAAGGGCTGGTGTTTGAGGGTTTTTTTGGTGCGAAGTACAATAAAAACTTGGGTCAGTCCCAAAAGAGCCAACACATAACAACACACATTTAACAACACACATTTAACAACATTCATACTAAATCAAACAAATTAGTTCATAAGCATTGGCGTAAATGAAACAATGCATATCACAAACATAACAAGAATAATCTTACTACATCCATGACATATGCATGAAGACTTTTCGGCTTTGAGATTTGATTAAAGAGTGAAAGTTCCATACATACATTTACAATTGAAAAGACACTATCCCCAATAGTGGAACATGAAGTCCACACTTGCTTCTCCAAAGAATGATATTCCTTCTCTGCTAAACTAGGGAATCCAAGGCTGCAAAATAAAGCTTCCAAGCCCCTTGCTGGAGTTACGAGGGTGTATTTGTAACATATGATATGACTCTTCATCTCCCTTTCTGACTCTTGAGCTACCCTCATGACTCTTTGACTTCCTTTTTTCCTTTTATAACTAATGAATTTTCATATTCCACAATTGACACTTGGAATTCCACTTACATATATATTTCAAATACAAAATTACAAAAACACATATGAGACAAAAAATGGGTAGAGCCTAATAGGACAAGCCTAATAATATAACTAAACATATCAAGGTTGAGTTTGATGAAAATCTAGCTCATCAAATTCAACTTGTAGATCTTTAGTCACATAGTGATGCCATGATTTCTACTATGCAATGGTCTCTTCAAAATTTGAAAGAGGATTAGGTTGAAAGTGGACTCTAGCTTCCATCACATCTCAGTAGATAGGTTTGGAACCAGTTTGTATCTCCTTCTTCAATAAGAACAACATAGTATTGATCTTACTAGGGCCACCAATATACTTTTTCATGGTATGTAAATTGATCTCTAGATCCTCTTTGGTGTAAATCTACTTTAGTTGGTTCAAGTACTCAAAAAATTCATGCCTAAATTCTTTTTTTCCCTTTGCGTCTGTGAATTTCCCGGCTAAAGGGATCCTATGATATTTCACCAGAGAGTCCACACTGTTGTATAACTGTGCATAAGAAGAAATGATATTGGCTATGAAAGTGTTGAGATGTTTATTGCTTTGTATAATAATTTTCTTTTCAACTTTCTCCAACTCAATATATTGTCTTTTTTTCTTAACCAACTCTGACGGTGCACCTATATACTTCATTCCCCATTCACGAACTGCAGTGACAGTTGCGTGAATGACCTTAAGAGATTTTTCTCTTGATTTCTTCTGCATTTCATGCAAGGGGACAACTGCTTTGTGCATGGTGACTGTTAGCGCTCAAATCTACCTTAGGCTGCAATAAGGTAAAACTCAAGGCTACATCAAACCACGCTCAGCCTCGTAGCTAGCCCTATGAGGATAGGAGAGGGCTCTCTCCAGTCAATCTCGATAAAATGAGCAATAGGGTGCGAGATGACTTTAAAAGGGAACTGATTTTAGGCTAGTAAATAGATATGAATGAGGTTTTTAATAAATGACGGGGTTTTCTGGGCAGTATGGGGCAAAGAAACAACATGAGCAAAGATCTAATCAAAGGCACAGATTATTCCATAAGGCAAGATAGGCATGAAGTTTAACAATTAAATCGAAATTGAATGACATGTAAAGACTGTTTAAGAAAGCTGAAAAGGGCATTAATGTATGAATCCTTTCCAACAGAAGAAAATTACACAAATATTGAATGCTCTTTCGAGGCAGAGCAAATAGATTGGGTTCTACCTCCCTTATTGTAAAACATTCAGCTGGAAATGAATGAACTTTGAAACATTACAAAAGACATATGAAACAGAAAGAAAGACACATTTGCTAAATTCGTACCACAAGAATCTTATAAACCATTTAACAACATATATTATTCTCTGTTCAAAATTTGTTGCAATGATAGTCTTTGAGTTTTTCCCTCTCATGACTTTTCGAACTCTCCCCCCCTTTACAAATCATTTGCAATACAATAAATAAACTCTAATGTTGAAAAAAGATCGATCCAAAATGAGGAGCTGTTTCAACTTAAGTTAAAAATAGAAAAGAGAACAACCATATCCTTGAAATCCTCTAATGACTAACTAAAGACTAAAAACTAGAGCGTAGACCCATCTGAATTACTAACTGAAGTCATAAATAGGAAATCGAATCCTATTCTTCTGCTGTAGTGAATATCTTTGTTTAATTTTGGCTTTTTACTTTACCTTTACCATTTGAATAAAACCAAATTTTTTTATAATTAGCATCATTTGTAACATTGGGGCGTTTTTATCTTAACTATCAAATTATAGCTCCCAGCAGCTTTCCATACATAATTGTCGCCCATACATAGTGATGGTACGAGTAAAGGATATTTGTGGAACATATTTCATATGCCTGTCGAAGATTTCCATCTGCTGTAGACCTGTCCATTTGATTCAATTACAAACAGTTGATCGCCCTCAAAGTCTGGCCCCGAAACTGTAATAGGCTTATCCACGTGAAATGGAAGATCAATTGATTTGGCATGAAACTGGACGCAAGGGCAAAAAAATTTGGCTCTGAGACTATATGCGTAGCGCTCTTACCCAGTGCGTAGCGCGCTTGTAAATTTACACAGGCTGGGGAGGCTATATGCGTAGCGCGCTTTATATGAGTAGCGCGCCTCCTCTGTGAGTAGCGCGCCAGGATTTCACATTGAATTTTATCACCTCTGTTGATGATTTTATACCAAGCAGCTCCTTTATATGCATGTGCTTCATCAATGATTACAAACCTGAGATTAGAAAAAATACGCTCAAACTGTTTGTGAGATGGAAATATTGACATATGCAACATATCTGGATTTGTAATTAGCAATCTTGCATTTTAACGGAGCTAAATTCGATCACTTTCAGAAGTATCACCATCATAAACACCCATATTTAAGGTAAATTCCAACCCTCCAGTCATTTCCAATAAAGCCCGTAGCTAATCGTGAGCCAGAGCCTTCGTTGGAAACAAATACAGAGCACAGGACAGTCGGTTGTAGATAGCTCTTTCAGAACTGGAGTATTGTAGCAAAGTGGCTTGCCACAACAACATCTTTATGTGAGAGTGAAGCTCGTATAGCTTCTGCCTGATGACTGTACAGCATAGATATGCCCATTCTTCTAAGTGCAGCCTTAGTCGATTCTGAAAATGTCATAAGATGATCACTGTACTTCGCTTTCCTAGGATTGATAATTTCCACATGTACTAGCTGTCCACTATATCCCAATCCTTTTCGTAAATGTTCAACCATATCAAATGGAGTGAGCTCATTTGTCTCCGAGCAACGATATTGCTTATTATGTCCCCCAGGCATTCTTGGAAAAGGTTTTCCATACCACTTTTGGAAGTGGTTTGGCATATATCTTTTGCAGACAATACTAATTCATCCAAAGTAACAGAATCTAATGTCTTTCCGCTAGAAGTTTGGCATTCCTACCAATATTTTGCAACTTCAAGTAAATGTACTTCAAATGCATTCTGGCGTTTTGTAATTGCATTGATAATAGCTCTGTCAGACATTCGATTACCAACCTCTGGAATAGGATCATGCAAAATATGAAGTTGTTCATGCATTTGCAACCACAAGAATCAAGCAAATGGAAGTGGAGAATGTCATTCTTCACCATACTTCTAACTGCGCCACTCCTTTTCACAACCTTTGGACAAAGAGCAGCAAGCTGCTCAATTTCCTTTACACTAACTTCCTCAAATGCATGACAGCTGAGTTGTTTTAGTGCTTCTCTGACGTTGCCCCATGCGTATAGAATAATCAACTTCCTTCTTCAAAGATTGAGCATGGTTTTCCTGATCTTAGACTGAATAATGAATCTCTTTGTTGTCTTTTACAGAGATGGTGGCGTGGCTTAGCTAAGGATAACCAAGGCTGCTTCTAAATTCTCAAGATTGAAAAACTTCAATAATTACATATTTGAAAACACATTTAACGATTTCTTCTTCAAAACAGGGTTTTGAAGAAGAATCAATCTCGCATTGATAACCATCTTGAAATATAAACTCACTGAACCTTCTTCTAGCCTGTAGGCATTATTTGACATGTTTCGGGGTCGGCTAATGGATAGGCATGGAACATATTGAGGGAAATGATCTGTGTAATTTGGAAACTTCATGACGAAAAGATATTTCTGTGGTTTCTCTTAAACTGTAATTACATTCAAGCTTGAGAAATTTCTGGAATAAAAACATCTTTAAAACTTCCCTCTGACCTGCTGGCCTTAAACCAT
Organism: Pinus albicaulis; assembly: GCA_034641835.2. NCBI lineage: Eukaryota > Viridiplantae > Streptophyta > Pinopsida > Pinales > Pinaceae > Pinus > Pinus albicaulis. The sequence goes on from CM076581.1 coordinate 487,449,804, forward strand.
AGACCTAATGACCAGGTTTAACTCTTTGCTTATCTTTGGACAAAAACCAGACTGTAAATGACGAGAAATGAACTTTAGTGAATTTGACTCTGACAGAGGACTGACAAGACTGAGTCTAACATTGGCTCCAATGGGGATGGCAGCTGCCGCTTCTTGGAGGTGCCAAGAACAGCAGATCTTTGGGAGAGCAGACAGTGCCTTCATCCATTGGGCGATGGAATCATTATTTGAACGGATAACACAAAACCTTTGACACATTTATTGAATGAAAACTTGACTGAAAACTGACTGAAAATTGACTGAAACCTGACTCAAACCGACTCGATGGAAACTGAAATGACTTGAAAAAGCTTGACTCTGGCAAACTAACTTAAGACTTGAACTTAAAACTTAAAGCTTGCTGGCAGTACATAACCGCCTGTGTTTCTTACAAGACAATATACCATCAAACTATATCATAATGCCAATGTAACCAATCAAGCAGATGCCTTGCTGACTGATTCTCCCGATCAAATCTAATGGTCAACAATACAAACTGATAACTGGGCATCAAAAAACACAATTGACCATGATCTCCTTCATCACTGAACACTGTAATAAACACCTTCACTATTGACTGCAACAAACCTGCCAGAGGATCCTGAAAAACATGAAGATTTACCTCCTGCTGAAGAAACAAGTTGTCTTTCTCTCCTGATTCTGATCTGTTTTCATCATGTACTTCAGTAAAAGTATGCTCCTGGGCTTCAAAAAACTCTGAATAGGTAGATGAGCAGATCTCCTCTTGTAAAAACATTTCAACACATGAAACATATGAAGAAGAAACTGAAAGGGAATCTTGAATGTTCTGATCTTCTGTAGTCTGAAAATATGATAGGTCATCTTCATATGATAGGACAGCCGGATTTTCATTATCAATCATAAGGAAAGAAACTTCAGCTGATTCTTGATGCTCAAACATGATATCTCTATCATCTACCATAAATTCATCCAAAGGAACTGTTTCACTTACTTGAATGAAGATCCCATCTTGTTTTTCATGAACTGACTGAATGGCTTCTTTCTGAAGGTTGTGTTCTAATGAACTGAAAACATTTGAATCCATACCTTTGTTTTCTTCTTTCCAGATGATCTCAACAGCAGAATTCTCCTTGATGGGTTTCAACACAAGATATGCTTGGTCATCACAATCTGAATGTAGATCTGAAATAGCTGGCTGGTCATTATCACAATCTGAAACTGAAACTTGAGTTCCCGGCATGCTGTCTTCTTCTGTGGGCAGATCTGAAATGACACTTTCTCTTTCATCACTTTCAGCCATATAGACCTCTTCAACCGGCTGATCTATAAAGCTTCTTACAAAACTGTCCTCCTTTTCAGAAAAGGAAGAAGTTTCACCATCACCTTCTTAACCATGTGCACACTGCAAATCTGCGTTAACTTGAGCTGTAACATGACCTTTCAATAGTTGATCTATCTCGTCTTCAGATAGAGGAGATAATACCCTTTGTTTTCTTTTGCTCAAATAGTGATTGTCTTCATTGATTTCAAGTGAAGGAGTATACAAATTTTCCTCATACTGCTGATCCATTTCATGTAATTCCTGTTCACTGTCAAAATGCAAAATTCCTTCATCTTCCACCACACTAAAATCTTGATCCTGCTGCAAATTTTCATGATCGTCTTTATGCTGCTGAAATGGATTTTCATATAGGGCTTCCATAATCTCATCATCCATGAAATTATCATCTTCATAATATTTCTCAAGGCTTTCAATAAAAGTAGAAGCATGTTTGCAACAGTCATGAACTAAATTTAATGATGGATAAGATGTTTGATATCTTTCAATGAACAGGGCATGAAAATCCTTTAAACAATAAATACAGGCCAGCGGAAAATTTTCATACCAATATTGGGCTTCACCTTCCAGAGTGGCCAGGAATATCTTCATCAAGCAATATTCAGGAAAATCCACCTTCAACTTGCGAATATGCATGTGAAATCTAACTAGATGTAAAGCAACATCTTTCTTACCATCATCGTTAAACGTAGGAAGATTCCTTGACCAATCTACCTTGGGCATCTTATTTGGAAAACCTGGAATGTGACCTCGGCTCATGGGAGCGTATCTTCTTGTGATTCGGTCCATCTTGAAAATCTGACAGCAACTGATCTCCCTGCAGTGAAGTCACCATGAAGCATTGATTGTCTGGATCTTTCAGTGAATGAAGTCGCCAGGTGAATGAGTTCAGCCTTCTGATGTCTGATTGTTGTTCACCATCAACGATCAGATCTGACCTTGATACATGTACTGGGGCAAATCGCAAATCAAGGGGCACACTCACAAGCTAAACCGGAGATCGACTGAAGCAGCTTTTATCTACTATGCACTCGCAGAGCAAGAGCAGTTCGAAGGTTACCTGGCGTGACTTCAGACTCCGTCTATAGCAAATGACAGTAATAATCAAATTTCTCCCCAGTATGGTCGCCACTATGTTAGCACTCAAATCTACCTTAGGCTGAAATAAGGTGAAACTCAAGGCTACATCAAACCACGCTCAGCCTCGTAGCTAGCCCTACGAGGACAGGAGAGGGCTCTCTCTAGTCAATCTCAATAAAATGAGCAATAGGGTGCGAGATGAATTTAAAAGGGAACTGATTTTAGGCTAGTAAATAGATATGAATGAGGTTTTTAATAAATGACGGGGTTTTCTGGGCTGTATAGGGCAAAGAAACAGCATGAGAAAAGATCTAATCAAAGGCACAGATTATTCCATAAGGCGAGATAGGCATGAAGTTTAAAAATTAAATCGAAATTGAATGACATGTAAAGACTGTTTAAGAAAGCTGAAAAGGGCATTAATGTATGAATCCTTTCCAACAGAAGAAAATTACACAAATACTGAACGCTCTTTTGAGGTAGAGCAAATAGATTGGGTTCTACCTCCCTTACTGTAAAACATTCAGCTGGAAATGAATGAACTTTGAAACATTACAAAAGACATATGAAACAGAAAGAAAGACACATTTGCTAAATTCGTACCACAAGAATCTTATAAACCAGAGCTGCAACCTTTCATTATTCCTCTGTTCAAGCTGTACAATGATAGTGCTGAGTTTTTCCCTCTCACAGCTTTTCCAGAACTCTCCCCCCTTTACAAATCATTTGCAATACAATAAATAAACTCTCATGTTTGAAAACAGATCGATCCAAAATGAGGAGTTGTTTCAACTGAAGTTAAAAATAGAAAAGAGAACAACCTTCTCCTTGAAATTCTCTAATGACTAACTAAAAGACTAAAAACTGGAGCGCAGACCCATTTGTATTACTAATTGAAGTCATAAATAGGAATATGAATCCTATTCTTCTGCTGTAGTCGATATCTTTGTTGAATTTTGGCTTTTTACTTTACCTTTACCATTTGAATAAAACCAAATTTTTTTTATAATTAGCATCATTTGTAACATTGGGGCGTTTTTATCTTAACTATCAAATTATTGCTCCCAACAACTTTCCATACATAATTGTCGCTCATACATAGTGATGGTACGAGTAAAGGATATTTGTGGAACATATTTCATATTCCTGTCAAAGATTTCCATCTGCTGTAGACCTGTCCATTTGATTCAATTACAAACAGTTGATCGCCCTTAAAGTCCGGCCCCGAAACTGTAATAGGCTTATCCACGTGAAATGGAAGATCAATTGATTTGGCATGAAACTGGACTCAAGGGAAAATTTTTTTGGCTCTGAGACTATATGCGTAGCGCTCTTACCCAGTGCGTAGCGCTCTTGTAAATTTACACAGGCTGGGGAGGCTATATGCGTAGCACGCTTTATATGAGTAGCGCGCCTCCTCTGTGAGTAGCGCGCCAGGATTTCACATTGAATTTTATCACCTGTGTTGATGCTTTTATACCAAGCAGCTCCTTTATATGCATGTGCTTCATCAATGATTACAAACCTGAGATTAGAAAAAATACGCTCAAACTGTTTGTGAGATGGCAATATTGACATATGCAACATATCTGGATTTGTAATTAGCAATCTTGCATTTTCACGGAGCTAAATTCGATCACTTTCAGAAGTATCACCATCATAAACACCCATATTTAAGGTAAATTCCAACCCTCCAGTCATTTCCAATAAAGCTCGCAGCTAATCGTGAGCCAGAGCCTTCGTTGGAAACAAATACAGAGCACAAGACAGTCGGTTGTAGATAGCTCTTTCAGAACTGGAGTATTGTAGCAAAGTGGCTTGCCACAACAACATCTTTATGTGAGAGTGAAGCTCGTATAGCTTCTGCCTGATGACTGTACACCATAGATATGCCCATTCTTCTAAGTGCAGCCTTAGTCGATTATGAAAATGTCATAAGATGATCACTGTACTTCGCTTTCCTAGGATTGATAATTTCCACATGTACTAGCTGTCCACTATATCCCAATCCTTTCCGTAAATGTTCAACCATATCAAATGGAGTGAGCTCATTTGTCTCCGAGCAACGATATTTCTTATTATGTCCCCCAAGAATTCTTGGAAAAGGTCCTCCATACCACTTTTGGAAGTGGTTTGGCATATATCTTTTGCAGACAATACTAATTCATCCAAAGTAACAGAATCTAATGTCTTTCCGCTAGAAGTTTGGCATTCCTGCCAATATTTTGCAACTTCAAGTAAATGTACTTAAAATGCATTCTGGCGTTTTGTAATTGCATTGATAATAGCTCTGTCAGACATTCGATTACCAACCTCTGGAATAGCATCATGCAAAATATGAAGTTGTTCATGCATTTGCAACCCTGAGGAATCAAGCAAATCGATGGAGAATGTCAATTCTTCACCATCGCCTGCTCTGCCACTCAACACTAAAACCTTTGGACAAAGAGTATCAAGCTGCTCAATTTCCTTTACACTAATTTCCTCAAATGCATGACAGCTGAGCTGTTTTAGTGATTCTCTGACGTTGCCCCATGCGTATAGAATAATCAACTTCCTTCTTCAAAGATTGAACACGGTTTTCCTGATCTTGGACTGAATAATGAATCTCTTTGTTGTCTTTTACAGGGATGGTGGCGTGGCTTAGCGAAGGATAACCAAGGCTGCTTCTGAATTCTCAAGACTGAAAAACTTCAATAATTACATATTTGAAAACACATTTAACGATTTCTTCTTCAAAACAGGGTTTTGAAGAAAAATCAATCTCGCATTGATAACCATCTTGAAATATAAACTCACTGAACCTTCTTCTAGCCTGTAGGCATCATTTGACATGTTTCAGCTGATGGATAGACACATGGAGGACATATTCGAGGGAAATGATGTGTGTAATTTGGAAACTTCCTGTGAAAAGATATTTCTATGGTTTCTCTTAAACTAATTACATTCAAGCTTGAGAAATTTCTGGAATAAAAACATATTTAAAACTTCCCTCTGACCTGCTAGCCTTAAACCATAGACCTAATGACCAGGTTTAACTCTTTGCTTATCATTGGACAAAAACCAGACTGTAAATGACAAGAAATGAACTTTAGTGAATTTGACTCTGACAGAGGACTGACAAGACTGAGTCTAACAGTGACCATTTCATCATAGAGGTTCATCATTGTGTCTCCCAATGCTTGCACTTCACCAAATATAGTTGCCTGAAGATCTTTCAAATATACATGTGCGGGAGCCAACTTCTGAGCTTGTTCCTCGAGTTGTTTTATCTGTTTTCTTACAACTTCCAAGTTCTTTTCCATTTGTTTATTTTCTGCCATAGATAATTTTTGTTTTCCTTTGAAGCTCCTACAAAGTCCAAGTTAGCTGCAGTAATAGTTTCAGGATTCTTTCTGGTATCCATGGAAATTTCCCTTTCTGTATTAAGGAAAGCGGGATGTGTGAGGTCATCTGGAATTTTTTTATTTATTGCTTGCATAATTTTCCTTTGAAGCTCATTGAAAGTTAAGCTGCAAATATCCATTACTGGACTATCATCAAGAGGAGAAATTTCCTCTTCATCATGTGGATCTGGCCCATCTGTAGGAGTGTTAGGCGGACAAATCCCTCTTGTAGACAAGAGCGATCTCCTTATATTTCCAACTAAACCTAGTAACAAACACCAAAAGAATTTCTACCTTTCGTTAACCTATAACGAAAACATGAAACATGTCGTATGCGAAGGATCACATACCTATTAATGAAATTCTTGTAGAAGTCCTTTCAACCCTTTCCGAATTATTTCCACAACTTCTCCATGATTCTCAAAAAGAGATCTGCATATAAAAATAACATTCAAAAGAATCAAAGCATATCACATATGAAAGAAAAGGTAAATGAAATCCCTAATTTAGCACACAACATATAATTGAATCAATAATCAGTCATAAACCATGCGAGTGATCAAGGAATCTCACAAATAACATCAAAATAGGCGTAATTAGGAAAGAATAATGAGTTTTTATTGAATTGAAAGGAAGAAAAAGTTTACAACCTAGTTTCCTTGATGTCAGAAGCCTATTCTAATGGTATCCTTTCCCTCCTGTTGATGAAAAGCTCTTCAGACCCCAAACCAACAGTATAAATTTACCAATCTAAGTCCCCCCTATTCCTTCAGTCCTATTCTCAATTTATAGGAAGGATAAGGAGGCTTCTAGTTCTTCTTCTCAAGGGATATGATGCTTAAGAAGAGGAGATTAGTTCCATGTACCAAGTGATGAGGCACATGTATGTAGTGGTTCAAGGTTTCTAATTTGGATAATATTCCTCAACCAAAGCTTCTATATATATATATATTTTTTACTTGCGTTAAGAGGATGGCACAGTTTATAGTGGAAGAAAGTGCATAGATCTGCACAGGCCACAATGGTAAAAACTACGCATGCGGGTTTTGTTCAGGAAAACTATGCAGATGCTCAAAAATGTGTTTTAAGCTGTGCAATCCAAAATTCCTTTTGTCCCTGGTATTTTTTTACTTCAATATTCATAGGGGATTCAGTTGAGACACTCATTGGATGGCGAGAGATTCAAATCGACAGTCATGGTGACAAAAAACAGTGTAATGGATTGCCCAATAAAATGCAAAGCCAGAAAAGATGTTTGATGACTGAAGCGCATTATCATGTCAAAGGTTCAGATCAAAGACCAACTGGTTGAAGACCTGAAACAAAAAATCAAGGATTACCATATCATGATTTCATATAAACATCATTTAGGTAGGCATTCCCATACTCATAGTATAAATATCTCAAAGAATCAATATGGAAATAAAACTAACGATCAATGTCAACAAAAGGAACAGTATGGATGCAACCATCAATGAATCTATGTTTACAATCATGAATATTTAATAGCTCCACGCAACATGGATGGATTAAACTATATCTAAGGTCTTGATCTCCATGTATCGACATATGAATCTAACCATGTGATCAAATGTCTTGAAGTCGAACATGGTAGAAACCACTAGATTACCGTTCAATAATGTGAATCGTTAACAAGTGCGAGAGAAACCACTAATAAAGAAAATGGTTCTCAAGGTAATCCTAGTGCAATCTATGAAGTGTGAAAATCGGTCTTGAAGTTGAACACTCATATAATGATTCGATCGAAGGTCAATGATTCGAACTTGTCGTCGAGGTCGAGAAACCTTCCATTAGGGCATGCAGGCTCCAAGGTATTGAAGAAGGTTTCTAAGTCAACTTCCTGGATAATGAGATGGAGTTGATAGGAAGCAATCCGTCACAGGAGGGCCTATGACATGAAACTCATGTCAAGTTTTGAAGAAAAAATTGGATTAATTCAGGACTAACTCAGGGATGACCGATGTGATTGAAGGTTATTATTTGCAAGGTAATTTTGACTAAGGTTGGAATTCTCTTGAACATATTGGTGACACGACATTTGAATTGGCAACATTTTGCTCAATGATAATACCAAAAACCAACTGAAGGCTTTCAAATGAGGTTTGATTAGTTGCAAGATAAATGGATTTCCCAACTCGAACACAAATGTGACAGACTTTCATGTTCAAGAGAGACATACTGCCTTTAATGAAATACAAAAACAAATTTTTCTTCCCTATTTCCCCTCACCATCACTGGAAATTACCTCCTTTTTTTTACACAAGCTTGAGAAGGATAAAATATGCTTGTCATATAAGATCAACCTTCAGATGAGTCCTTCAAAGTATTTTTAACGAACCCTAGGAAGGAATGTTTCGGTCTCTTCATGATTGACAAGTTTTGCACTGTTTAGATTTTACTAGTAAGGTGTAGGGTTAAATCAATGTCATTTTCATGTTTTAAAGAGTTTGAAAAGACACAAATATAAAAATTGTTCAGTTCTTTCAACATAGATTTTAATGAGCCCGGAGAAAGTAAAGCTTAGTGTTTTTCAGTTTTAAGGATTCGGGAGAAAAACATAAGTAAAATCAAAATTTTATTTTTCATAAATGTAGTCCCTCAATCCCGAAAAAGGGTAAAGTGATGCAGGAGAGAACTCTATTGGCCATTATTGTTCAACACATACCTTTTTCGTAAATAGTATTATTCATTCCGGAAAAGAGGTAAACTTATACTGAATAGACGACCGTTCATTTTACTTTTTCGAGTTTGAATAGTCAAGTACTCAACAATATTTTCAGGTTTTAAGAGTATAAAAAGGGCTTGAAATAGAACTCTAGGGTTTCTCTTTTTCGTAAGTTTTAACGAGTCCTAGAAAGTAATAAAAATGTGCCCTTTTTTTTCATGGAAAAATCAACAACTTTCTATTAAATAAAAATAAAAAGTTACATTGTAGTAGATGAACCAAGTGCATTCAAGTACTGTCCCAAAGGACTAGAAGATGCGTGTTAAGCACTCACAGTAGCAAAACTACCAAAAAAGAATAAAAAATAAAATTATAAACTGGTATTCTCTTTTTTGCTTTTTTTCTTATGGACTTTTTGCCAAACCCCAAGAGATGGAGTAGCTGAAACAACTGCTAACTCATTATTTATTGGAAGGTTTTGGATTTATTTATCTGAATCTAAGCTCTCAGAGACATGATAACTATTAGTTCCACTTGTTCCTTGATTGCTTCTCTTTTCCTCATATTGGTTCTCACTTGTCGAGATCACAACTGAGTTGTTGGGAATGTCTGCTTGTTTATTCTCGCCCTTCTGATTCTCTTCTCCCTCCATTTGAGAATATTAAGGATTTTGTGTCTCTAGATGTTATTGGGTCTCATCCATTTCTTCATCCTTGTCATCTAAAGATTATGGATCTGGGAATTTCCATCCTCTTTGCTTTGGCTGTCTTTTCTTCATCCTTTTCTTCGCTTGATTGCATGTATTCTGTAAGTGCCTTGTTTGATGGCAGATCCTGCACCTAAAAGAATATTTTCAAAATATAACCAATGTGTCCACCTGAAATCTTGATGCCTTAGATGAATAAGACTAGGAATTCCTTTTATTAATTCAATCTCCACACACATGCGAGAAAAAGTGAAGACACATTTGTCCATTCTTTTGTGATTCATCTTTAGGAACCTTCTCAATGTGTTCCTGATGCCTTCTAGAACCCGATGGTGCTAATATGGAAGAGGAAGGTTATGTAGCCATACCAAGACCGAAATTTTTTCTACCACCATTGTGTTAGCGTCAAATCCTTGAAACCATGGGGTTACAAAGAGACCCGTCCTTCCCTAAAACCATGGTCCTTCATTTATGACATGTTCAAAGTCTTTCTGTTTTTCAAACTAAACAAAAAAAAACCTTTGGCACACTGATAAATATCAACATATCTAGTCCATTTGTTTTAAATCCACTCATTTATATCTTTATATTTGGGCCAGTGACCATTAAATCGACCTATGATAGCTTTTGCATGCAGGATAGTAAAAAAACCACTTACTTTTGGTATTTCTATGGCCAGACCTGGGGCTTTTTCCATATTCTCAATGATGTATGACCCTAGTATTGTAAAATTTGGAATTTTTTTGGTCCTGAGTGGAAAAATTCCCTCTTAATGCATCATTGAACGAGTTTGGAGCCTTTCCAGCTGAAGATGGTCCAGGTGTGCAACTCGCTCCAGGGGCATCGCCTTGCAGTCTTAAATTCAGGATAATTGTGATGTTTCTTTGAATGCCATAGTCATCCAAATGGACAAAATTCTGGAGGAATACCTGAATATATCAAGCTTTGAAAAGGAGGAGGAATACCTGTAATATTTAGTATACTCTGTTTCAGATCAGACACTAGATTCGTTCCTTTGACCCTTAACACTTTTGATTTTCCAGAAATGGTTTTGATAAAAACCTGAACGAATTGCTGTAGATCTACTTCATGTGGTCTCCTTTGTATTTATCTTTTGTTTTGATTAGACCCCAAAAAATATTGAGAGTCTTCCTTACAGTTCATATGTGAGGCTCCATGACTCTTATTTGAGCATATCAATGTCCGAAATGTAGATATTGAGCGTATTTGAGACAAAACCCACCAATCCAATCCAATCCAACTTCAATCTAGATCCAAACACAAAGCTTCAACTAGATTTTGATCTTGCATTCGTCGGAGTAGGATGCGATTTCCTCAATATGGTGGGGTTTAGGGTCGATGAGGCCGCCGTTCGTAAGCTGTTTCAACAGTGCGTGGCCGGTTAGTACCACGATCGCAAGCTGATTCCCATCGTGATCTATGGCCAACAACTTCATGATGCGGTCTGGTACCTTCTTCGAGATGGATTGGGAAGACAAATTCCTTGTTGAGAAAAAAATGGACCCTGTAACCGCAAGGTTTACAAACCCGCTAAATGTAGATACCATTGCCTCTTTCGACTTCTCAGGAAATTCGACAATTCTCTAGCCATCACACGTTGTATCCTCCCATATTGGGTTGCTATTCCCTGCATATTTCAAATTGAAACCTGGGCGTTGAGTTGCATAAGCGGCCATGGAATCCCACTCAGCTTTTCTTAAAAAAAAACTAGTCTATTGCAATTGTTATATCGATGAAGTGTACTCATATCACCAAAATTCAATTTAATTAATGAGTAGGAAAAAACAGAAATAACTCAACATTTTCATGTGTTTTACAAGCATGAAAGATAGAAAAAGAAGCTCGGGATTTTCACGAGTTTAATGAGTCTTGAAAATAATAACCAAAATGGACTCGAGACAAGTTTCATTTTTACCCAAGCTTGAAACGAAGGAAAACTATGCTTGAGAGTGGTTTCATTTATACAAAATCTTGAAACAGAGAAAAAACTATGCTCGAGAGTGGTTTCATTTTTACACAAGCTTGAAACATGGCTTCCAACTAGAAGAAACACATGTCAAGGGACACATCTCTATCATGGATTCAAAGAGGCCTTCATCAGAAGGAAGAATAGTTCTCTGGAAGGAACACATGTCAAGGTACCCAATAGGGATAAGAACATTGACTTCAAATACCCCCATAGAGGTCACCATGTCAATTACTAGATCTAAGTCAAAATAAGTCGAGAAAATAGTGATAGGCTCGCTTACATCGGTAATCAGATGCATGGGATAGGTTTCCACATAATTAACCCGTGGCGGGGTAGATACCACTTCGATATAAGGAACATTAAGGGATGTCAGATGGCTAGTAGTCGAATCAAGACCAACGAACAAAAGCTGGTCAATAGACACAATGTTTCCATTGTGAGGGAAATACATCACTCAAAAGAGTGCAAACACGACAAATTTCATGGTACATACATAGTATCACCCAAGGGGAAAATTTAAATCCAAGGGGGCTTGGACTACCATAATATCAATACAAATTTTTTTACCTTCCAAGGTAATAGGAAACTTAGGAAGGATCCCTAAAGGTTCACTAATGGTTGTGTTAAAAGCTAGCAGATTCTGTGTAACATGCACAAGCTGAGGGGAACCCAAAGCTTGACAAGCAATTGAGGATAAAATACTAACATAAGCAACTTCATTTACATTTTTGCAACAAACATTCTTACCATAAGCCTTCAAAATAATTTGGAAAGGCGTGGAAGAGGGAAGACGAGGTTTTTTTAGTGTACTCGAATCAAAGGAAATGACCTCAGTACTTGGTGGGGGTTCAGTGAAAACAAGTGAAATGCCCCCCTGTGTAGAAGAATCTGATGTAACAAGAAGAGCCTGAGCAATATTAATTTGACTCTCTAAAGGGAGAGTGGGATTGACAATAGATGGAATCAAGTCGACTGCTTGATCAACTAATGGTTCATCAACCTGAGTGATATGCATTTCACTCTCTAATGGAAGAGTGGGAGTGAATGTACTTGGAATTAGATCAATCACTTCGTTAATTGACGGTAGGTTGGGAGAAAGTTTACGGTAACAAGTTGGAAGTTGTTGTTGGGAAACAATAAGTTTTTCCAACAATTTTGAGGCTTCATTTATATGAGGGAAAATGTGACTATGATGAATCCCTTTGCATAACCTACAAGGAAAAATATCTTTATCGTTTTCCCCTAAAACCTGAAAATCACTAGCTGATGGATCAACTGTAAGTTGATAAGAATATTCTGATCATACTTCCAAGACCTTAGGAATACCAGGACAATTGATAAGGAAGTGGTCACCCTTACAAAGCTTACAAGGGTATTTTGGCTTGTGATGCATGTTGGAGGTTTCCTAAACATTACCAATACTTACAACTTGGTTGACTTCTTTCTTATCTTACTTCTTCTTCTTCCCTTTCTTCTTCTTCTTACCCACCTGGTTACTAGCATCAAGTATTTTACCAAGCGAAGAAGAAGAAAGGGAGGAAGACATGTTGGGTGAAGAAGGTAAAGGGTTAACATGAGGTTAGTGATGTTGATATGGTGAAATCGGTTTCGGTGAAGCATCCAGTTGAGGTGGAACAATTTGAGTATTGGAGGCCAACGAAGTTGAAAAAAACCATACCGGTAAACCTATGGTAAATCCAGGTAATGACAATGTAGCCAAATAAGGAGGACCAATATTTCCAAAGCAAGGAAAAGGACAAGGATTTTCGTTAAGAGGGGTTCCTTGGTTGGTAAATTCCAAATTTTTTTCCATTAGATTCAACTTTAGTGAATTTTAGTTAAAAATTTAGCAATGTTAAAAATCCAAATTCACAATCCACACCTAAGGTCTGTAAAAAGTAAAAAAAAACAAATAACACACTAACAAATCTAGGAGTGAAACCACACAAACAACCTTTTCACAGTGAAATCACTAGTTGGTGATGAAATCCAACGTCGTAAAAATCAAGGTGAAAAGTATATATAGATAGAGTGGGTGGAACGAGTTACCCTTAAAACCTGCTTAATAAAACAGTCTGGTGCAAGTAACTCCACTTATTCCATCTCAAGTGAACATTACCCTCCAAAAGGTCCAAGTGAGTCTAGTCAGCGTCTATTCCAGGTACATTAGAGACCTTCTATTAGTATGAATCTTTCGTCGAAAAAGACCACTTTAGCTACGCATAACAAATAGCCCTAACATCAATTATGGCTGCTAATATCTTTAAATCTGCAATTAGTTGATCCAAATAAAGCTGCACAAATCCAGATCTATGCATAAAAGACATTAAGCAATGAAAATACAATATTGCTCCACGTATCCAATAGATAATACAAGAATAATATATTTGAAAGAATTTTTGTATTAAAGGGGCACCTGAGAGGAAAACAAGAAAGGTGTTTCCAATTCTCCTCAATGGGATGGGTTCTTGAAAGTCCTCAACACTTCAGATCTAAAACTTCTCTCTCTTGTTGGTGTAGAAAACCCAGACAAACATAGAACTCAAAGGGAGCTCACAAGACAAATAATGGAGAATGTGACAATGGCAATGGCTCAAAGTTAGACCAAGAGTATAGATTGAGAGTGATCTAATGCAATGAAAGTTGACTAATGAATGGGGAAAACCCTTCTATTTATAATAAATATTAGGGCGGTCTAGAACTTGGTGCATGAATAAAATATTATTAATCAAATTCTAGAACCACCCTTTAGGAATATTTTATTATATTTGTTGGAGGGAAAAGGATTTTTGACTTGGGTCAATTCCTTTATTTATAAATAATAAATAAATAAATGATTTATTTATTATTTTAAGGAAATTGTGGAAATATAATTAAATAAATAATGATTTATTTAATTATTTATAAATGATTTAGTCAAATTTAACTAGGAATATTATTTAAATAAGGATTTAAATAACTTATTCCTAAGAAATAATCAAATAAATAAGGATTTATTTAATTGATTTCCTTGTTTTGGGTTAAATATGACCAGGAAATATAAACAAATATAGATTTGTTTATTATTTCCTTTTGGGGTTTTCTGTTTAGACCATAAACAACTTAATAAAGGTGTTTTACTAAGTTATTTCACATAGTGAAAGCAATTTTACTTAGGGTAAAATTGGTCTTACATGGTGTACTTGGGTTCATCTAATGATAATAGGTTAGATGACCAAAAAATGGTGTAACAAATTGCCCCCCAATGTACGAGTGTTAGGATCAAATCGTATGACCAAAGTACGTTGTAAGAACTCAATCACTAGACATCAAGAAGGAAGTCAGAGAGAGAAATGGAAGGCAGTCTAATGTGCTAAAGGACTAGACCCTAAGGAGACGAGACTTACAGGTGCAACAAGTCTCTAGTTTATGAAGTGGTACCTGTTCTAAAGGCGGCGGGGGAGGCATACCTATGCCCGCCGAGACAAAGTACAAAAGAATAGTATGTCCAGTAAACAAGGAACCGAACTATAAAGTACATGCTGGCATCAATACGAGCCAGAAAAATAGAATGATGAATCTCACATACATGTCGTGCCTAAAATAACAGCCAGGACTTATACAATAATATTTTAGTACACGAGATACAAATACAACCCAAATGCCCGCTATACACGAGGACGGGCTCGCAAAATCTGACTAATACATGCAAATCGAAAAGGCGCTGCAAGAGGCTGAGGCTGACATCATCAAATGTAAGGAGCTACATCAAAGGCTGAAATGAAAGAGTCATTCGGGCATGTGGGGGGCTACCTGCAGGGCCACCCCCTCATGAGGGTTGAGACATCTCACACACACCCGAGAATCACCAATAACTGTTGCTGCATCACTGGACCATCAAGTATACGGATCAAGATCATGCTGAAAGGAGCTTGAACCAAGGTACACTGCCCTCTAGACCTGGCTTCTGGAGTAAATGAGATGATGTCGACAGAAGGAGGTCCGCCATAGGTGAGGAAATAAGGGATCCCCAACTAAGGCACGAGAGAAAATAGTAGAGTGACTAACAGACGAACACGAATGATGATGATGAAATGATGAAAGGTCCAAAGGGGACCCAAAAAACATGAGTACAAAATGGTATCTCATGACGGAAATTGACACCAACAAGAATAAATATGGAGGCAAAGTGGTGCCCCAAAGAAAAGTGTTGTAAGTGAGGAAATCCGATTTGGAGGAGAGGGGAAGTAAGTCTTCGTGGAGAACATGTGTCCTGGTGAAGTAGTGAATGATGAAAAAAAACATACGCTGGCTATCTACAAAAAATAAAACATGCATTTCGAGCGGGAAATGCTAAGGGTAATATCTCTTAAGATAGAGTGCATTGCGAGGGTTAGGAAGGGGGTGGCCTTAAAAGTCATCTAAAAGATATGCCCCCTTACCAAGATCTTTACTTATTATGTAAGGACCTAGCCATAATGAGTCGAACTTCCCATGACCGAGGGTATCGTGGGCCTGGTCATATACTAGAACAAGGTCACCTTCATGAAAGGTTCGAGGGTGTAATTTTCAGTCATACTGAGCTTTGGTGTGCTTTTCAACCGCTTCAGGAGTTTTCAATGCAACATGACGGTCTTCAGAGGCACGCTCAAGCATGATAAGTCATTGTTCTAGAGGTTGGGTATCAGGGAGAAGTTCGACGACCAATTGAAGGGAAGGTATTTCACACTCGATTGGTAAGACTGCCTCCTCGCCAAAGACAAGGTGGAAAGGAGTGAAACCGATGGCGGTTTTAACAGAAGTACGATAAGCCCACAAAGCAGGGAAGAGCATAAGATGCCAATTGGTTTTGTGCTTATTCACCGTTCGTTGAAGCATGGTCTTAAGAATTTTGTTGACTGCTTCAACTTGCCCATTCCCTTGGGGGTAATAGGAGGATGAATATTGGTGCTCAAAACCCAATAGTGAGGATAGATCATGCCAAATCTCATCTTCAAAATGTCGGCCATGGTCAGAGACCAATTGTTTTGGAACTCCGAATCGAGCAATGACGTGGTTAAAGAAAAAGAGGGCTGCGGTGGCTGTCGTATTGTTGAATGTTGGCATAGCTTCGGCCCATTTTGTGAAATAGTCAACCACCACGATGATATATTTATGGTTACCAGCAGATGGAGGTCGACATTCCATGAAGTCGATGGCCCATTTACAGAAAGGACCAGCTGTGACGATGGGATGGAGGGGAGCGGGGGGAGCTCGTGCCTTAGGGGTGAAATGTTGGCAATTGGAACAGTACTTGACTGCTTCAATGCAATCGCTAAAGAGACAAGGCCAAAAAGACCCAGTATGCATGATTTTTTGGGCGGTGGCGAGGCCGGAGAGGTGGCCGCCACAAGCGCCGCTATGACAGGCATTGTGGACTTGCTCGGCTTCAGCGTGTGTGAGGCAACGACGAAGGAAAGTATCTACTCCACGATGATAAAGGTCGTCACTGATGAGAAGGTAGCGAGGGGCTTGGTGTCAGATACATCGTCAAGCATCATGATCAAGATGAAGGGCGAAATTTTGGGTGCGCAAGTAAGTAAGGATGTCACCGTACCAAGGATCGTCGGTGGTGATGGCGAATAGATGTTCATCGGGAAGAGCATCATTAATTGGAGGGTCTTGCGTTCCGGTAGGTAAATCAAAAATGAGTTCAGTGAGGACTAAACCTTTCTTGCTTTTTTGGGTGACAAATTCAAGGTCAAATTCTTGGAGGATAACGACCCAACGAGCGTATTTCCCACTGAGGATGCATCGACTCAATAGGAAAGTCATGGGGTTGGAATTAGTCACGACCTTGGTGGAACGCATGAGGATATAATGACGCAGCTTTTGGACCGAGAACATGACAGCTAGCGCTAATTTTTCTTCATGTGAATATGACACAGGTGGACCGGCAAGGTTCTTACTGACATAATAGATCACATGCTCTACATTGTTATCATCCTCCTGGATAAGGACACAGGCAACCGAATAGGTGGAAGCAGAGATGTATAGGATGAAGTCTCGGTCAAAATCAGGAGGATGGATCAAGGGAGAGGATGTGAGAGCATGCTTGAGGGCATCAAAAGACTCTTGAGCGTAGGTATCCCAGACAAATGGGGAGTTAGATCGAAGGAGTCTAAGGAAGCCATGTGCGGTAGTGGCATAGTCAGGCACGAATCGGTGGAGAAAATTAGCTTTACCTTGAAGACTTTGAAGCTAGCGTAAGGTATAAGGAATAGGAAGTTCAAGAATGGCTTGAACCTTCAAAGGATCGAGAGTTATCCTGTCTTTAGATACTATGAAGCCGAGGAGACGACCGGCGGGAACGCAGAAGACACATTTCAATGGGTTAAGGCGAATATTATACTTGCGACATCGGAGAAAAATGGTATGCAGATCATGGAGGTGCTGCACCCGATGTTTAGAACGGGCAGAGAGGTCTTATAAATAGGCAAGGATAATATGAGCTAAGTCATGGAAATAATAAGACATGGCTCGCTGAAAAGTGGCACTGGCGTTTTTAAGGCCAAATGGCATGACTCGGTATGAAAAAGTGCCCCATGGACGGATAACGATTTGGTTGTATCCGGAGAAACCATCCATAAAGGATAACATCTCGTGCCCCACACACTCATCAATGATTTGGTCAATAAATGGTGTGGGGAAGTTGTCTTTGGGACAAGCTTTGTTCAGATCGCGAAAGTCAGTGCAGACTCGAATAATGCCTTGTTTTTTGAGGACGGGAACAGGGTTGGACACCCAAGTGGTGTACTCAATGGGATAAATGAAACCAGCTTGCCTGAGCTTATTGATTTCGGCTTTGATAAATTCACGTCTGGATGGATGAATGGGTCTCAACTTTTGACGGACTGGAGTGGCATCAGGCCATGTGTCGATATGATGTTTGACAATGGCGGGATCGAGTCCGGGCATTTCTGAATAGGACCAGGTGAAGATATCGCAGAATTATTTGAAGAGTTTAGTGTATGCTTCAATTTCTTCCGAAGTGCATTGGGTGCCCATGGTGATATGTTCTTCGATTCCTGGTTTGACAGAGATGTCTATTTTGATGGTAGGAGAGATATTGGCCATATTACCTTCTTCGAAAGCGTCAGGTGCATGAATGGGATTTCTAAACCAATCGACCTTATCGGGAATGAAGTCTTTAGATTCGACAACATATTGGTCATGGGATTGATGTGGGGGGAAATATGCACGATGGTGCATATCGTCCCATGGAAAATCAGGTTCGGCCATGGCTTCCATGATGTCTTCATTTGACTGGAAGATGGGAAGAGTGGATGGAAGAGGTTGACTTGATGAGGTAGAAATGTGAGACTCTTGAGTGTGATGGGAAGGGATCACATGCGCGATTTCATGCGAAGTGACAGGGTAAGAAGATGAGTGATCAGGCGAAACATTGGGGGAAGGCACTAAGGGGTCGGTTGCCGAGAATCGCGGTGATGAGGAAAGGTAAGAAATGATGGCTAGCGGGGGCGAAGGGCTAGGAGCTGGTGGGGGTGGGTGACGTTGAGGTTGCTTACTAGCCAAAGTGGGCTGTGTAAGGTCAGCCCAAGATGATTGCATCATGCAAACGTTCGCCAAGCTAGGATAAGATACGGGAGGAGGGTCTAGAAAGGTTCCAAGCAAGGAGGAGTCTTTATAGATGTCGGGGGAAACACTGGGCAAAGAATCAATGGTTGGTTTATTAGTGACAGCAGAAATAGTGGACTCAGGGGAAGTCTGAGATTTTGGTTCATGATATGTTAACTAGTCAATGGTGACAATCTTGCCATTATGAGGGAAAAAAATCTTGTGGTGGACAGAGGGTAGGAAGGCAGATAAGGCATAGGTGAAACTACACCCCAAAAGAATGTTGTAGTCAAGAGGGGCTTCGATAACTTCAACGTCGACACAAATAGTCTTGCCTGCAAGGGTGATAGGACAGTTACAGAATAGGCCAATGGGCTGGGAGGCATGGCCATCCCACGCACGAAGGGTGATTGTGCTGGCCACCAGAGATCCGAGTTGTTTCCAAACCGAAGCGAACATCACATAGGTAGATTCCCCTCGCAATGATACACCGAGCGACGTTGGCATTTGATTTTGACCTGGGATTTGGAAAGCAAATGTATGTGTAGGGGGATGGTCCGACCGATCGGCATCAAAAACAATCAATTGGTCATCACTCCAAGTGTGATCGACCCCGCTCACGACGTATAGTAGAGCCTTCTTTTGGGAAGGACACGACTGGAGGAGTTCCAGTGTTGAAATGGCGGCAGGAGATTGTGCCAAATCATATACTATGCTATATGAATTGGTAGCCTAACCAGAGGCAGCATTTCAGTGTAATGGGCCCTTAGGAATCTTGGTATGAACCTCAGCTTTGGGCGGAGGGATTTGCAGGGGACCATTGGGTGTCGACAGAGGCTCTGTAGGACCTGAAGATGGGGACTCAGAGACAAATGGAACGGGAGGCGTGGAGTACTGATGAGACCGAGTTTGAAGGTTGAGGTCGACGGTGAGAGGTTGGTCAGCAGCCATCATGAGAATCTGGTAATCGGAGGAACCAGAAGGGGAAGTTTTAGTGGTTACCGGGGTATGAGGTGGCTAAGTGGCCATGAATCCTTGTTGAGGGAAAGGATCAATAAACACAACGGGTTGAGAAGTAGCCGAATTGGGAGGGATAGTAGGGGAGGAATGTTTTCCCCGCACTATGGCCTGAGACTCCCACATCTGCCGCATCTATGGTAATAGGGGACAATCGTGAGTGTAATGTCCATAAACACCGCAACATGAACAGGTCTTATTGGTGCGAAGCGACCTATCCGGCTTGGGCTGAGAGCCCTGTGGTTGGTTGGCAGTGTTAGGATCAAGACTTGAAGAATTGGATCCACGATTACCAGGGGAAGATTGATTGCCTTTCCTCTTTGTTTGAGAAGGAAGAGAATTGGTCGCACCCTGCTGCGCAAATACTTGCCCTGGAGGGGGTAGTAAGTGCTACGGCGGGGGTTGAGAAGGCAAGGGGGTGAGAGGTCCAAATGCTGGAGGAGCTGGGACGCCAGGTTGTGGGTAAGGATAAGGGTTAGGATGGGCAACATTTAGTTAAGCAGGAGTGGGGGCAAAAGGAGGAGGCGTGCCGTATCCTGGATTCATGCTACCTGGAGGGGGGAAAAGTGCTGGAGGTGCTGGCCCCTCCTGGAGGGAAACCATAGCCCATAAGAGGTTGAGCAGAGGTATGTGAAAGAGCTCCCACGATACCGTCGGCAGAGTGAGATGCCCCCGGGGAGTTAGTGCCACCGGGCTTGGGGAGGTTAGGAAGGACGGTATAAACATAACTAGATTGAGCATAAATAAGGTCATATTTCAAGGCTATTTGGAGGGCAGCTTCTTCGGTTTGAGGGAAATGGGAGGTGACATCTTTGCCAATGGGAGGTAAGAGAGAGCGAAGGAACCAGTCCATATAAACCTGATCTTCAAAGGGAGGAGCGCGACATAAGCTTCTTCTTCGCCGCCATTCTTGGACATGAGTGGAAAGGCGGTTCGAAGAGGATTGACGAAAGGAAGTTAAAAGCTTGGTACCAGTGTCGTATCGGAGAGGTAGCTGGAAATAAGATAAAAAGGCTTGGGCAATGGTCGCAAAAGTGGTAGGGGAGGAGGTGGCTTGCTCAACATACCATTTAGAAGCTTCGCCGGCAAGCATGCGTTGGAACAATCGAAGACGGATGGAGTCATCAGTAATGGAATTGGATGAACACCACATATGGAAAGATCGGATATGGTTGGAGGGATCTTCACTAGCAAGGCCTTCGAACTTGGGAATGTTGGAGGGGAGCTTGGTTGGCATAACAGGCCAACTAACATCGTGGCAGATAGGATCATTGATCAGCTGATTGAAGTCGGGGAGAATAAGGCCAACCATATAAGGGAGAAATGGGGCAGTCGAGGTAGGTCTCATAGTGGTTCCGCTGGAAATGGACCTAGCAGTAGAACTGGGGTTGCCGCTGGCACTAGGTCCTGAACTAGACATGGTGAAGGTAACAGGGGGAGAACTAGGAGTATGGGGAGAACCTGAACAATCAGAAGAAGAGTCTGAGTGTGGACTCGGGGAAGGACTTACTCGATGACGATGGGAAGGAGGAAGTCAACCAACTAGAAACTGAGGGTGAAGGCCAAGAAGTCTTTGGGAGAAGCGCCTTGGGGGCGTAATGATGACGGGAAGAAGAAAAACCGACAAGGGTAGGGAGGGACAAAATCAAGTGAGGTCAAGGGCCGAGAGGTGTAGTGACAATTGATTTTAAAGTCTTTTCCAGGCGGTGTTAACTAGGCTCTTCTTCACTTAGGGTCAGTGTGTGGCGTGTGTTGATTTTAATTTTTTAAACCCAGATGTTTTGAGAGTAAAAGAAAAGGTGTGGCGCGTAACTGAAAATAAATCTGTAAATAACAGTATATAATGCTGAAATAAAAGAAAACTTAACAGCCAACAATGCATCGATCTGACCCAAGAAGGCGGGTCTCTCAAAACTATTCTAAAAAGAGGGAAAAATCTAGTCAAAACACACGAAAAAGAGGCCGATAGATCTAAGGTCAGGAGGGACAGGGATCTAAAGGATAAATCTGCTAGAAAGAGGTGCAAAGAATAACAAAGAGGCAGGGGCAAGGTTGCTGTAACAAAAGGGGAAATCAGCTAAAAGGAGGAGGGACGAAGAGGTGGCCCTAGAGGTAAACCCAAACAAAACTATATGAGGGGATTTGAAAGGGATAAGAGTTGATCTAAAGGGATCCCAGAAGCAGGCGAGATCGTATCCGGCGGTCAAGAGGTCAAACTCAAAATTCCGTACGTCTCGAAATAGCTAAAACCGCCCTCACCAAAAAAGTGGAGGGTACTGAAGTCTCTAAGGGGCAATATTCGCACTTAGTTGAGTGAGTGGTGGCTATTAGAAATGGTGTCTAAACTAAACAAGAGACGCGAGGTTGGAAAACATAATTATGTAAGCTGTATAAAAACTTTTAAAAATTGTTGGAAAAAATGTAAAAAAAAGGGCAGTCGCAGTGTTTTAACTGCTTACCCGTTCTGTGTTTGTGCGTGTGCGTCCTCGTGTCCGTGCCCACGCAATGACAAGTACCTTGCGTATCCTGCCCTCACAGCAGTATTTCGTAAAAATTGTCGTTTGTACTGCTGGGCCGATGTCTGTCACCTGCGCAATAGGGCCAGAAACACACAGAAGTTAAAAATTTTAATGTTTAAGGGTTTTAGAGGTGAAAAACACCATAAAAATAGGAAAAAAAGAAAACTGAAGAGAAACCCTAGGTTCTGAAATAGCTGGATATGCAGGAATATATAAAACGACAGTGGTCACAAAAGAAAACCCGTGTGGAGTCACCAGTTGTTAGTATGAATCTTTCGTCGGAAAATATCACTTTAGCTACGCATAACAAATAGCCCTAACATCAATTGTGGCTGCCAATATCTTTAAGTCTACAGTTAGTCAATCAAAATAATGCTGCACAAATCCAGATCTAAGCATAAAAGACATTAAGCAGTAAAAAGAAAATGTGGCTCCATGCATCCACGTACAAGACAAGAACTATGTATTTGGAAAATAATTTTTACATTATATTAAAAAGGGCACTTGAGAGGAAAACAAGAAAGTGTTTTCCCGCTCTCCTCAATGGTGTGGAGTCTTTATAGTCTTTAGCACTAGATCAAAATCTCTCTGTTGGTAGAAAACCTGCATAAACATAGGAACTCAGTCAGAGCATACTTCACAAGGCAAAACGAGAAAATGTGACCGTAATAGATCCGCAGTGATCTAATAGGCACAAAATGGTATATGCATTAATGAATGGGGAAAAACCTTCTATTTATAACAAAATATTAGGGCGGTCTAGAACTTGGTGCATGAATAAAATATTATTAATCAAATTCTAGAACCATCCTTTAGGAATATTTTATTATATTTGTTGGAGGGAAAAGGATTTTTGACTAGGGTCAATTCCTTTATTTATAAATAATAAATAAATAAATGATTTATTTATTATTTTAAGGAAATGGTGGGAATATAATTAAATAAATAATGATTTATTTAATTATTTATAATGATTTAGTCAAATTTAACTAGGAATATTATTTAAATAAGGATTTAAATAACTTATTCCTAGGAAATAATCAAATAAATAAGGATTTATTTAATTGATTTCATTGTTTTGGGTTAAATATGACCAGGAAATATAAACAAATATAGATTTGTTTATTATTTCCTTTTGGGGTTTCCTGTTTAGACCATAAACAACTTAATAAAGGTGTTTTACTAAGTTATTTCACATAATGAAAGCAATTTTACTTAAGGGTAAAATTGGTCTTACATGGTTCTAATGAAAATAGGTTAAGGACCAAAAAATGGTGTAACAACACTATGTGAGTAAGTTTCGTGTTGGGAGAAGTGATATAACGAGAAGAATAAATATTTGCCATAGATCTTTCAAATACAAGACAAATTTGCAAGAAAGTCACAAAGGGGATTTCGCTCTAGTCTCTCATTTATTTGAGGGAAACCATTTGTGAGGGTGCTGTGGTTAATTGATAGTGTAGCATCGAAGCCAATGATAGGATCAGTACTATAAATCGAATGGGACCGTAATTATGTGACAGCTACGATAAGAGCTTCCATATTGTCGAGGGTTTATATGGTGTTATTTATCATAGACTTAGGAGGTTTCTAGAAGTCCAGGATATATCGTGTAGCGCATCTTAAGTGCAACATTTGCTGTCTTAGTGATTGGATCGAGGTAGAAGAAGTTCAAATTATTATTCTAGGATGGAAAGATGATGCTCAATACCAGAGGCTCTAACTCCACAAGAGCAGTTATTGGAGTTAGGGAGAGTGGTCTAAACAAGTTGAATGGAAATCCTATAGATCAAGGGAAGAAGCAGGTTCCTGATACTTAGAGGGATTTGAGTTTGAGTGATAGTTTGTAGGTTCATAGGGATAATTCACAACCCAAGAAGATCACATGGTCATTAGGAAGTAAGGAGACTTCTAAAGCTAGTATGAAGGAACCTTAGAATGTCCTGAAGGCCTATTAGGATAAGAAGAAGCTAGAGGCTTCTGGTGGCAAGGACACTTCTGAGGAAAGTGTTGTTCATTCTTCGGGGTATGTTGTAGTGATGGACGCCAATTATTGGGATTGTGTTCATGAAAAGTTACTTCAGAGGAATGGAAGTACCTTCCTCACTAAGAGGAAGTGTTGAAAAGTGTAGCTTGGGAGGTACTCCCATAGTCTACGGTACTTGAATTGTGAGAGAAAACCCACTTTGTGGGAAAAGTAACCAAGCTAGTGGATTTTGAACCCAAATTCATGGGCTTGAGACCTAAATATATTGATTCTTTATTCCAATTATTGTGGAGGAGTCACTTTAATGGATCAAAGAAATCCTAAGTCAATAATTGGAGAGCTATAAATTAAAGAGACCATTTGAAGTAAAAAACAAAAAACAAGTGCAAGTTTTTCTTGTATCCAAGTAAGGAAGTCACAACACCTCCAAGAGAATTCTGAATTGATCTATGAAGGAAGATGCTATGAATAGGTCTATTTGTGTCACCTGGAAAGGTTTGGTTGGTTATTTGGAGGATCACAAGTCCAGTGAGGAGGATATAGTCAATTTTTGTGCAAAGAAGGAGGGTCGTAGCCCTAGTAAAGGGTCTCAAGGACTCATAAATCTATGCAGAACATGCAGAATTCTAGCACAAGAAGGCGAAGAGGTTTTTGACTAGCCGTTGGAGGGCATATTCTAGGTTGAGAGTCCTCATGGTCTAGGACATGAGATCCAAACTTGTTCCGAGGTAGGCCAAGGGCTCCAACAGCTGGTCAAGGCTCATTTGACCATGTGGAAGTATGGTTCGAGGGGTTTTCTAATGATTGTGTGGACAGTGAAAAAGGCCGAGTACAAAGGGCTAATGAAGGATGTTTGTTAGGTAAAATGAGAGACCTAAAAACGAGGCTTAAAGGCTGATCTATATAGTGAATTGAGGGGATAAGTTCATTGTGAGTAGTTGTTGGTTTTGGAGATGATAAATGCAGTGAATTTGATGGAAAAAATACATTGTGAGCAGTTGATTGGATAGAGATCGGAAAGGAGTCTAATATTTGTGTGAAGGAGGAAAAGGACAACTAGGTATCAAAGGAAAATATAGACTCAAAGGGTTGGTTGTTAAGGGGATACATCAACAAGTAAGTTGTTTGTTTTTTTCTTTTTATTTTGGGTAGATTGAAAGTCAAAAGGATTTGACTTCACGCCCTAGTGTATACAAGTTATAAACTAGTCTTGTATCAGGGTTTTGTAAAGGGCCATGATCCCTGGTACGTGAGCCTTGTGTATTTCTTTTTGATGGACTAATAATAAGTGTTTTGGGCCACATGTTTGTCTGTGTATTTTATTGTTTCACTGTTTTTACATTTCCATTGTGAAAAGTGCTTGTAGTTGTGTATCTTCAGCGTGTCTATAATATAGTAGAGACATAGACTAAATCTAGGATATAAGGAAAATTCAACAGAAATAATGCTCAACATCACCATATTGTTTATGTTACTTATCTTCTTATGGAAAGAAGGGATGAATACAATGGGAGAAAGGCAATGGTGGTTTACCAATCTCATATGATATTACATGTATGTGAGTCAAAGGGACTAAATGTTTGGGTTCATAGAGAGGTGTCACCATACCAAGGAGTGGTATGGGCTATAGTGAACCAATGTTGATCGCCTAGACGAAATTAGGGCTCAACAACAAAAATGTCGAAGGGATTGGGTTGTTGAGGTAATATGTAGGAATGATCAAATGGATGATACCCAAAGTGATATTGAGTGATATATAAATCTAGAAATTATCTATGATGAGGAATAATAATGATACTAGAGATAACACTAGTAGATGTAATATGAAGGTTGGGGAGATTTTCTTCTTCTAGACCATCAAAAGTTGATTCCCCCATAGCCAAACATTGTGAAACAATGTAATGGCCACAAGGTGGACGTGGTTCATATTTTTGCGTTCTAAGGGTTTTTTGAACCAATCTACTTGACCATGGTTGAAGTATTTCAATTCCACAAATATTGGTCATATGGAATTAGTTGTTGTGGGAGAAAATAGGAACGATGATGCATATAATCCCATGGATAGTCTGGTGTGGTCATAGAATCCATAACGTCCTCATCAAAGTGGAATACTAGAATGTGAAGTTGTGAAGGAACACATGAGATAGACGGTGAAGAGTTATCTAAATCATCATCATTGGAGTCATGGTTCACATGTTTGATGTTTAATGAAGGAGGCTTGTGAATATTGGAATGAAATTCCACCAATGTTAAGACGCAAGTGGCCTCTGAGACAAAAGGTATTTCCAAAGGTACACATTCAGATGCTCCAAGGGAGTCTGAAGGCATTGATCCCATAAATGATGACAAGTAAATGATATTTACGCTATTTTTTTCATCTTCACATTAGGGGGACCAATCACGATGATGGGGGAACCCCAACAGAGCAAGAAGCATACAACAACAATAAGCATAAAAAATTACAATCCTAATGCTCAAAATAGTAAAATGGGAAGAAGGGGTAGTACTCGTAGGTCCTACGTTTGAAGGCGGTCCCATAGGGTTCAAACCCTCTACTTCTCCTAGTGCTCCAAAACCTGAAACTCACTCAAGAAAAGAACATATACTAGTAATAACTGAAAGCATGTTCAAGATTTTAGTGTTAGATCATATATGATTATAAGTATAAAAATATGAAATCATTCATAATAGGATCATAACATGTATAAATCATTAAGATAATGAACATCAAGAACGAGACATAACTTATTTATTGATGAATGTAAATATGTGTGGAGGAATACCACCTGATTCAGTCACGGATCCAAGCGAAATTGTCCTCCAGATCCGTCCAACCCAAGCCTTAACAATCTCCTTCCAAAAGCATACACATGGATTTCATATAAGAGGAATGAACATCTCCATGAGGGAAACAAGGGTTTCCACAATCTGGGAGCGCAGGAGGCACAGGGATAAATCAGACTTGATTAGGGAATAAGTGGCTATAATATCAATACCTATCTCTCTCCACCCTCAAGGCCTTCCCATGAGGTGTATTTATACCACCAAAAAATAGTTCTTTCAGTTGGGATACAGTTAGGCCATAGGCTTTTGTAGGTAGGCTTCCGGTGTAACTCGTAAACCCCGCCCAGAAAATAGGGAATTTTATATTTTTTTCATATTTCAAATTATATACCCAGGTTGGGTATAACTGGATCTGCGTGTGCACGTGATTTTTAGAGGGCAGAGTCACGTATGAATTCAAAATAATGCCTTTTAGATAAAGGACCAAGTATGAAGGGAAAGGACTGACCAAGGCCATAACTTAGAGCATCAAGTATACAAAGGTGGAAAATGATGCTATAATAGGGACCAAGGTTCGTAAGTAGAGGGGTGGAAGCTCCACTACAAACAATTTCCATTTCACAAAGAATGATGAGTGTATCCCGAAATTTTTAGAGATGAGGGAAGTGGTGTGAATATTTTCAAATGTTTCACTCAAAGTGCATGGCTGGTTTGTGCGTAATGATTTGTTCTTCTTAGATGAATCAGGGAGAGTGACTTGCACCTTGGGGACCATTGGGAACGACTGGAGTTCATTCAAGGTAATGGAACCCTTTAACCAGGGGAGAGTGGGACAATGATTAGTGGCATGGCTTTGAATATCACACAAAGCACATGGTGATCATGTAGGCTTGGGTGAAAAAGGTTGAGTCACCATATCTGGAATTGTCTTATTAGTTCCCTTGTTCTTTTTAGATTTTCCCCTTTCCCATATGCTTACACAACATGAGAAAAATCCTATTGAGGTTATGGTGGAAATGAAGCAACAAAGGGGGTTTTCGAGACAAGTTGTATGGGTATCAAATCCAAATAGAGTTTAGGATGGTTCAGAGGGGTTTTGGTAGGAGGATCCAAGTACTAAATTGGAATCCCCAATGTGAGATTAGGAAAATTCAACATAGCCATCATAGGCATGTTAACTATTTGATGCAGGAGCATTAGAGCTTCCAAGCCATTAAGCCTTCAATGTGAAAAAGCTTCAAAAATGGGTCTTTATTTTTTAGAAGAATTTATATTCTTCTATGTAAATAAATTGTATTTTCTGAGTTGAGTTATTTTATGATTTTTAGAACAATATGAGTCATAGTTTTTGAAAATTTATGGATAAGAAATATTTTATCCATAAGGAAAAAGAAAATATTCCTTCTAAAGCATGCGAGATTCTAGGGATACATAGAGTGATTTTAGAATTTAGAAAATATGATTGATGGAGTGATTTTAGGATCTAGAAAAATCTATGTGTTTCTAAATTCTATCTATTGTAAACGTATGTGAAATAAAAGAAGAGAGTAAGTGTGCGGAAATGAGAGAATTACCAAATGAATGTAGAATCGGTCCAAGAAAGGAAGAGAGTTTTTTGAGTATTTGTGTATGCACAAGTTTTAATTAATGAAATAGAGTTTCATACTTTTTGTGTATGAATTATGTACATGCATGATCGCTTGAAGAATTCTAGTTTGCGTGTGAAATTTGGAATTAATATGAAATTGATTATCTGAATGGGTGTGCTATTTAAATACAACTGAATAACAAAGCTGAGTAGAATTCCATTTGGAATTATAGCTAGATATTACATGAATTTGGGTAGAATCCATAGAGATTCCAAATTTTATAAAAGTCTTTATGACATAGAAGTGGAGCTTGCAGGAAAAGTAATTTTCTTTCCTACATCATGTGGTATCAAAGCAAGGGTATGCTATTTGGGAAACATAGAACCGAGTGAGAAGTTATTTTTTGCAGGAACATGGTACATAGAAGCTTATGCAAAGGATGGAAGAGGAGATATATTAATATATGACAGGTTATTGTTCTTGTGTTCTTTTTGACTATTAATTAATGTGTAGGTAGCAACCATTACAACAATAAAGTTATGACAGAGGGAGAAGGAGCATATACATCTCTTAGGTGAAGAAATTTGTGATAGAATAGAAGCAAATTAATATTGCTGAAGAGGAAGAGGACAAGAAAAATTGCTCAGTAATCAATTAAGGTATATGCAACAACCAAGAGAGCAGGGAGTGCCCAGAAATAAGGTTCAAGTGAAGTGAACCATTGGTCAAGTTTAGAGGAGATAGCTTAGTGAGGTGTTGGCTAGATTGTAGCTCACAAGTGGACAGGGAGAGTTCATGAAAGAAGGAAGTGACAATGACTATTGATAGTCATGTCAAGGGTTTAGGAAGAATTCACAAGCAGATGAAAGAGAATGCCAAAGTAGTTGGCACGAGGAAGATGAATGACGAGGAATTTGAGAAAGATGACTAAGATGAAGGCATGGTATAATGTGCTTATGGATCTATTACAACAAGAAGATCAAGATTAGAGATGTGTATGGGTGCTACAAAAGAAAGTGAAATGGCACAAGTTGCAGGTGAAGTTGAAGCACATGTTGAGCATTCAACAGAGGGAAGAAGAGCACAGGATAGCAAAGATGGAGGTTTGAATTTGTGACACGGAACAAGCACCAATTCTTGGTGAAGATGAAGATGAAAGAGTTTATGAGATCCAAGTATCTCTTGATTTTAAACTAATGAAATGTTTGTGAATGTAGGTCATGTAGGTGTAGATGATGGATAGTTTCCTCATGAAGGCAGTAATGAAAAAATTCCAAGTAATGGAATTGTGGATTAAATTCTTATACCAGAGAAAGGAGACACCCTTAGAGAGGAGGATGAAGAGAATGATAGAATTACTACAAGTTTCATGAACTATTATGGATGTTCAGCTCAATATGAGGATTTGATGCTTGAAACATCAAATGAAGCCACACATGCTTATGATTTTAAATTTGATAAGATGTTCATAGTTGCAGGTTTTTATAAATATGGAAAACCATATACAACTATCAAAGAGATAGAGGAAAAACAAAATTTTAATTATGTTCCAAGTGAAGAAGAATAAGGAGTGTCTTTACAAAGAATCGAAGAAAGACATTATCATATACTTTTGATGAAGGAAGATGAGGCAATTCAATCTCATAAGGTGAACAAGATGCAATTGGCTCAAGAAGACAGTCAAAAGGAGGACAATGATAAATAACAACAGAAAAATACCATGGTTGTAATGGATGATGAAGGTCTTATGCTAGACGAAGAAGATGTAGGCTTCAAGGAGGAAGAAAAGCCCTTAGAGGTATTGTTGGAAGAGGACATAATACTGATTATGACATGGAGACTAAAAATTTAGTTCAAAATGATTTTACTAATTTTTGTGAAAATTTGAAACTTCTCGAGGAGGGATTAGTAAATCATAAAGTGCATATTCAACATGTAAAGTTGAGGCTAGAAGAGGAGGAAATTGTGTTGCAAGAAAATAATCAGGAGGAAGTTACAAGGCTTGAGCAATAGATAGTGAAGCATGTATATAAGCCATATTGTGCCTTGAGACTTGAAACTCTTATGCACAAAGCAGATGTTCAAAATCAAGCGAGAGATGATAACAATTTTCATCAGTCA
Source organism: Pinus albicaulis (assembly GCA_034641835.2). NCBI lineage: Eukaryota > Viridiplantae > Streptophyta > Pinopsida > Pinales > Pinaceae > Pinus > Pinus albicaulis. The sequence goes on from CM076581.1 coordinate 487,480,625, forward strand.
AGGACAAACTTGGATGAGGAAATTGATAGGTTTTGTATGTCGATGAAGAGGATGATCAGGAGAAGGTACAACAAGAGGAGGACATCCAACAACTAACTGGGCAACTTTGCATCAACAAGGCAAGTGGACGAGAACAACATAGAGTTTGGAGGCCTGAAGAAGTGAAGGAAACATTAGCCGTAGGACAAGAACATGCTAAAATGGATGCAAAACTACAACATAAGGTTTGGAATACTGAAGGATACAAATATTGATGACACACGACCAAGAGGTCATGAGATTTTCTTTTACCTCGGGAGTCTAATGCAGGAGCATTAGAGCTTCCAAGCCATTAAATCTTTAATGTGAAAAAACTTCAAAAATGGGTCTTTATTTTTTAGAAGAATTTATATTCTTCTATGTAAATAAATTGTATTTTCTGAGTTGAGATATTTTGTGATTTTTAGAACTAGATGAGTCATAGTTTTAGAAAAGCTATGGATAGGAAATATTTTATACATAAAGCAAAAGAAAATATTCCTTATAAAGCACGAGGGATTCTAGGGATAGATTGAGTGATTTTAGAATATAGAAAATATGATTTATGGAATGATTTTAGAATTTAGGAAAATATGATTTATTGAGTGATTTATGGGTGATTTATGGAGTGATTTTATGATCTAAATAAAATTATGATGTTTCTAAATTCTATCTATTGTAAGCCTATGAGCAATAAAAGAAGAGTGTAAATGTGAGGAAATGAGAGACTAACCAAATGAATGTAGAATCAGGCCAAGAGAGGAAGATATTTGTGTATTGACATATTTTAATTAATGAAATAGAGTTTCATACTTTCTGTGTATGAATTATGTACATGCATGATCGCTTGAATAATTCTAGTTTGTGTGTGAAATATGGAATTAATATGAAATTGAATCTCTGAATGGGTGTGTTTTTTAAATACAATTTAATGGCATGGCTTAGTAGAATTTCATTTGGAATTATAGCTAGATCAAGCTTGAATTTCGGTATAATCCATAGAGATTCCAAATAATGTAAAATTATTTATGACATAGAAGTGGATATTGCAGGAAAATTCATTTTTTTTCCTACATCATTATTCCTAGCGGTGGGAATAAGAAAGGTATATGACCAAGTGGATAATGACTAGGGGAACACCCCCAAGTACATTAGTTTAATTTGCGTCAACATATTTATGAGGAGTTGGCTGCTAGAAATAGGGACCAAGCTACTGAGTATCTTGAGAAACGAACACCATGCATACCTAAGAGGTGCTAGGTGCAGTTAAAAGCGGTGGGCCATAATATTCCCCAAGAAAAGAGGAAACTTTATGAACTCCAAGACTGATTTTTGTAAAAGAATACAATGTATCATTGCCAACCATCGAGGAAATGGAAATTTTAGGATGAACTTGAAGCCTCAAATCGTAGTATGTTAACTAGTGTATAGTGGTAATCTTCCCATTATGGGGGAAGCTCATGGTATGAAAAATAGATGAACATATTTCCTTCATGGCATACATGAAACTACATCCTAGCAAGAGGTTATTGTTTACAAGGGTGTTAATAACCTCAGTGCCAATCGAGACTTTCTCGTTAGCTAACTTAATAGGGAAATTTTGGTACAAGCCTACTAGTTGTGAGAAAAAACCATCATACACTCTAAGTGTGATGGTAAATGATTGGAGTTCTAGAGATCCTAGTTGTTTCGAGAATTGGGAGGACATAGCGCATGTGGGTGCTCCTTCATCAATGATACACTGATGGATAATGACATTCTTAATGGATATAGGGATCTAGAAAGTAACAAATGGGGGGAGACAACCAACATCTGCTTTAGCAATATCAAAGACAATCATTCGATCATCAGATGGATCTACAATACCCAAAGCGAAGAGTAGAGCCCTATATTGTGAAGGGCACATATGGAGGACTTCCAACATTGACATAACAGCACGAGACTATGCAAAGTCGTTGATAATGTTATAATGATGGGTGGCCTATGAAAGGGTAGTGGTAATGCTTCAACGTAATAGTGCCTTAGTGATTTTAGGAGGAACCTCCATCATTGGTTGAGGGATTGGTAGAAGACCATTTGTTGATGATAGAGGATTTGTGGTCGATGTTAGTTGCATCTGAGGAGGAGGAACATATTGGTGCGACCGAGTGGAAAAGTTGACATCAACATAATGCATCATTAAGATTTGATATGTTATGTTATCAAGTTGGTTGGGAGGTAGATTGGGAGGAGAATTTTGGCTATAATTAGTGTTCATGTATCCTTGTTAAGGGAAGGGATTCTAAAGCACAACCAACTATAAAGGGGGTAGATCAGAAGTAGGAGGAGGTTGATTCCCCCTTTTTGTAGCCCCTTGAGTTTCCTATAACCTACACATCTTAGGGAGGAGGGGACACTCGTGAGTGTAATGGCCATATGTACCACAACAAGCATCGGGCTTATTCATGTGAATAGACTTGTCTTGATTAGGTTGATTTCCCTGTTTTTGAGTTGTGTTATTGCAGTTTTCACCGTGGTTGGAATTAGATTTTGGACTTGGTTACCTGGGTTACCCAGATTTTGGAATTTTTCTTGTCTTTCCCCTTGTTCCTTTTCTTTGGATTAGGATGATTAGCTATGTTCTGATGAGCATACACTTGACCTTACTGAGGGTGTGCCTGTGGAGATATGGGAGGTTGAGGTGTTGGTACCATAGGGGTTGTAGCACTCGACTATGGATACAAATAATAAGGGTTTTACGCTATGTTCTGATAGGTAGGTTGAGTACACGCGTGTATAGGCACCAACTGATGTGGATGGGCATAATAATAAGAGGTACTTATGCCTCCTTGTTATGAAATTCAGAAAGGATCCAAGCAAGGATAAGTGTAAGAGGTATCAGACCCCCACTAGGGTTGGCCATATCCCATGTGTCCTTGTAGATATGGGCAAGGTTGATGGTATGCTACAAACCAAATCACACCATCAACAACATGAGATACCCCTGGTGTGGAATGATCTCCAGGGTGAGAACAAGTCGTATTGCATGGAATTCTAAATGACCTCTTCCCCAATTTGAGGGAATGTTGAAGCAACATCCTTAGTGATGGGAGGAAGAAGTTATTTCAAAAACCAATCCATGAAAAATCGGTAATTATTTTCTAGAGCTTTGCACAAGCTCCATCATCTTTGCGACTCCTGAATGTGATTAGTGATGTGAGTGGTAGTGGTTTGGTGATAACTAGTTAAATTATATACATTGACATCATGACATATAAGTAATTGATAGTAGGAGAGAAAATCATTCAAAATTTATTTGCAAACACTTGCTGAGTGCCATGAAGCTGGGAAACGTACTATTTTGTTGCAACACCAGTCAGTGTGCATTAAAGAAGACAAAGATGGATAGAGTCTTTCGTTATGGAGTTAGATGAACACCACACATGGAAATATTGGATATGGTTAGAAGGAAATTCTCTAGAATTCCCCTCAAACTTAGGGGTGTTTGAGGGAAGTTTGATTGGCATTAGGGGCCATTTTGGATCATGGAGGAGAGGATCATTGATGAGTTGGATTAAATATGGTAAGTTCAAGCTATCCATAAAGGGGGAGAAACGATTGAGTAACAATGTTTCCAATAGGTGCTCCTATATTGGTTCCAGGATCAGGACCCACATTATTACATGTATTAGTGTCAATATTACCTCCATTGTTGGATCTCAAAGTGGAATCGACATTTTCATTGGGGTTGACACCAACCGTGCTATAGGGTTGCAATTGGGTGGATTCAGAAGTAGATGAACTAATAGAAGACTCATATGAGCTATAATATGAAGGTGGATTAGAGGTAGGGACCTTGAATCCTTAAGCAGGTGTAAGAGGTTATCCTAGAGGAAACCGAGGGTAAAAACCTCTCAATCTCCGCGACTGGTGCTTAATGAGCATTATGATGTTGGGATAGGTATGAAACTAACAAGCTAAATGGATGAAAAAGAGAATAAAATTAACAAACAATAGGAAGAAAAACATGTGGATTTGTGTAATGTGGTTTTATAACTAAGAGATAATGTTATTCTAATTCAAGCAATCTCATCCTATCAAAGAAAAGACTCTAGCCTAGAAGGTGGAATACAACTAAAATAAGCTCTAAGTTACGTTTCAAAATTTCCTTCCAAACAACTAAGCTCCCAAATAATCAGGGTTGAGAAAAAGGCTAAGTGAAGGTATGAAGAGGTGTGGTTGCTTCCCACAACTTCCACCTATAGGGTAGTTTTACCTACAAGAATGGAAACTAAGGTTACCTACGTCTACTGGGGGCGAGATAATCTCAACTTTTGGGTATCAAATTTGGACTTGAATTCCTGACCAAGAGTTGTGAGCCTTAAGGGGAACCACAAGTATCCATAGTCTAAGGCTTACCCCCTTAATGCGTTTCTTCTGCACACTAGTAAGTTTTCCACTAGATGGTGAAGGATTTAAAGCTACATATTAGACAACCATGTCTTGATGTATAGTGATCAATGGGCGTTATTTGGATGCCTATCCCACCAATCCTAACCTAACTAAAATATTTCTTTTGATGCCCAAGTGGGCTTACTCAATGTGTGTTAAGTTAGGGTTGCTTTGAAAGGCTTGGCATGGGTATTGAACCAAGCATTGTTTACTTAGTGGTGTGTTGATGTATGCAAGTGTGTATGTGGTACAACTTTAAAATAAAATTATTTTCACTAAAATATTAGTAAATAATTTTTTTCAAATAAGAAAGAATTTTTTATTTACTAAACACAATTTACTACCCACCAGGTTGGAGGCTTTAGTTCAAAAAGAAGAGGCTCAAAAATGGGAAAAAAGGAGGCTTTTATTGGTGAAAAATGAATCAAGGATAAAATGAAACTAGATATTATATCTAACAAATAACCTAATGAAAAAATTACTTTAGAGAAATAGGGGTTTAAACACTATGAATGAGTCATAAACAAATCCACCTAAGATGGAGCTTTAAAAGAGCTAGATAATGGGAGATAAATTCAAGACAATAAGGGGCTCTTTTGAACTCAATATTAATAAGAAAATAAGTTTTTTGATCCTGTTGATGGTGCTAGATACCACCAACATGTAAGGGGATCTCCTTGATATTAGGTCCCAATTATACCTCACATTGTTTGGTGTAGGAGTCCCATCCGACTATACAGTCTGACCACCATTTTAAAGGTTTAGAGATATGCCTTGGTTACAATACATACACAAGATATCACAAACACCTAATTGGTGCAGCAAGTATGTAAGCTTTGTGTGACAAAAAAATGTAAGATGGACAGGGAACTTCCATGGCTGGTAAAGGGAAACAAGCCTCCAATTAGGGAAGTAATAGTACTATCCTAAGGGTGACCCAAGAGAAAAGAGAAAGACTCGTTGATTACCTTCAAATTAGCTCACATGATAAACAACAATCATGAAAACATAACAACACTTATTCAACAATATCCATATCTAAGCAACAAAATAGTTCATTAGACTTATTATGTAATTATGCCAACATAATAATACTAGTCTTACTACATCCACAATACATGCATGAAGAAGTGTTGATTCATAGAGCTTCTGATTATAAGTGAAATATTTCCTAGTACATTGTTACATCGATGAAACAATAGATCCAATAGTGAAACATGAAGCCACAAATTTCTTATCCAAAGAATGATTTATCTCTTATTTACTATAAGAGAAGCCAAGGCAAGTTTCTAAGAATCCAAGTCCTTTACTTGAGTTATGAGGAGCTATTTATAAAAAATGACAATGAATTTTGAGTTTCCTCATGACTTTAAAACTTATATGACCTATGGGCTTCCATACAACCTTTCATATTCTATACATAATATTTTACAATACATATGTGACTTTTCACGTTCTACATGTGTCACTTGGAGTTCATTACATAAGAATTATTACAAAAGACAAAATACATATAAGACTGTGGCCATATGAAAAAAACTACTAATGGGAAAAAATGTTATCAAATTGATAAGTCATTTGCTTCCCCATGGAGCTCATTGGTAATGTATGTATGCCAGACTATGAACTCTGTAGCAATGAATTTGACTCAAACCGGAAAGTCTGCAACATACCGCATCTTCACCTCCAGTGCTGCTGTTAATATAGTCTTGGAGCTTGATTTTACACTATTCCATAGCCATGACAACTTCATATGGGCCTTTGCTGGTGCAATGGTATATTGTAAAATAATGTCTTTGGCGATCTCCAAGCCTTCTTTCTTTTATGCTTGCTTGATTTTTTCTATGTACTACCTTACTTCTAGAAAGATGATTTCCCTGCCTCTTATCTCTCCGAGTGATCCTATAGAAGTCATCCCATGATTTTGTGCTAGAGACCCTAAACCATTGTGCAATCGACTTAGGCAACAACATTAATTGCCAAATTTTATCCCAAATGGATATAATTCTGATGGTGGAGTCTCGTATGTACTCCGTACATCTTGGCGATAATATTGTCCTTTCTAACCAACTATTGCAGAACATTTAGATATTTGGCGGCCCATTCCTGGAGTTGATCAACAACTTTGTTTGCCACTTTCAGGAGCTTCAATACTTTTGTTCTTTGTTTTTAATACCAACTAGGGGTGATACTACCTCATGTAAAAGTATCATTTAATCATATAATTGTACCATGGTATCTACCATTGGCCCCAATTCCTCCTATATGGTTGGATGCCATTATGATGTATTAAAGTTGTGGGAAGATAGTTGTTGATTTTCCATAGCGAGATGTTCCCCTTGTTTCTTTAGTGAAACTAACTCTCTCTTTAATCATGCATTCTCATTATATAAATATTCAGAGTTGTCCTATGCTGCCATAGAAAAAGGAACATTTACTGCCATGATTACCCTGGGGTTCCTCCTAGTATTGACAATTATCACCTTTTATGTAGATTCCGAGACTGGATTTTGAGGATAATTTTGGAAGTACATTCGCCTCTGCTACATGATTCTTTTATTTAGATGATTGAACGTGACATTACACACATCCATGACTATGTCTTCAAGTGGATGTGTGATTCCCATTTCATCAAATGGGAGATGACCAACCATAAGAGGAGATTCTCTGGGAGAACCTTGTCCATCATCTATGGGATCGATGGTATGATCTTCCTCCAACTCTTCCTCTATACCCCAAGTCAATTGTTTTTCCTCCAACCTCTGTGTTGCTTCCTCCTCCTGTGACAACCTTTGTCGTTCTTCTTCTTTTCTTCTTCTTTCCTCTTCTTCTTCATGTTGCTTTCTGAGCAAGTCAGATTTCTTCATTTTCTCCTCTTACTTTCGTCGTATCTTCGCCTCTAATTCTCTCCTTTCATGCTTAGCTTGTATATCTCCCATATTCAAAGGATAGAATTTATTTTTTCCTGTTACTTTCACTTGTCGAATCACACTTGATCCTTTTCTTGGGAGATATACTCTTTGCTTAAGGAGTTGTTTGCGGTGCCTCTTGTACCTATTGAGCCTCCATTTTGTCTAGATTTTCGTACTTTTTTCTAAATAAATCTCATGACTTCACCTGGTGTTTGTAGTCATTGTTATCCTTTTTATGCATTATTGGGATATTATAGAGGAATTCACAGGTAACATGTTATTGCTATGAGAATTCTCTTTTTTTTAATGATTTTAAGGATTTTGATGTGAAAATATCACTAATAATAAATTATCCTTGTGGAAAGTGTACATATCATGTTCCAGCTGTTCAGTTCCCATTCCAATAGTTTAGTTCCTATTCACACAGTACAAATCTTACTCTTGTCTCCATGATTATCATACATCCAATTGTCATAATGGAAAAATGAGCATATGTGTTTTTAAGAGAAAAGGTCCAAGATGGTGATGTGTTCTCGTAATCACACCCAGATCTTCAAATAAATGCGTATAGCTAAGGTCAAAGTACGCGGTCAAACCATTTCTAGAAGTCACAGAGGTTTTTAACAGTTTGTTATTCCCATGGACGTTATGGAAAATATTTCGTGGCTCAACACCGGTCATTGTGTTTTTATGGAACTCCAGATCAATACGAATCCAGTCTATAATCACATTTCTTATTGTTGTACATGAATTAGTTTTAAACTCTAAAATTGTATGCGTTTCCCAACCTTTGATCCAGATAATTAGGGGGAACTGCTGTTATAAATAAGAAGGCTTTGTACTGTAGAGGGGACAATTTTTTGGAGAGATTGATAAAGATATTTTAATAGGCAAGGAAGGGAGTAAAGGGAATATCGCATTCCCAATGGGATGATACCTAGAGGGGACCACTGGAGCGAATTCTGCAATATCTTACGCTGATGTAACAAGACTTCAGATTAATAAAAAATAGCATCCGATATATATATATATATATATATATATATATATATATATATATCGATAAAGATATTTCAATAGGCAAGGAAGGGAGTAAAGGGCATATCACATTCCTAGTGGGATGATACCTAGAGGGGACCACTGGAGCGAATTTTGCAATATATTACGCCGATGTAACAAGACTTCGATTAATACAAACTAGCATCCTATATATATATATATATATATATATATATATTAATTTATTTATTTATTTTTTATTTATTTTTTTTCTAAGTGTTTTGGGATCGTGATTTATTCTTACTGTGTATAACGAGCTAGGTGGTTTGAGCCCACCAAAAAGCTTCGTTTCCATACCTCTGTCTTAGGATTTTCTCGTATTTTTTTTTGATAAATTCATATGTGTAAGTGTACTGTAGAGATTGTAATTTCATTCCACAACTCTTTCATGCTTTGCAGATGTCGAATCATTTGAGTTTGATTAATGATATGGTTTTTTCTCTCGGAATGTATTTTCGTATGAATATTGAGGTTGAGAAAAAAGTATCAAATTGAGTGTTTATTCATTCGATCTTTTATCTATATTAAAGTTCAATGTGTTACTAACCCGATCTCATTTCACGCATTAAGAGATTTATTTTTTAGGATACACAAATGAAGGTACGAACTATTTATTTAGAGTTCTCGATTGTTTTAGTTTATCGCGCATTATTTGAGCTCATGAACACCTTAAAACATTATTTCGTATGTGAAGCTAGTCCTTTAATTTGGAGAAAACAATATTCATTCCCGAAATATTAATATTCAAATGCCAATATCAATATGAGGAGAGATTGTAATCTTGTTTTATTGGTGTAGAAATTATACAAACAATATGTATACCAAAAAGATAAGATCTGCGAAAGATGGATTCAATCCGATCACGCGATCTGCTAAAGAAAGATACTGAATCCTTTTACAAATCAATTGCAAAAAATAAACACGATTGCCAATCACAACAAGTAAAGAAAGAAGCAAATCAATCCACAACACAAATATTTTCCCGGGGAAAGCTTACTACTCAAAACCCCTCTATCTTCTATTGTATATTCACCAAGGAATCATGAAACAATTAAAATGCACTCTTCTCACAAGAGTTTGTTGCACTCTCACAACTGTCTCACACTGATCTGGAAAAAATCGACCAACACTTAGCAAATTTTCAGCCTCTGCTTAGCTTGCCTTGCTTGCGCAATTCATGTGGAATGCAATCCCTATTCTTTACGAATTTCAGCCTTCCAAAACTGCGCAATGCTCATGGGAAATCCTATGGGTGTTTTACTGCATGCAGGAAACTTACTAATAATACAACTGATAGTTAACATCCCTTTAAGCTCTGTCTCAACTAGGTCTCCATTAAAACTAACATGCATGCAACTATTAATAGTAAATCATCAGTTACTTGACATATCACTGCATGTGAATTAAATCTGATCTAATTCACTTGACCTCTCACTAGTGAAACAAACAGTTACAACTAGTTAAACTAATTTTAACTCAATTAGTTGAGTTAACTGATTTTTCATGCATTAAACTAATATACTAACTGCAACTTGTACTAAAAAACAAATAGAATCACTCTGCATGCCTCACCAACCACCCTCATCTCGAAATTCATGAGCTAACTGAGTTTATCACACTCAGTTAACTATTACAAGTGACTATGAGATAAGATTACATTTTATTATCCAATTTAATTAAGGGAAAATTAAATTAGACACACATTTCTTGGTGACTTTTCAACACTCCCTCTCAACAAGAAAGGGATTATCAGCTACCCCGATCTTGCCTCTATGGTATTCAAATTTTCTCCTGGCGAGCACCTTCATCAGAATATTTGCATCCTGATTGTCTGTGGGAATGTATTGAAGTAACATAATGCGTCTTTGAACACAATATCTGAGATGGTTGTACCAGATGTCTATATTCTTTGACCTATCATGGAATACCAGATTAACCGAGAGTTTTATGCAACTCTGATTATCACAGTGTATCACCCTCAGATCCATCTGATGAGAAAACAAACCAACAAGAATATTCCTCATCCAGATGGCCTCACATGCAGCCTGTCTGGCTTCCATGCACTCTACCTCGAATGAACTGAGTGCCATAGGTCTCTGCTTCCTGATGTACCAAGAAACTGTTATTGATCCTATGCTAAAGATCCCTCCTGATGTGCTCTTTTTGTCTTATGGACTGCCTGCCCAATTTGCATCGGTGAAGCCTTGAAGCTTCACTCCCTCTATCTTCCTGTACCATAATCCGTACTCTGTAGTGCCCCTAAGATATCTCAATACATGCTTCCCCGCCTTGCAAAAGAGCTTGGTTGGCTTAACCATAGCTTGACTCAGCTAGTTAACTGCGCAGAAAATGTTTGGTCTGTTGTTCACCAAGTACATGAGTGAACCCACAAGTTGCCTGTAAACAGTAGCATGCACTACCTCACCTGAAGTAGCATCCTCCTTCCTCCAGTTTCCTGCAAGAGGAGTCTCCATGGGTGTACAACGCTCCATGTGGAACTTCCTCAAAATCTCTTTGACATACTTGCCTTAAGAAACAAATAGCTCCCCATCACGCTGCCATATCTCCAAACCAAGGAAATAGTGAAGGAGTCCCATATCCTTCATCTCAAACTCTATTGCAAGATACTCTTTGCAAGAATTTATGAGTTGCTCATCATCTTTCAAAATTAGATCATCAACATAAAGTACGATAATCAAGAGCTTACCATCAACCACAATCTGGTACAGATTCTCATCCGCTTCACTCTTCGTGAAGCCCAACCCGGTGAAATAGATGTTAATCCTGGTGTACCAAGCACAAGGTGCTTACTTTAGCCCATACAGTGCTCTCTTGAGTATGCGCACATGCGACTCACTGTCAAAGGTCTCAAAACCTTATGAATGCTCAATGTAAACCTCTTCCTCAATAAATCCATTGAGGAATGCAGTCTTCACATCCATATGATGTATCTGCCACCTCATCTACGCTGAGAGTGCAAGGATAGATCTAATCGATGAGTACCTCGCAACTGGGGCAAAAGTCTCCTCATAGTCAATCCCCTCAACTTGTGAGAATCCCTGGGCTACAAATCTAGCCTTTTACTTCTCCACACTCTCATATTCTTCCTGCTTCACCTTATAGATCCATCTAGATCCAACCACTGACTTCTCGATTGGTCTTGGGACAAGTTCCCATGCACTGTTCCTGACGATGGAGTCATACTCCTCAACCATGGCGTCAAACCAAGTTGGTTGTTGCACTTCTTCCTGAAAAGAGGATAGTTATGTTACAATACACTTGCTCATAAGAGCCATGTATCCAATAAACTTGTCTGGAGACTATCTCTGTCTACGTAGTGATGTAGGTGCTCCTACATGTTCTGCCGCATCAAGTCTCAATCTATCAGCTTCGGTGGTGCGACTTCTACCATGTCTGGTGGATGGCTCTGCATGAGTGGTTTCTGCCACTCCATGATCCTTCGGATGTGGCTACTCCACATCTTGAGTTTCATTCTTTGGAACTAAGAGTTCCTGATCTGCATGCAAATCGAGCTCCCTCTTAAGGGACAATCACATGGCTTTTTCCTCATCAAATTTTATATCCCGTCTCACAACAGTCATCCTGTTGTTTGGAAAATACACCCGATAGTTGTGGGGAGTATCAGTGTACCCCACAAATATCCCAATCTTAGTTGTTGGTTCTATATTCTTCCTGGAATATTTGGTCACATGTCAATAGACAGATGAGCCAAAAATTTTAAAATATGAAACATCAGGTTTCTTACCAAAAAAATACTCCTCTAGTGTACTCATGCCAAGTATCCGATGAGGACTACAGTTTTGTAGAAATACCGTTGTGTTACATGCCTCAACCCACAGATGCAACCGTAGGCCCTGATCATGCAACATCACTCATGCCGCACTCACAATTGTTTTATTATTTATTTCTATGACCCCATTCTGTTGTGGGTTATGAGGCGCAATCAAATCTCTCTGAATTCCTTCTTTGCTACATAATTTCTTGAATTCAATGGAGATTTACTCACCACCATTGTCGCTCCTCATAGCCTTCACATGCTTCCCCGTGTCTTTCTCAACCAGTACTTTGAACTCACAAAATTTTGATAACATCCGATCTTTCTTCTGCATGAAGTAGATCCAACACTTTCTAGAAAAATCATCAAAAAAAATCACATAATACCTGTGCTTTGTTGTCGAAGCTGTAGAGAATGGTCCACACAAGTCTGAGTGAACTCTCTCAAGGATTTCCATTGCTCGGTTCTCCTTCTCGTGAAAAGTGGCTTTTGCATACTTCCCCATGGTACATCCCTTGCATGTTTCAATCTGCACAAGAGTACCCTTTGGAAGCCCCGTAGAAATCTGTTGCATGACCTTCAAGGCACCGTGATGTAGATGGCCCAATCTCATGTGTCATAACTCACCCTCATCCTGGCTCAACACTCTATCTACCTTACCCATCAATGCTGCACAACCATCTAGATCAAGTTTGTAGAGATCCTTCACAGGAATCCCAATCTTCTTGACTTTTCGTGTGGATTTAAGATGAAGGAATGATTTCCCTTCACTAAAAACCACATCATACCCTCTATCCTCCAACATAGCAACTGAAACTAAATTATGTTTCAAGCCTGGTACATGCATGGCATATTTTAATAAGAAGGGTTTACCTGACTATCTCTGGAAAGTAACTGTACCAATCCTGATAGCGTTATACCTCCTGTGATCACCCATTTCGATATGCATCTGGAGATCCTTCTCCTCCAAGCTACTAAAATGTTCTTTGACTCCCGTCATGTGGAAAGATGCAGCACTATCCAAGTACCACACTAATCCCATCGCACTAGGAACCATGCATGCGATGAGCGAGAAGTCAAACTCAAATTGTGAGGCTAAAGCCTCACCAGCTGCAGATCTTGAAGCCTTCTTGTTCTTCTTCTTCTGTGGACAATTAGTGGCATAATGTCCATGCTCATGATAGTGAAAACATTTCACTCTAGACATGTCGCACTTCTTGCCTTCTTTGTCAGTCTCATATTTGGAATAGGATTTCTTTCCCTTTTCCTTCTTTGCGTTACTAGCCAAGGCACAATTTTCCTCATCATCTATTTTAGATAAGGATCCATCCCTGGTATTCTGCCTAAATTCTTCTTTTACTAAATCTGACCAAAGTCGCTCCCAATCTGGTAGCTTCTCCCTCCCATTGACAGAGTCCTGATAACTATGCCAACACTTGGGAAGGCCTAGAAGAGCTAGGCTCACCAAGACATCATCCGCTATAGTAATTCTGACACTCCCAAGCTCATCTCGACATTGGATGAATTTGGTTAAATATTTCGGAATATTGTCGCCTTTCTCCATTTTGATTTTCCTGAGCTTGTCCTTAAGTGCTAATTTTCTGTGGTCACTGCTACTCTGAAACATATGTGTCAAAGCCTTCCACATTGCATATGGAGTCACTTTTCCATGGATACTCGAGAAAATGTGGTCTCGTACTCCCTCTAATAAGATCCTCCTTGCCTTTGCAACCTTCTTTTGCCAAGCATCAAGAAGAGCGATATCTGCTATTGCGGGCTTGGGAATGTCATTATCAATGAATTCTTCCAACTCGTTGTCCTCCAAAACTGACTCCATTCTATATTTCCATGAAATATAATTAGAGCTGCCCTCAAGTGCATATTACAATCTCAAGCCATTGAAAGCCATCTTGATCTGCTTATCACACCAAATAATATTTTGCAAATTCTAATGCTATTAAGCACAAACTCAATTTCTTCTCCACTATAGTGATTTTGTGTGATCTGATACCATGTAGAAATTATAAAAACAATATGTATACCAATGGATTCAATCCGATCATGCGATATGCTAAAGAAAGATACTGAATCCTTCTACAAATCAATTATGGAAAATAAACACGATCGCCAATCACAACAAGTAAAAGAAAGAAGCAAATCAATCCACAACACAGATATCTTCCTAGGGAAATCTTATTGCTCAAAACCCCTCTATCTTCTATTGTATATTCACCAAGGAATCATGAAACAATTACAATGAACTCTTCTCACAAGAGTCTGTTTCACTCTCACAACTATCTCACACTGATACAGACAAAATCGATCAACACTTAGCCAATTTTCAGCCTCTGCTCAACCTGCCTTGCTTGCACAATTCATGTGGAATGCAATCCCTATTCTTTAGGATTTTCAACCTTCCAAAACTGTGCAATGCTCATGGGCAATCCTATGGTTGTTTTACCGCATGCGGGCAACTTAATAATAATACAACTGATAGTTAACATCCCTTTAACCTTTGTCACAACTGGGTCTCCATTAGAACTTACATGCATGCAACTATTAATAGTAAATCATCAGTTACTTGATAGATCACTGCATGTGAATTAAATATGATTAATTCACTTGACCTCTCACTAGTGCAACAAACAGTTACAACTAGTTAAATTGATTTTAACTCAATTAATTGAGTTAACCGATTTCTCATGCATTAAACTAATGCACTAACTACAACTTGGACTCAAAAACTAATAGAATCACTCTACATGCCTCACCAACCACACTCAACTCAAAATTCAAGAGCTAACTGAGTTCATCACACTCAGTTAACTATTACAAGAGATTATGAGATAGGATTACATTTTATTGTCCAAATTAATTAAGGGAAAATTAAATTAGACACACATTTCTTGTTGACTTTTCAACAATTGGAAAAGTGAAGTGTTCACGGAACTCTTTCAGAATGCCTCTAATCGAAAGTTATGATTAATATTTATTCATCATAATTGAATATTGCTTTAGCAATGCACATATAATATACAATAAATTTGTTAAAAATAAAGTATTTAATGATTCTATGAGGTTAGGATAAGCTTTGAATCAATAGGGAATGAATTTATATTGTTTGGTTCTATTTCATGCTTTCCTTCTTTGCAACATAGCAAGTAATCCTTTGAAAAAATTTGAACATGATTTCCCTTTTTATTCACAGAATGGATTTTTAGTTTGAATGAGACCTACATCCCCTTGTCCCCTGGACAACTGAGGTAGAATTTCTGCAGGAGTCACTCAACCCAGAAAGGAGGGAGGAGTAGGTTGACATTGTGTTTTTCCTTACTTTGAAAAATCTTATTTTTTGAATGATGCCTTTTAATTATTTGCAAGAACTTTATTTATATTTCACAGATCCCCGAGGTATTCTTCTAGCATTTCTTGTGCTATGCCTCTAAGCTTACGCAACCCGTATTGAAAATTTAAATGTTGGTATATAAATCTTGTATTTATACCGTTCGACATTTTGGTGCCGTTGCCAGGGAGGCATTGTAGGATAAGGCCTTTGATATTTGTCATGCTTTTTCCCTTTTCTTTGAGAGTGATTTTTTTTAGATTAGTGTGATTCCCCTTGCTTTCTGAAGCATACTAGATGGTGTTGCCAAAGAGCTCACGAGCTTGGTTTTTTTTTCTTTTACTGAAAATGAGTTTTTAAGTGTGATTTTCTTTACTACAAAGTGTGATGCTTAGTTTGTTTTCCTTTACTACAAATGAGTTTTTAAGTGTGATTTTATTTACTGCAAAGTGTGATGCCTGGTTTGTTTTCCTTTACTGCAAATGAGTTTTTGTGTAATTCTTGGGTTGCTTCTTTTATTGCAATTTAGTCTTCAACTGTGATTTTCTTGCTAAACTTATAATCATGGTTTGTTTCTTTGGTTTTCTTAGTGTCCTGGTGCTATAAGAACCCCCCACTCTAATCCACGTGCTAACAGGACCTTCTAGCTAGTAGTAAAATTCCAGGTAGTTTGATGTTATTCCAAGAACTATCTCAAATCTTAGCGGCAGCTGGGGTCTCTTCTTCTAAGGAAGAACACATTTTGGAATAAATTAGTAATAGGTCAATTCCTCTGGAAGTAAAGACTCATGAAGATCCATAATATTTTCCTAGGGAAATAGAGAAGCTATGGGTCATGTTTGATGAGGAGAAACCATTAGAAGTAGAGATTAAAGAACATCCATCTGAGCCAGCCTGCGCTTTAGGATATAAACAAAGAAATTTGGAAGATTTGCATGATGTAATAAAGGAAGATACACTTAATGTTAGCCATGAATCAAATGACCAAGAGTATGTGGATCCCATTGAATCTTGGTTTCAAATGATTGTTAGCACCCACTCCTCCTTTATTATTCTACAATTCTTAGCATCACATTAGTTAATGCAGCTGGTCCGTCATGTTCTAGTATTTTCTCAAATATATTTTTCAAGTTTGAACATGAGTATGATTTCTTTCTTGTTACGCACATGGTTGCATTATACTTAAAAGGAAGTCTTTCGCTTTTAGGATAGGGTAGGATAGAGGAATAAATCAATGCCATGAATAAAGATGTTACAACAATGCTATTAGGGTTTTGAATTCCAAAGCATAGCCACTGAAATTGCTTATTTATCCACATTGGTTATTAACACACACATCTGTGGTAAGTCTTGTTGAGTATGAATTACTCTAATACCTCATGACTTTTCAAAAGTGACCGTGATTAATCACTCTAACAAGTTGTCATATGAGATATATATTTTTCAGTTTCTCTTAGAAGGTATCATTGAAAAACCTCCTATGGCGGACCACTCTTGTAAAGATCATAATGAGCCATTCATGAGAAAGCTAGCATTATTAACTCAAAGAAACTTTTAATCATTATCTGAGACATCGTATTTAAATTATTCTTTAGGGTAGAGGAACTAGCTAGTAATGATTAGTCATTAAAAACTTGTCACGCCGTCCTATACTCTTAAGGAGTAAATCTGCCTCCCCACTTATTAAGTTACCTTTGGAGTTAATTAAAATCATAGTTTAAAACGATTGATGGGAGGATAGGAGGTCCCATTATGAGCCGACCTACCATGATTAGGAGACCTAACATGCATGACATTACTGATACTGGTCACCAAGTTAGAGTAATGGCTTTCAACTGAAAAGTTGGAGGACAAGAGGTCTCATCACGAGCCAACATGTTCATCCATGTTACTTCTTGTGAGTGGCATTGCCATCAACTGGTTTCCAAGCCAAGGTAGTGGCCTTCATCTAATTTTTGAAACCAAATAAGATAAATTTGAATATATATTCAGTAAGTGGGACACATGCATTTTAGAGGGTCAAAAGACACCCCTGCCGAGGTTATGGACACCTGCGGGCAGTAGGGCCATGTTTGTGGTATTAAAAGTTAATTGCACACTATGATTTACTCGATTATATTTCTCTTTCCCTAAAAATCATCATTTTATTTCTTATACAATAGTGTTAAGATGTTTTGAGCATGATGCCCTGAGTGATCCTAGTGAAGGCATCCCATGTTTTTTTGCTAGAGACCCTAAACCATTGTGCAATCGACTATAGGCAACAACAGTATTGGTAAAATTTTATCCCAAATGGATATAATTATGATGGTGGAGTCTCGTATGTACTCTGTACATCTTGGCGATAATATTTTCCTTTCTAACAAACTATTGCAGAACATTTAGATATTTGGTGGCCCATTCCTGGAGTTGATCAACAACTTTGTTTGCCACTTTTAGGAGCTTCAACACTTTTGTTCTTTGTTTTGAATACCAACAAGGGGTGATACTACCTCGTGCAGAAGTATCATTTAATCATATAATTGTACCATGGTATCTTCCATTGGCCCCAATTCCTCCTATATGGTTGAATGCCATTCTATTGTATTGAAGTCGTGGGAAGATAGTTGTTGATTTTCCATAGTGAGATGTTCCCCTTGTTGCTTTAGTGCAACTAACTCTCTCCTTAATCATGCATTCTAATTCTATAGATATTCAGATTTTTCCTGTGCTACCATAGAAAAAGGAACATTTGCCTCCATTATTACCCTAGGATTCCTCCTAGTATTGACAATTATCACCTTTTCTGTAGATTCCGAGACTATATTTTGAGGATAATTTGGGAAGTAAATTTGCCTCTGCTACATGATCCTTTTATTTAGATGATCGAAAGTGACATTAAACACATCCATGACTATGTATTCAAGTGGATGTGTGATTCCCAATTCATCAAATGGGAGATAACCCCCTGTAAGAGGAGATTCTTCGAGAGAACCTGGTCCATCATCTATGGGATGGATGTTATCATCTTCATCCAACTCTTCCTCTATATCCCAAGTCAATTTTTTTTCCTCCAACCTCTGTGTCGATTCCTCCTCCTATGACAGCCTTTGTCATTCTTATTCTTTTCTTCCTCTTTCCTTTTCTTCTTCATGTTGCTTCCTGAGCAACTCAACTTTCTTCCTTTTCTCCTGTTATTATTCTTGTATCTTCACCTCTAATTCTCTCCTTTCATGCTTAGCTTGTATATCTCCCATATTCAAAGGATCGAATTTCCATTTCCTGTTACTTTCACTTGTCGAATCATACTTGATCCTTTTCTTGGGAGCTATACTATTTTCTTGAGGAGTTGTTTGCAGTGCCTCTTGTACCTGTTGAGCCTCCATTTTGTCTATATTTTCGTACTTTTTTATAAATAACTCTCATGACTTCACCTAGTGTTTGTAGTCATTATTATCCTTTTTATGCATTATTGGGCTTTTATAGAGGCATTCAAAGGTAACATGTTATTGATATGAGAATTCTCTTTGTTTTAATGATTTGAAGGGATTTGGTGTGAAAATATCACTAATAATAAATTATCCTTGTGGCAGGTGTACAGATCATGTTCTCACTGTTCAGTTCATGTTCCAGCAGTTTAGTTCATTTTCACGCAGTACGGATCCTTCTCTTGTCTCCATGATTATCACACATACAATTGTTATAATGGAAAACATGCATATGGGTTTTGAAGAGAAAAGGTCCAAGATGGTGATGTGTTCCCTTAATCACAGCTAGGTCTTCAAAGCAATGTGTAAAGCTAAGGTCAAAGTACGTGTTCAAACCATTTCTAGAAGTCACAGAGGTTGTTAACAATGTGTTATTCCCATGGACGTTATGGAAAATATTTCGTGGCTCGATACCGGTCGTTGTGTTTTTATGGAACTCGAGATCAATACGAATCCAGTCAATAATCACATTTCTTATTTTGTACAGGAATCGGTTTTAAACTCTAAAATAGTATGCGTTTCCCAACCTTTAATCCAGATAATTAGGGGGGACTGCTGTTATAAATAAGAAGGATTTGTATTGTAGAGGGGATAATTTTTTGGAGAGATTGATAGAGATATTTTAATAGGCAAGGAAGGGATTAAAGGGAATATCACATTCCCAGTGGGATGATACATAGAGGGGACCACTGGAGCGAAGCTCTGCAATATCTTACGCTGACGTAACAAGACTTCAAATTAATACAAATTTGCATCCGATTTATATATATTTTTTCTAAGTCTTATGGGATCGTGATTTAATTCTTACCAGGGCACCGAGCTGGGTTGTTTGGGCCCACCAACTAGTCCATTTCCCCATACCTCCTAGGATTTTCTGCATTTTGTTTTGATAAATGCATAGTGTGAAAGTGTGATTTGGTAGAGATTTGTAATTTCATTCCACAACTCTTTTCATGCTTTGATGTCGAATCATTTGAGTTTGATTAATGATATGGTTTTTTCCTTGGAATGTATTTTCATATGAAGATTGAGGTCAAGAAAGCATAGTTTTGAAATTGAGTGTTTCTTCATTGCATCTTTTATCTATCTTAAATTTCAATGTGTTACTTACCCTGATCTCATTTTCTACATAACGAGATTTATTTTCAGGATACAATGATGAAGGTACCAACTATTTATGAAGAGTTCTGATTGGTTTAGTTAATCGCGCATTATTTGAGCATTCATGAACACCTTAAAACATTATTTCAGATGTGAAGCTGGTCCTTTAATTTGGAGAAAACAATATTCGTTCCTGAAATCTTAATATTCAAATGACAGGATCAGTATGAGGAGAGATTGTAATCTTGTTTTATTGGCAAAGTGAAGTGTTCACAAAAATATTTGAGAATGCCTGTGGTCGAAAGTTATGATTAATATTTCTTCATCATAATTGAATATTTCTTTAGCAATGCACATATAATATACAATATCTTTGTTTTAAAAATAAAGTATTTAATGATTCAATGAGGTCAGGGTAAGCTTTGAATCAATAGGGAATGAATTTATCTTGTTTGGTTCTATTTCATGCTTTCCTTCTTTGCAACATAGCATGAAAATTTTAGAAACTTTGAACATGATTTCCCTTTTTATTCCTAGAATGGATTTTCAGTTTGAATGAAATCTACATCCCCTTGTCCCCTGGACAACTGAGGCAGACTTTTTTGCAGGAGTCACTCAACCTAGAAAGGAGCCAGGAGTAGGTTGACATTGTGTTTTTCCTTTGAAAAGTCTTGTTTTCTGAATGATGCCTTTGAATTATTTGCAAGAGCTTTCTTTCTATTTCACAGATCCCTGAGTTATTCTTCTGGAATTTCCTGTGCTATGCCTTTAAGCTTACACAACCAGGATTGAAAATTTAAACGTTGGTATATAAATCTTGTATCTATACCGTTCAACATTTTGGCGCTGTTTCCGAGGAGGCATTGTAGGATAAGGACTCATAGATTTGTCATGCTTTTTCCCTTTTCTTTGCGAGTGATTTTTTTTAGATTAGTGTGATTCCCCTTGCTTGCTGAAGCATACTAGACGGTGTTTCCAGAGAGCTCACGAGCTTGGTTTGTTTTCTTTTACTACAAATTAGTTTTTAAGTGTCATTTTATTTACTTCAAAGTGTGATGCTTTGTTTATTTTCCTTTACTGCAAATGAATTTTTAAGTGTGATTTTCTTTACTACAAAATGTGATGTCTGGTTTGTTTTCCTTTACTGCAAATGAGTTTTTGTGTAATCCTTGGGTTGCTTATTTTATTGCAATTTAGCCTTTAACTGTGATTTTCTTGCTGAACTTACAATCATGGTTTGTTTCTTTGGTTTTCTTAGTGTCATGGTGCTATAAGAACCCCCCACTCTAATCCATGTGGTAACAAGACCTTCCAGCTAGTAGGAAAATTCCAGGTAGTTTGATGTTATTCCAAGGACTATCTCAAATCTTAGCGGCAACTGGGGTATCTGCTTCTCAGGAAGATCACATTTTGGAAGAAATTAGAAATAGGTCTATTCCTCTGGAAGTAAAGACTCATGAAGATCCATAATATTTGCCTAGGGAAAATGAGAAGCTATGGGTCATGCTTGATGAGGAGAAACCATCAGAAGCAAAGATTAAAGAACATCCATCTGATCCAACCTACGCTTTAGGAGATAAACAAAGAAATTTGGTAGATTTGCATGATGTAATAAAGGAAGATACACCGAATGTTGTCCATGAATCAAATGACCAAGAGTATGTGGATCCCATTGAATCTTGGTTTCAGATGATTGTTAGCACCCACTCCTCATTTATTATTCGATAATTCTAAGCATCACATCAGTTAATGCAGCTGGTTCCTCATGTTCTGGTATTTTCTCAAATATATTTTTCAAGTTTGAACATGAGTAGGATTTCTTTATTGTTACGCACTTGGTTGCATTATACTTAAAAGGAAGTCTTCTGATTTTAGGATAGCGTAGGATAGAGGAATAAATCAATGCCATGAATAAATATGTTACAACAATGCTATTAGGGTTTTGACTTCCAAAGCATAGCCACTGAAACTACTTATTGATCCACATTGGTTGTTAACACATACATCTGTGGTAAGTCTTGTTGAGTACAATTTACTATAATACCTCATGATTTTGCAAAAGTGACCATGATTAATCACTCTAATGAGTTGTCATATGAGATATATATTTTCAGTTTCTCTTAGAAGGTATCATGAAAAACCTCCTATGGCGGACCACTCTTGTAAATATCATAATGAGCCATTCATGAGAAAGCTAGTATTATTAACTCAAAGAACCTTTCAGTCATTATCTGAGACATCGTATTTAAATTATTCTTTAGGGTAGAGGAACTAGTTAGTAATGATTAGTCATTAAAAACTTGTCACGCCATCCCATACTCTTAAGGAGTAGACCTGCCTCCCCACTTATTAAGTAACCTTTGGAGTTAATTATAATCATAGTTTAAAACGATTGATGGGAGGATAGGAGGTCTCATTATGAGCCGACCTACCATGATCATGAGACCTAACATGCATGGCATTACTGATACTAGTCACCAAGCCAAAGTAATGGATTTCAACTGAAAAGATGGAGGAAAGGAGGTCTCATCACGAGCCGATATGTTCATCCATGTTACTTCTTGTGAGTGGTGTTAGTGTCAGTATCTTCATCCCTCCGTTAGTGATCAAAATTCTCTTGTTGCATTTCATTTTAGGTGTCTCACTCAGTACAGTCAGCTGCATTCCATTAGGAGCATGGATCATCTGATGGTAGTGGATTTTTTCTCATATCCCTCATGTCTTTTACCTGCTGGCCTATTTCTGTTCATTAAAATCATTTACAGTCATTTTTGGTCTCATAGTTGGCAAAGAATCATTTTTAGGGTTTTAGTCTCATTAAGTCTAGGGTTTCATTAATCCGGTCTTCAGAATGTCTAATAATGGTCAGCAGGCAGATGAGGAAGTCTGAAATAAGGTTTCAGTGCTAAAAATTTCATCATCATATGCTTAATAATGATTTTTCTTCAAAACAGAGTTTTGAAGAAAAATAGTCTATTTCATCTTTATGTAATAAATGCAATGTGATTTTCAAGTTTTTTCAGTTGTAATAATACTCCACTGGCAACCCTCGTCGCCTTTTCCAAAGCTCTATGCCATCCATTCCCTGTAAGATAGACAGAAAGCTCATCATTCAGTTAAAAAAGCCAAAATGAAGCAAAACAGATTTTTTGAAAAGTGTCAAAATTTAAAAACATTGCAAAGTGGGTTTTTTGAAAAGAAAAATCAAAATCCTTGGTATACATAAGATATTTTCAAGTTCAAAACTTCATTTGTATGCTAAAGAGACAGCAGTGAGCCAAGGAAAAATTGTGAGGAGCGAAGCAAGAAATTGAGGGCTGACTGTGTTGAAATTACCGAGCGCGACGCATTGGGCAGGTGTCGCGACGCATCGGGCGAGCGAGATGCATTGGGTCGGCTCCCATTGTTGAAATTTACTCCAGCGCGACGCATTGGTAGAGTGCAACGCACTGGGTTTGTCGCGCGACGCACATGGCAGAAAGCAAGTGTATTGCCATTTCTTAAAAAACTCCAAATCGACTCGGTCTCTCTTGGTCCAAGTAAGTCCATGCGACCTCTCCTTTGCCATGAACATGTGTTTGGTGTTGATTATGAGAATTTAAATAAAAATTGCTCAAACCCTATTCTTTTGTTTGAAGAATGCTCCTTTAGGGTTTTAAAATTGGTTTGGTGTCAATCATTCCCTTTTCCTCCATCCCTCCTCACTGTCTATCTTCTCACAACAACCCATTTCCATTTTCCCTTGTATCCCTAAGTCACTCATTCCTATCCCATTCCCATTATCCCCATCCCACTTGTAAATTTCCCCAAACCCCAAGTTTATCCCAAAAAATTAAGTGGATGTCCCTAAACTTATCAAATCACAGATTTCAAGTGGCAAACTTCACTTAATTATAGTCCATCATTCCCACTACTCTATCCCCCCATAGTCCCTCACTTGTTATCTCATATTTGGCAATAAACCAAGGACACCAAACTTTTCATTTCTCATCCAAGACAATATAGACCTTGGACATCATGGAGACATATACCGATACATCTTATGACCGAGAAAGTGATTCCACCACTGAACTACATGCACCTAGAAGGCCTCATAAGAGTGGCAGACATGTGAGGGAGGAGCCCACTTCATTGGCTGAGTTGCAGGCCTGTCCTCTTGCCATGGCATGTTTTCAACAACAGTCATGTTATCAATTTTGTGAAATGGTTGCTAGGGTCCATCATCATCAGGAGCTGGCCCGTTTGTTTGTATTGCATTTACATGATGGTTAAGTCACCCTTGCCAGTGTAACATTCACTTTAACACCGGAAACTATCTCTCAAGCAACCAGAATACCAAATGTTGGAGAACAATGGAACAAAAGACAATAGGTTGACAGGGTATACTATGAGCCATATATCAGGCCTAGTTTTGTGAAACAACTCAGCAGAGTTTTCCCCTTCCAGTTCCTAAAGGATTCCTATGCTCCTCTGATGAAACTTATTATCAGATATTTCAGTTGTGAGGGCCTGTTTTCACGTCTCTATGCCTATCATATCAGGTTATTGATGCATTTTACCAGGGTGAGGATGATGAACCTCCCTTATTTCATGTGCCAAAATATTGAGAGGATGACCATTCTCGTGCAAAGGAAAACTCATGAGCAGCAGTACAACAATATCTATCACTTTGCACTCATCAAGATTGTGGTTATGCATCAGCTCGGCTTGTAGGGCATTTCGTGGGAGGAGTTCATTTCTAATGATTTCTTCACAGCTCCACAGGTTCCTTCGGAGGTTGTTCATGAGGCAGGTGAACCTTCATATCAGCATGAAGGTCACGAGACACAGACCACTAGTGTGCCGGTGTTTTTTACTTATCAGAGAAGCACCAAAGGATTATTTGCAGCAGCTCGACGAGCATTATCTCCACCCGGGGTGGAAGGGGTCTCGCTTCCATCATCAACAGCACAGGTACAGGTACAGGACAAGGGTAAGAGGCACATGCAGGATGAGGGGCCTTCAGGAGGCCAAGATACAAGTTTCATACTCATTGATGAGGATTTTAGCTCACCAAGCTCAAAGTTGAGGGAGAATATTCAGGAGCAGAAGGCAGAGATAGACACTTTGTCCATCAAGTTGCAAAGAGACCAATGGATTATAAAATACCTTGAACAGCGAAACAAACAGTTGGAAGATCAAAAAACTATCATGGAGTTGCAAAATATCCGTGAGAACCGGCAAGCTGCCCAAAGAAGCCAAATCGAGATGACATCCATTGAGCGAGAGATTGAGGGTGATTGAGAGACTTGGCTTGAGAGGGTCAATATTCATTTGGAGAAGCTGTTGGAGAAGGAAAATAAGGAAAAGAGCATGTTGAGGCACATGAAAAATCATTATTGGGCAAGAAATCACGTTTGCAAGGCACGAATCAAGATCCTGAAGGCAAAGCTAAAGAGGGCATTAAAGTGTCACAAAAGGCATGATAGACTCCAAATTTTGGCTGAAGCTTCGTTGGCCCAGCGTAGCGCATGATGGTGGACATTCAACCCAAATTTCAAGAAATTTGGGACACATTTTGTCAATTTTGATTTTTTGGCCTTAACACAGATTTTCCTGCCCGATGCATCGCGCCACTTGGCGTGCACTTATGATTGGGAGCTCCTCTTTGGTAAAAATTTGTATTTTTGGATTTTTCATGAAAATTTATGCATGCCTACCCATTACCCAGAGATTTTGACAAGTTTCGGGTTGCCGGGGGGGTCAAAAACACCCTAAAATTGACCTTTATGCCCCTTTTTGGACACACATGAAGCAGTGTTGGGAAAACTCATTTTTGGAGGGGAAAATGGTAACCAAATTCAGAAATTCCACTTGGGTTGGAAATTAGACAGATAGATCTTTCCAACGAGAAATCATACGCTCAATTTGGACACTAGGAAGGCCTTCAAAATCGGCTCCAAAGTGGTGCGGCACATAGAGATTTCAGGCGCGGCGCATTAGGGATTTTGGCTCATTTTTCACTCAATAACTCTGTTTTTCGCCTAGTTTTGGCCAGTTTGACTTTATTACTTCCATATGTAAAAATATTGATGTAATTTGATGTAATTTCATGGATCTTGATGTAATTTTGACAAATTTTTACTCATGGAAGTAGATTCATTCATCAAAAGGTGAATTATAACTGAATGAATCAGTTTCCTATCTTATAGAGGCAAGCTGTTCCACTGCCTATTTTCCAGTTCTTAGTTTAGATCTTGTTGAAACAGCTCCTAAAATAGTGAGCTCGACCCCTAGAGGCATGGGGATGATTTATGCTTGTCTATATCTTGTAGTTTTTCAGTCATTTTCAGGGTTGGACACTTGGGATTGCTTTGAGCTTCATTGTACATTTCATCTCTGCATTTTGGCAAAGGAATAGACCAGGATTTGCAGCACTCCTTGGTATCCATGTGGCTATTTGTTTTGATGATGTATTTCTCTCTGTGATTGTAAGTTTACTGATGTTTCATGTGTATCATCTTCCTTCTCATTTCTTCTTAAGTTAAACAAACAAGTAATAAAGGTGGAATTCATTAGATTTGCAGTGCTCTACCTTGAGTTTTGTTTAATTTTCTATGTTTTCAACTGTTCGAAGAGGATTCCTGAAAGCCTCTTGCCATCTTCAACTCCTCACTAGTCTGAGCTATCCATCTCATTCAAATTTGAAGTGTCAAAACAATTGCCTTTCTTGCCCCATTAAGCTCCCTGCAAAACTGATCATTTCCTTGACCCAAAATCTGCTCTTCCCTTTGATCCAACAAACACTTTCAAAATCAAATCAAACTCTTTAACATATATACCTAGCCTAAAATCAGCCTTTATTCAAGTCATCTCAAGCCTCACTGATCATATTTTGCTGAGATTGACCAGGAGAGAGCCCTCTCCCGATCTGGTAGGGCTAGCTACCAGATTAAGTGTGGTTTGATGTTACCCTAGACTCTGCCTTCCTCAGCCTGAGGTAGATTTAGGCAATAACAAGTGGCACTGCCATCAAATGGTTTCCAAGCCAAGGTGGTGGCCTTCATTTAATTTTTGAAACCAAATAAGATAACTCTAAATCTATATTCAGTAAGTGGGACACAGGCATTTCAGAGGGTCAAAAGACACCCTTGCAAAGGCTATGGACGCCTGCGGACAACAGGGCCATGTTTGTGGTATTAAAATTTAATTTCAAACTATGATTTACTCGGTTATCTTTCTATTTCCCTAAAACTCATCATTTAATTTCTTAAACAATGGTGTTAAGATGTTTTGAGCATGATGCCCTAAGTTCGATTTTTCGAAAATTAGGAATCTGTAATGAATGTGGTACCCTTAGTGTGAGTAATTATTTGTACTGAATTAAGAAGAAACTTAGTCTTGCACATGGGCGACAACAAAATTTAGAGTGGCCAATGAAGAATTTGTTGATTGATCGAGGAAGGTGTCATCTTGTTCTATTTTATGTTTTTCTTTTCTGGCATCATAACTCACTTTTATCCATAACACGGTGTTTAGAGTGATGAATTACTTGCTAATGATTACTTACAAGATGTTGATAGAAAAACATGTGTTTTGATTTCAATTTCCTCTATTAAGCATTACATGGTCTAGGTACATGATTACTATAATAGGTGCAGGAACACTGTGGTAGTCTTCTTAAAATTGCATTTTTTTAGCAAATATTCTTTTTAATCATTCATGCTAATAAGGCTCTGATTTCAAGGAGCAAATAATGGAATCTTTGACAAATCAAGAAGTATAGGTACGCATTATGGTGCAAGGGAAGCTAGTCTATTTTTTTTGTACAATTATTGCTTTCCTGCACCTAATTTTAGATGACTTGAACTGATCCTGTTGTATGATGATCCTACTTTTTCCCACCTTTGGTACTTTTATCATTCCTGCACTCGATGATTTCATAAGGACCATGGCATGGTTTATCTAGCACTAAGACTATGACACTGCAAACTTGATGAATATTTTAAAAAGATTGATACATTGGGTACCTTGATATTTCCTTGCTGACGATTTTTGTCACTTTTGTATTGGGGGCAGAGTATGATCATTAATCTTTAAGCATCCCCTAACCCCTACTCTCCTCCATGATTTTACGTTGATGCTATTATTAAATAAATTCGATTGATGGTTATATATTAAGGAAGAAATATAGGATGATAAAGAGATTCAAGAAGAATATACAAGAGCTTATTGTTCGTGAGGAAAATGTAAGAGGGGAGAACAAATATTTGGGGAGACTCTGTATTAAGATGCAAAATAAAAACAACTGGTTGCGTGTTAAGAATGAGAAGTTGCGAAAACTAGCTAGGGATTGGATCAAGAAAGCTAAGTATTATGTTGTTCATAACGTGATTTTAAAAAGAGAGATTAAAATGGCTAGAAGCACAGAATGAAAGAACCTGAATATTTCAATCAATACAACAGAGATCTAGGCCATAACCTTGTATTTTTGGAAATTTTGAACTCTATCTTACCTTTTGGCTTGCACGAGGACATGCAAGAAGATCAACGCGGTGGAGTGTTGAGCCTCCATTTTGTCTAGATTTTCATACTTTTTTTCTAAATAATTTTCATGCCTTCACCTAGTGTTTGTAGTCATTATTATCCATTTTTATACATTATTGGGCTATTATAGAGGAATTAAGAGGTAACGTGTTATTGTTATGATAATTCTCTTTATTTTAATGATTTGAAGGGATTTGGTGTGAAAATATCACTAATAATAAATTATCCTTGTGGTAGGTGTACAGATCTTGTTCCAGTTGTTAAATTCCCGTTCCAACAGTTTAGTTCATGTTCACGCCATACAGATCCTGCTCTCATCTCCATGATTATCATACATCCAATTTTCATGATGGAAAACGAGCATATGGGTTTTGAAGAGAAAAGGTCCAAGATGGTGATGTGTTCCCTTAATCACACCCAGGTCTTCAAAGTAATGTGTAGAGCTAAGGTCAAAGTAAGCGGTCAAACCATTTCTAGAAGTCATAGAGGTTGTTAACAACGTGTTATTCCTATGTATGTTATGGAAAATATTTCTTGCCTAGGCATCGATTGTTGTGTTTTTATGAAACTCCATATCAATACGAATCCAATCAATAATCACATTTCTTATTGTTGTACAGGAATCAATTTTCAACTCTAAAATTGTACGTGTTGCCCAACCTTAGATCTAGATAATTTGGAGGCATTGTTGTTATAAATAAGAAGGCTTTGTACTATAGAGGAGACAATTTTTTGGAGAGATCAATAGAGATGTTTTAATAGGCAAGGAAGGGAGTAAAGGGTAGATCACATTCCCAGTGGGATGATCCCCAGAGGGGACCATTGGAGCAAAGCTCTGTAATATCTTACGTTGATGTAACAAGACTTCAGATTAATACAAACTGGCATCTGATTTATATATATTATTTCAAAGTCTTCTGGGATTGTGATTTAATTCTTACCAAGGAAATGAGCTGGGTGGTTTGGGCCCACCGACCAGTTCGTTGCCCCATACCTCTTGGGATTTTCTGCATTCTATTTTGATAAATGCATAGTGTGTAAGTGTGATTTGGTAGATATTTGTAATTTAATTCCACAACTCTTTTTATGCTTTGATGTCAAATCATTTGAGTTTGACCAGTGACATGGTTGTTTCCTTGGAATGTGTTTTCATATGAAGATTGAGGTCGAGAAAACAGAGTATTGAAATTGAGTGTTTCTTCATTGCATCTTTTATCTATATTAGAGTTTAGTGTGTTACTTACCCCGATCTCATTTGCTGCATAAGGAGATTTATTTTCAAGATACAATGATGAAGGTACCTACTGTTTATTAAGAGTTTTGATTGGTTTAGTTTATTGCGCATTATTTGAGCACTCAGGAACACCTTAAAACATTATTTCAGATGTGAATTCTGTCCTTTAATTTGAAAAAAACAATATTCATCCCTAAAATCTTAATATTCAAATGCCAGGATCAATATGAGGAGAGATTGTAATCTTGTTTTATTAGCAAAGTGAAGTGTTCATAGAACTCTTTGAGAATGCCTCTGGTTGAAAGTTATGATTAATATTTCTTCATCATAATTGAATACTTCTTTAGCAATGCACATATAATATAAAATATCGTTGCGTTGAAAAGAAAGTATTTAATGATTCTATGAGGTCAGGGTAAGATTTGAATCAATAGAGAATGAATTTATCTTATTTATTTCTATTTCATGCTTTCCTTCTTTGCAACATAGCAAGTAATCCTTTGAGAAAATTTGAACATGATTTCCCTTTTTATTCCCATAATGGATTGTCAGTTTGAAGGAAACCTACATCCCCTTGTCCCCTGGACAATTGAGGTAGACGATTTGCAGGAGTCACTGAACTTAGAAGAGGAGCAAGGAGTAGGTCGAAAATGTATTTTTCCTTACTTTTAAAAGTATTTTTTTTGAATGATTCCTTTGAATTATTTGGAAGAGCTTGATTTCTATTTCACAGATCCCTGAGGTCTTCTTCTCGAATTTATTGTGCTATGCATCTAAGCTTATGTAACCCGAATTGACAATTCAAATGTTGGTATATAAATATTGTATTTATACTGCTTGACATGTTGCCATTATTACCCTAGGGCTCCTCCTCGTATTGAAAATTATCACCTTTTTTGTAGATACCGAGACTTGATTCTAAGGATCATTTGGGAAGTATCTTTGCCTCTGCTACACAATCCTTTTCTTGGGATGATCGAACTTGAAATTACACACATCCATGACTCTGTCTTCAAGTGGATGTGTGATTCCCATTTCATAAAATGGGAGATGACCACTCGTAAGAGGATATTCTTCGGGAGAAACTGGTTCATCATCTATGGGATGGATGGTATCGTCTGCCTCTAACTCTTCCTCTATATCCCGAGTCAATTGTTTTTCCTTCAACCTCTGTGTTGCTTCCTCCTCTTGTGACTGCCTTTGTCATTATTCTTCTTTTCTTCCTCTTTCCTCTTCTTCTTCATGTTGCTTTCTGAGCAACTCATCCTTCTTCCTTTTCTCCTCTTATTGTTGTTGTATCTTCGCCTCTAATTCTCTCCTTTCCTATTTAGCTTGTATATCTCCCATATTCAAAGGATCAACTTTCCATTTCCTGTTACTTTCCCCTGTCGAATCATACTTGATCCTTTTCCTGGGAGCTATACTCTTTGCTTGAGGAGTTGTTTGTGGTGCCTCTTGTACCTGTATCTCTTGAGCTGGTGGACCTTGAGGGAAACCGACCTCAATTCCTCTTGAGAATTGTACCAGTTCTTCACTTTCTCATATTCAGCGGTGGACATTGATGAATTTACCTAATTGAAACCAATCTTGTCACAATTCTTCTTGCATACTCTCCTAGGATCATATTTGTGAAAGTCCTTAACTGCAAAGTGTAAGTGTTCCAACTCTTGTATTTTAGCATTTACCGCCTTGTCGCTCTTCAACTCATATAATCTGATCCTCAAAGGAAAGGTGGGACAAGGGGTTTTCTTCCTTATATGAAGAAATCTTGATAACCCTTTATCCAACTGATATATAAATCTTGCGAGACCACCTTATTAGTCACATATCGCGGCATAAGTTGAGGATATTTCTGACATCCGAATCACTTGATATAATTTCCTTCAACAAACCAATCTGCGATTTCATGTAGTGAATCCTTCACCTAATCGGTCATGCAATGAGGATCGATCTCATATATCATACAGAATATGACTGCGAAGAATTTATCTACCAATATGTCATATGCCCCTTTGAAACTTAATTTTGACAACACCCTATAGTGGAGGTAGATTGGAAACTTATTATGCGGGGTTCAGTTCCAATACATTCCCGGGAAATCATATCGTGCATAGATTCCATCCAATATAAATGTAGACATATAGAATTTCGGTGCTTGGTTTGTCCTCAAAGATGCTTTATCCTACCCCACATGACATTGCAACTCAAAAGAAAGTATATCTGCCTAATTGAAGATCTTATAATAGGTAACTACCATGTTGAGCACACACACACACACACACATAGTTCTCTTCAAATTATTCAATGTTCTTTCACCCATGTAGTTGGAAACAAAAATTAATGAGATACTAATACACATCCCTGAGAATGTTGGTCGGATAAACTGCAAAAGGGAAATGTCGGAACTTAGCAAGCTCTCTACACCAATATTTAATGATGTCACTTGTGTCGAGATCAACCCATCTAGTGTAGAAACTATTGTTGGCATACTATGTAGGCTTAAGCATCTTATAACAAGTCTACATGTCTTCTCTGTAATAGGTGGCAAGATGACCACCACTTTCACTACGAAGCACCAGATCAAAATCATCCATGTGAGTAAGAATCCTCTCAATCACTTTTTCCCAAGGAATGATCGAGAATCTGTAAGCAATCTTATGTATCCTAAATCAATTGATGTTGATGTATGCTTGCAAATATTCTAAGTTTTTAGTGAACTATTTTTGCATGAATGTGTCTTTAGCATCTTTCCATGTGACCTCAATAGACTTATCTATGAAGCATTGTGTATCTGAGAAAATAGGGATGGTTGTCTTCATGAATTCTACTGCTTCTTCGGTACTTGCTTCTGAAATTTCTTTGGAGTCCACTTGATGTGTAGTGGGAGGCATGGTTCTGATAGATGATGAAAGAGTAACAATACTTCTAGTTTTAACACCTGAATGTGGAAGCACACTCATGGCGACAAATATTATCTTTGTAAAATATTCTATTTATAACCAGCAATAACTTAGCAAATCATAATCAAATAGCCATCAAATATCGATCACAGAACATAGCTGCTTGTGTGGGCATGAAACCTTCATTAAAAATAGGAGGGCGCACTTTCAAATCACGAAGGAAAGTTCAAGGGTCATTTGAGGCTTTGAGGTGTGCTCAAGTGCTCAAGGAAGAGAGAGAAAAAATCAAGGGGGCAAGGGGCATTGACGAAGCATAAAGGAAAATCATTTGGGCCTTCAAGGTGCACTCATGCATTCAAGGAGGCTAAGAGGGCGTAAGGGTGCACTCTGAAGAGATGAAGGGGTCAGGCTTCGAGCCTTCAAGCCTTCAAGGTGAGCGCATGTGCTCAAGAGAACAAGGAGGGTGCAAGGGCACATGCTGAGGGGATGAAGGGGAGACATTCAAGCCTTCGGGGTGTGCTCATGCACTCAAGGAGGGAATAGTTTTTTGTGCCAAAGGAGTGTGATCTAAAGTAGAACTTGTCTTTTTTGGGTGCATTTTTCTAAGTTAATCGGGGATTCAGCTTCCAGAAGTGCGCTCTGTCAAGGAATGGATCAAGCACAAGTTCAACAACAATATTGGATGTTATAAATGCAGAGAGGAAAGATTTACAAGTTTAATGAATGTTGTCACAATCATGATTAGAATGTGATAGGTTGGATAATATGCAGAGGCACGATCTGAGGCAATAGTTTGAAACTTGTAGGAGAAATAACGAACTGAAATGCAAGTAAATAAACTAAAAATAATAGAAACACTAGTAAGGAAATCAAGATCAACAGTAAAAACATGAGAGGAAACTAATATAATTGGCATGCAAAACTCACTCCGTATGATGATCGACGAAGAACATCCTGATCCAAAGATGTGCGCCCAACCCAAATGAGAATGATTATGAGAAATACTAATTAACTGGGTTGATTTAAAAGAGATTACATGTAAATCCCTTCTCTGCATGTTCACCACTTGTCTATAAGTGAATAATTTAGTTAAGAGAAGTGAAGTGGGGGTCCTATTTTCTAGGAGTGCATCCACATGCAACAAGGAAGCACATGCATGGGTTGTGAAAGGGCACATGTCTTCATGTCGAAGGAGTGCACTCAAGGAGGGTTCACTAGTTGAGCATGAAGAAGTTCACTCCACTAGGGCGCAATTGTTCAGCTTGAAGGAGTGCACTCAATGCAAGAGCGACTCTTCATCATCTTGAAGTGTGATTTTGCATGAAAAATGATTTTCTTTGTTTTTCTCTTCTTTTGTGTGTGTGCATGGCAAAATGGTTAGTTTCTAAGTCAAGAAAAGATATGAATTCACCTAACCTTAGACAATATAACACAAGCGTTTCTAAATTAATGTGATGACATGTAGAAAACATTGACTTAGGAGGATGTGGCATTTAGAGAAAACATAATAATAGAAAATAAAACAACGCGTCAACACAAGATAGCTTGGAGCGATAGTTCATGTAGGCTCCAAAATTTAATTAGGCAAAACATTTGGTGAAAATGAAAAGAAAATAGTGGTGAAAGAGGGATTTCCGAGCCAATCGCAATAAACTACCAGTTCACCCTCCCAACCCACTTTGTTGGAGAATTACTAGAAGCTCTCAATGGGTTTCTTTCTTTCTCCTAGGGTTAAAAATATGAACTTATCTAGGCCTATCGAATAAGTGTGAATGTAAGGGTACCAAAAACCCTACAACCAATGTAATTAATATTACTTACTACCAAGAGCAATGTTTCAGATGCTTTCACGAAGGGCAACCATTATTGGAAATAAATATCAAGGAGATTATAATGATTGTCCATTATGTGGTGTGCCTTAATACAAACCATTTTGTATGATGATTGCATGTGTGAAATATACTCGAAGATTTAAATATGACATGGTCACTCTATACTTAGATGAAACTAAGCTTGTCTTAAGTTAAAGAAAAGGTTAGATTGCTACTAAGAGCAATTTTCCAGATAATGTCATGAAAGGAAACCATTACTGGAAATAAATATCAAGGAAATTATAATGATTGTCCATTATGTGGCGTGCCCCATTATCCACCACTTTACATGATGCTTGCATGATTGACATCTACTTGAGGATTTGCAATATAACATGGTAACTCTCAAGGAAAAATTTAAGGATGGAAATTTACTTAAAAGTTTAGAAATCTTGGAAAATTTACTAGTCCCTAATATGTAAATTGTAAAATGTTTGATTATATGTTTATAAAAATATTCAAATTTATAATGATTTTATATAGTCTCCTATAAAATTTTGGAAACTTTTAAGGTAAATTGATTGTATACTATAAAATTTGGGCGAATATTTAAAAAAAAATAGCAATTGGCGAACCTTCTTTTTTACAAAAATAATGGAATATTACCTCAACTGTGAATATTATCCCCTAAAGTTTTCCCTAGTAACTCTAGCATTGTGAGTAAAGATAGTTTCGAAGAAGGTGACCCTATCACAAGGTTTGGTTGGCTATGAACATGGTACGGTATTGGATGCAACTCAACCTATCTTAAGTTCAAGAAATGTTATATTTCTACCAAGATCAATGTTTTAGATATTGTCATGAAGGGAAACCATTACTGGAAATAAATATCAAACGGATTTTAAGGATTTTCCATTATGTGGTAGACCAAGAGTTTATCAAATGAAATGAATTCCTTCACTTCCATATTACCTGTAGCAAGTTTCCATGGCCAACACTTTCATCTATGTATGCATATAGTTGTTTGGGGGAAATGGAAATAACAATGAACCAAAAGATGGTTTGTAATGGAGGAGGCCACAAATTTTTATATGAAATGTGACCTTACATGCACAATATTTAATTTATAATCATGTTGTGATTGAGATCTTTCGGTGAAAATCACATCAAAATAGATTTGGTTCATGCGTTTCGAACCAGCCAGTGTGGTTCATCATCAAGATGATGAACCACACTGGCTGGTTCGAAACGCATGAACCAAATCTATTTTGAAGTGATTTTCACCGAAAGATCTTAATCACAATTTATGGATCACAGAAGAAAAATTCCTAACATATAATCATGTTTTTAGAGGAATCGAAAAAATAACTATTATATGTGAATGGGACTTTCCCTAACCAAAAAAAAGAGAGAGAATCGATTTTCTACTTTTACGGACTTTGAAGAAAATACATAATTATGGTCATGAAAATGTAGGTGAAGAATATTGAAAAGGAGAGGACCTTCACCATGATAAGTACTAAAGTTTAGAAGACCCACGGGGATATTTGGAGGCTTGGGGTTTCAAAGAAATAAAGCTACAGGAAAAGACCATTGTGATGGAGCAATGGACAATTAAGTTTGTCTAAATTAAGATAAATTATGTGACTATTAGAATATGCAACAATGATTTATGACCATCATGAATATAAGTGTTTTGTGAAATTGTGAAGGACAAAACTGTTGTCGAGCACGATGAAATGCCCTAATTAATAAATTTATATATTGTAAACAAAATATGCATGGTTAGGGGAGAAATGCCTTACTTGATATCAAAATTCTATTCTACATGTCACTACAGGCCATTTTTGGTTGTAATTACCAAGGGGTTGATGGATTACCTCATACATGGTTCAATAACTTACAAGCAATCAAAAATAGGAAAATGCCAATAACAAAGCATACCTCTAAACAAAGGATAATTGTAGCAACAAATAAGATGATTTGTATGCTCTTGTGTGCCTATAAATAACTCACACTTAGAATTTATATTTGATAAATCAAATATGTTGTAGCTCTTGAAACCTTGTTTCAAGTTGGTGGAAGGGGAGATTCCCTAAACTAAAAAATAAAGGGGTGGGTTCTCTATTTGGTCCTTTCATAAAAATAAGTCAGAATATTATTGTAAATAACAACTACTTTATGGAGGATCAAAGGAGGAAAATGTCCCATGTGTATAAGTTGTCCAAGATTAAAGTATAAGCAATAAAAAATCGAAGAGTATTAAGGGACACTTTAATAAAGGAGGGATCCATACCTCAATCAATGAAAGGATATCACTTTGTTTTGAGATCCACTTTAGGTGGAAGGTGTTAGGTGAAGGACCCATGTTTTATGGGTAACTTCAATAATCATTTCCTATATGTCTATGAAAATTATCCCCTTGAAGAATGTGTTAGGTGAAGGCTCCATGTTCTATGGGTAAATATAAAAACTGTTTCCCATATGTCTATGGAATTTTTCCCTTTGATGACTAAAAGCGTCCAATCTAGAAAAAGACATAAAACTTAACTTTCATGACTATAGGAGAATGTTAGCCTACATGTTTTATGGAGTTGGCTTGACATTTGGATTTGTGGAGGTTTTATTCACCTTTTGGAGGGTCATTTGTAATGAAGATTAAGACATCCACATTAAAGAGATTGGAAGTGTTGTATGGCCCCTTTGGTGAGGATGGGTGCATCATCGAGACCACACACTTGGCCCATGTTGATTTTTGGCGCTTAATTGATTGGAAGCCATGTGTTCACTTTGGATGATATTTAAGAGCTTTTGGAGGCTGGACATGGAACCTTTGATGCCTAACTTAACCTCATTTATGTAGATATCTCTTTTGTGGGGATTTTGGGGTTGATTTTCTTCTAATTTTTCATGAGCAACCCATTTTTATTTGTTTAAGAGTAATTAATTGGAGAAAAGGGCTTTTACCCCTCTGTAGCCTACATTAGGGCCTATTACTTAAAAATATTATTTTTTTAATGTAAACGAAGTTGAGAATGTTTCTTAGATAGATATGCACTTCCTCATTATTTTTTCATGAATTAATTGACTGAGAAATCCCTTATATAGTTCTAAAATTTCTACTACTTGTTTTGTTTTCCAAAAGATATGGAAGGGTGTCTCAATGCACATCATTAAGGAGATGATTTTCTAGATAAATTTTCAAGTTCCATGTATTTTCATGGCTAGGGTTTATGGATGCACATGGTTTCTTGAGCAAGTGATCTCTCTACGTCTTGTTGGATTTATTTATGGATGTAAATGCACTTATTTAGTGTTAAGAACACATTCTCTTTGTATTTCTCTTGGATAGATATTTTTCTTCAACCTTGGGAATATTTCTAATGGAAAATCTTCCATTGAACTTATACTAAATATTGTAATAGCACTGGGAGGATATTCTAGGGTTCGTAGTGGATAACCCTCATCATCATCCTAGATTCTTTCATATTTCTTCAAGGGAGTCCTTAGTTCACCACATTTACCCACAAAATAGTAGTAGGACATGGAACTGGTCTTCAGTCCTTCAATCAAAGCTATATCCTTTAATATAATTTAAACTATTTTATTGGGTTTACTCTTCAAAATTACCTTATATCTCATAGTGTTAAACCCTAGCAATCCTGCCCTAGGGAAGCTCCCCTTGAACTAGACGAAAATTGGCATGAAGTGAAGAAGAGGGTTTGTGAGGTGATAGTGGCCTCCCTCTTTGTTTTACTAAACGTGCACTTGATATTTGGGACTTTATATCCATAAGTGAAAGTTTGTATGATAACATGCCCTAAAATTATAACCACAGTAGGGTGCCTATATAAACATGCATCAATGCAACTTTATACAAGTGACACTATAATAGGGTTATATAAAAAAATTACCAATCCAGCATCGAGTTCTATAAATCAAAATATTTAAAAACAATTATCTATGATGTGCTATAATCTGATCACCACACTAATGCATTTGTATTCAAAGTGCATCTTTGTAAGCTTAAATAAAAAATACCAAACTACACTTGAATTTTTTGTAAGTTTAATTGTATAACCTCAAAAATTCAAGCGAAAACATGTACATCCATTAGGTATCATCAGTTTAATATTTCCTTGGTAGGTGGTCTCAATCTTCCCAAATTGGAAACAAGATAATTTTAACCACCTACCTATAGAGTAATTGGTCCAAAGTTCAAGAAGTTTCAACATCATAAGCATAACAAAACCATCTATGAGAGCATTGTAAAAACAAAAACTAAAAATAAGAATGGAGAATCAAGTATCTGAGGAAGAGACTAGAGAAGAATCTCTATAATTTGATCCTAAAGGAGCATGTGACGCTAGTTTTCATTGAAAATTAAGTTCTATGTGAGAAATCCTTTCCTTAATCCTATCTAAATGGCAGTTCTAATTGCATTGGTATCTATTGACTTCTTCCCAAGCCAAAAAATATGCTATATATCTTTGCATGTTTATCCATTAAGATTCTACCAAGTAGAGTCTTCATCTTCCAGTATATGGCCAAAGCCCCATAATAGTGCTTCCTTCATCCTTGGGTGTGCCCCGGGTTAGGAATCCATGTGGCTATATCTTATAAGATCTATGAATCCAAGAAGACCTGTCTTTCTTGCACAACCATAACCTTAAGTTTTGAATTTCCTCTTGTGTGTTGTGGGGAACCATTGCATGGTAGCTATTAGAAACCTCCCGAGCCTACTGTTGCACTCTATTGTAGCCTTGGGAACCACGACCCCCACCCCCACATC
This sequence comes from Pinus albicaulis, assembly GCA_034641835.2. Taxonomy (NCBI): domain Eukaryota; kingdom Viridiplantae; phylum Streptophyta; class Pinopsida; order Pinales; family Pinaceae; genus Pinus; species Pinus albicaulis. Next base: position 487,520,015 of record CM076581.1, read on the forward strand.
AATTGTGCATTCTCTAGAGCTCTATAATCCTTAAAATAAATTGAATTTTAATTTCAATTTCTCATGGCCCGAAACCAACTCAATAAGGGCATAAATTAAAGAATTGAGAATTTTAAAGATAATGGTATCAAGTCATCCTAAGAGTGCCAATTAAGGAAGTTAAACAAATCACACCACAACAATATAAATCAACCACTATACAAAATGAACCACCACACAACTATCATCCATGGCTCAGGGATACCATTAATAGATAAAAACCATATACATAAACCAACAGAGACCAATAAACCCCGATGAATGAGAAAAAAATTGAAGCACAGAGGGTTCAAAGCCCAATTAATTTGAACGTTGCTCAGGACACTACCATTGAGATCACCAATTGTTGTAACTAATACAAACTCGAGAATTTTAAAGACACTAGTATCAAGCTAGCCTGAAGAGTCCCAATTCCAGAATTTATATAGAATATGCCATAACAATATAAATCAACCCCTATACACAGTGAACCACCAAACGTGTCTATATACCAACCATGGTTCAGGGATACCATCAACAGATAAAAACGACAAACACAAAACACAAAAACAAACCATGGGAGACTAATAAACCTTGTCGAATGATTTTTTTTTTATAGCACAGAGGGTTCCAAGCCAAATTAAGGTGATAATTACTCGGGACACTACCACTAAGTGCATAAATTATTACAACTAATACATAAACTACCTTGCATCTAGGCCACTAATATTTCTTTAACCCAATACAGAGTTTACTCTGAATCTCTAAACAATTGAACAAATTTTTGAAGATATACTGTATAAAACATAGAGGATCTCCTTGAGGTCTGATAATTACCTATTTATGGTGGAAAGGAACCCTTCCATTCTATCCCAGGTGATGTATAATTCTCCAAGTTGGCTTGAGTTCATCCCAAATTTTGAGCTTGACCATATTTTTCCTCCCTTCGCATCCACCATTGTCTACTTCATCCGCTCTTGCCTCTCGTGAATTTATCAAGCCAATCCAACATGCAACACATAGACTAAATTCAACACCCCTCACCAAGATTACCATCTAGGCTTTTACTCTTGAAAAAACCAAATACCATGTCACCAACTATTCTGCAAGTTGTCATCTTGAAATCTCCCTTTAGGCATGGAAACAACCCCCACCTCTCCAAGTGCCCAAACCACCTCGCTCAAACCTTCATAATCATCGATCTACCACAACATATCATTGATGGTGATTAAGGATTGCATGCTTGTGTATATGAGGGGGCAACCACACCACCCCCCACATTTACTCTCCTTGAATTTCCAGGGTGGTGGGCATGGCCCCCTATCCACTGTCTTCTCTTGGGATGCACCCCCATCACGGGAAAATACACTTGAATTTTGTGAAAGAGTATTTTATAAGAAAAATTGCCCTACAATGTGTAAAAAACCTACAAGCACTCTTGTGCACTTCTATAAAAATCCCACCATAGTGCAGTAAAATAATTAAAAAAATTACCAAATTACAATTGAATTTTGTAAAACAAATTCTTTCAAAATAAAATGCTCCATGGTGTACCCAAAACCTACAAACGCACAAGAGTGTTAAGAACAAGTTTCATTGCAAAAGGATTATTTTAAATAATAATAATAACAAATTGATTTATCATTTATCCATAATGCTTATAACTCCTTCAAGCACTTGGGTTCTTCACCACTACAGGTGCCCCATTGTCCCCTACTTCCATTTATTTGATTTTCTCGACAACCTTCATCCATAATAAATATAATTTCATTTATAGATTGTCAAAAACTCCCCAAATATAGTTTGTGATTTCTAAAGCAACCATGTTTCTGCGGTGAAGACATGACCAAGTAATTTCTTCTCTACAACTTAATTCACATTTTCATGGTTTTACTTTTCCATTTCAATGTATAAATTTCACTTTTTACATTATTTAAAAAAAATGTTACAATCGAGGTTTGTGGCTTTTTCGCGTAGTAATGTGCAATTTATTTACAATATGCACCATCAATGGTGCTCATGAACAAACTAAGCTCACCATTTTAAAAAATTGTTAGTGTGTGTATTTATTGTGCTAGTTGAAGTGCTAAATGACGTTATGAACCATTGCTTGTGGGATTACGTATTCTTGTATGTCATCACTTAATACAAGTCACATGTGTCGTGTGATGGTGGTGCATGTGTTTAGAATAGATGCATCGAATCACTTTCAAACATTAACGCATCTCATGAAATGTTTCAATGTTGATCATTTTAATGTCCCTAACAATGAGTCACTGCATGACTTAGTTCATCATATATACTACTAATAGATCATGTAGGTAAATCAACTTAGCATCTTGGATGTGCATTCTATTCATTGTGCATCGATGTGGAATCATATTACCTTTCTTTGATGCTTCCCATTCTCCCATTTGCATCAACATTGTTGACCAAACACTTCGGTTACTAGAAGCAACAATGCACACATTAAGGTCATATGTTGATATTTCAATGTTTTTGACTTTGTTGTGTGCATAGGTGCATTTAAGGATGACTTGGTGCACTAATAGATGATGCCACCATTCATCATCGATGTATCACACGTTATGGGTGGGTGTGTATCACTCTCATGATGCACTATTATTATTTATAAAGTGTATCCTAATGTTGTTATTGTGTCTTACAAGCACACTGTTAGTGACGCACCTCATGATAACATTGATGATGGAACTTAATCAAAACATGCACATCAAATATTTTTACCCATTTTTACAACAACAATTTTGAAATCTAGCATTGAATGAATATTGTGAATGGTGACATAATAAAATTTGTTTTTTTATATATGTATTTTCCTATCGAGGATTGTATGTGAATCAAGAATGAATGCAATAATAGCAAACTGATGCATATAAATTCACGCATCTTTGGGAGGCCAAAGAGAGGGAGAGAGGATGGAGAGAGGTCCATTTCATTGTTCAACGACTATTGAGATTCACCTCCTTTTAAGGGATGTTGTCCTCCTCAAGTTTTTGAGGATCAAGGTAATTTATTGAAGGGGACCACTAAGTTCTTGTGTTATTCAATCCATTTTTTATCATGGTAGGTAGGTATGGAGCATTGGCCTCAATTTGTGGCACCAACCCATAAATGAGAACATGTATTTTGTCACTAACCTATCTCGGAGAGGAAAACATTTTCCCCTTTTCTCTTATGTTTCACCTTGCTTCATGAGAGAGATTCACTTGGCATACATCCAAGTATTGCTACCCCTTGTTAGATATGATTTAATGGGGGGAAATATGGCTTGCATTCTTTTGGAGATAATGAGGTTATGTGCGTGTGCCTTATCATCATTTCACTACTACGCCATACTACTGATGGGAAATGCATGAGTTTCCTTATAACATATGATGTAGATATCCTTGTTTTACAACCTAGATTGATCATGTGGTATGAAATTCTACTACAATACTTTTGTGTTGCTTTAGGTAGGTGTTTTAGTTTATTTGATGGGATTCAACTCTTTCCTTTTACTTCAAAATTACTTTTTTCATTTTTTGAGAACTTGATCATCATTTAACTACTACCCTCCTAAATTAGTGATGTGTGTATGCATATGTGGGGCTAGATGTTTCCTTGGAGGGGTCAATAGAGGTTCTCCTATAGGGTTGCTGGTAAGGACATTGGTATGTAGGGTAGTGATGCCACCCATGTCCTCAAGCTCATGTAGTATCCTTATGTAGGTATGGATTAGCGAGGTGTCTAGATATCTATTTACTGCAACCAAACTACCAAAAGAGGGTAAATATTATCATCGTGTTTTGATTGGCCTAATTTCATAATTTTTTGTTGTATTCACACATATGCTATTCATTATAAGATGTTGTTTAAAGAGTTTAAGTATTGTCAACTAGTTTTCAAATATTGACGATCATGGATTTCAATTACCTTTCTAATTACTTAGAGAGACAACCAAAACAATGTTCATTTAATCATCAACCTAAGGTTCATAGGCGAACTTGCGAATTGTCATGCATTGTATATGCTAGTACAACTGTGTATGTGTCTTGAAGCTAGAATAACTAAATCATTGTCCTATTTCAAGATATAACGATGCTTTTACAAGTCACCAAGCAATCTAAATCATACATTCATTCTAAAGGCACACTTTCGAATCTATGTTGCAGGAAAGTAAACCACACCAACATTTTAATGTGAATTGCTCAAGTAGTAAGGTGATATTGGTTGTTTTAACTTAATATTAAGTTTCACATGAAACAAAAATGCATTCAATTACAAACCATTAACTCAAAAGAAGTGCTTATAGAGAAATTTAAACCAGAAACCAAATGCATAAAATAACTTATCCAAATCGGCAAGGAAAACAAAAATATTAAGATTCTAGAAACATAGTAATGTTAATTTTACAATAAAGTTGCAACAACAAGATTTGTAGCAACATCCTGTTGTGCTATACAACACCCCCCATTTATTAAAATAAATGGGGACCCTTTAGAAATAAATAGGAAATTATTTTTAACATTAAAACAAAAAACTTTAGAAAATAAAGTTTTCCTTTAGTTTTTCCACTTTATTCCTTAGTGCACATCGCAAACCACATAGCTTACAACCAAAAAGACTTTAAATCCATTAAGCTACGCGAGCTGCGAAATGCGCTAAGCCTTTTTCCGAAGTTATGTTTTAAACTTGCAAACACTTCAATCACAGTTATAATTTGTTTATTGCATTGCACCTCATTTAAAAAATCAAACTTATAAATCAATTCGGCATAAGTTGCGATTACGCGGACCCGACGAGCCAACAAAGAAATAAATATAAATCTCTAAAGTCCCATAAAGTGTGTCCACTTGACTTCTTGAATGCGCAATTCACATTTCGCATAACTTAACCAAAATCAAATTCATTACCGCATAAGAGTTGCGATGTGCGATTTGTGCAGATCGCATTTCGCTGAATTTATGGGTAAATATCACAAGAGGTAAAATTTATATGTTGTGATATGCGAATGAATGGCATTTAATTATTCAAGCATGCAAAATGACTTGTCGAATTAAAACGAATTCCGAGTTCTAACGTCTTAAATTGATTAATATCTATTTCGCGCGAAGGTGTAAGAAATTTGATTTGAAATGATTATCGATGATTAATATCCTATTTAAAAGATTCATATCTATTCTTGCATTTTGATATAAATGACGGATTTTGTCTCTTTGTTCTCTATAATTGTAATCTTTGCTTTGTTTACTTGAAATCAAGAAACCACTTAATGGAGTGAAAAAAATTGAAATGAACAAGAAAGGAAAAGAGATTGTTCAAACACTGTCTATTGAAGACTTAGACATGTCTCCCTTATTTTCAGACACCACCCGCAACAAGGATTGCAGAAATTCATCATGGGAGGCAATGTATAAGCTTTTTGAAGACGAAAATCCAAGGGTAATAACCAAAGTCGCTACAATAAGCACAACAACTACTTCAGACGCGACTTACTTCGATGCTGCATGTTCTTTCGTCCACAAGGTAGCCACAAGGCCAAAAGTTATCCCTTACACAGAAATGGTTAAGTGGGTAATTGACCACTTAATCATAGAAGATAGAACATTCAAAGATTCGAAGGGAGAAAATATTGGTTCTTTCAGGGCAGATGATTTAAAAGTAATGTACCACTTACTAGACCCAAAACAAAACTATGACAAAGTCTTTGTCCAAAGCTTTAGAGCAAACAATCCAGATCTAATAAAAGTCATAAAAGAATGGAAGGAAGACTAGGGAAATCTGAAGCGAGATAAACTCGATATGTACCCAATTGCCCAAATTCCTTCCCCTTATTGCTATGATGCCAGTATGTTGTGTAGATTGTTTTCAAAACTTGATACCACTAGGTTTTCAGTAGACTGGGTCCCATTGATTGATGCAATCATCAATTACTTAATTCGAAATTGGGAAAATATCCTATCTGACAGTTTAGCCAAACACATCACAAAATATAGGAATAAAAGGAGTGTTTTATCTAGAGAAATACCTCCCTTTTATATGTCTACCTATGTCATGGACACAATATGATTTTCTTCTAGTTTTCCTACCATGGGGTGGAAATTTACTACACAAGACCCTACCCAAATCCACATCTATCACAGAGTCCTTTGGGATTCAGAATTCCATCTGCATTTTTATAAAAAAAATACACGGAGTCATGTTGCCTATGCACCATATGATATTCAATAAGAAATTCCCTAGGGTTTTCAAAGAAGCTAGTGCAGATATTCTTTCTGTGACTAGATGGTTTGCAGAGGAGAATTTTACATATGTTAGAGTATTTGAGAGTTATGCTTCTCCCCACGTCCTACCATATTATGTTCCTGATAAGTTACTTGCAAGAGAAATAGCCTACCATCTTGTTAATGGTATTACTAAACAATTGAAAGATGCTACGAAGCCGTTTGGCCTAATTTCCCCTTACAGTGCGGTACTTTTGCACTTTTTGATATTGGCCATACCTACAAGGAGGTTTCGAAGATTAATCTATTGAATTTGGAAGTAATGCCAAAGAGGCTATATGATCCAAATGGTGTAACTAAAAACTACACCACAAAGCTCAAAATGAAGCCTTTTGTAAAGGAAATAGATGGATTTGATGATCTCTTCCAAGGCATGGAAATGTTTTTAGATATAATTAAGTTTGCAGCCAGTCAACTTAACCAAGATGATTTAGAAGCCTTCCAAATATACAAAAATAAGAGACTGGAGAGAATTCTTCTCAACTTTTTAACTATTGAAGATGTTAATAGGCCTACTCCAAGTATCAGCTTAGATAATGAAGCAAAATACATGTCTGAGGATGAATCGAGTCAATCAGAGCATCAATCTCACAATTCAGATCATTCCGAAAATGAATCTGAATCAAGAAAGGATAGCCCAGAGAAGATAATTGATCAAGTAATCTAAGAGATAGAGATTTAGGAAAAAAGAGAAAGTAATGGAACAAAGTCAGCTTATCAAGAAGTTCAACACAACCATGAAACACTTGATCAGTCATAAAAGTCCCAAACAAAGAATTTGAGTAGTGAATGGGATCAATTTTCTGAAGAAATTAAAACTCCTAAAGCCAATCCAAATGTTGATCAAGTTATTAGTTTTCAAACACCTGAACATTCCGAGAAGATAGTGGAAACTGTTAATCCACTATAAAAAGTTCCAGAAACTCATGATCGAGATATCATAACGGTCTACCCTACAGAACAAATAGTTTTACAAGTTGAGGAAATTCCTTCGCTAGATATCTTCTATAGTCCTAGTTATAAGGTTGTAGTCAAGATAAATAAAAGGAGAACTGATGAAACAGTCTCAAAACTCACAGATGAATATGTTGACGTTTTGTGGAAGGATTCCTTAGCTGACCCTATTGAACATTTAACTAAATTATCACAGTATGCAGGGGCATATGCTACTGCCATTGTTGATAAAGCTACTAAGGTTAAAATGTTGTTGAAGCAAAAGGAAGACAGAAGACAAGAACTGAAGAGACTGTTAGATGAAGAAAAATCTAATTCCAGTGAGCAAATGAAATCAAATATGGCCCAATTTCAAAAAGATTTCGAGAGTCTTAAATTGCAGCATCAAGCAGAAGTCACTGAGAAACAAGAACAACTAGAAGCAATAAAAGCTAGATTACAAGGCCAACCGTAATTAAAGCAATTCATAAAAGAAGCATTGGATGTAAATGCTAAGTTAAATCAACAATAGGAGGTATTTTGCCAGCAAGATTCTATTATTGACTCTTATTGTGACTCAAATGACATACTGATCTAGCAAGTAGCTATCCAAAAACTTGAATGTGAGAAGCTCGAGAAGAAAATCAACGAACACATTCAATGGCAAGCATTAGACTCAGAAAAGGAAGCTAATCTACCCTAGGTAGATAAGTTTCATAAGGAGATCCTATTTAAAGATTGGGAAGCACAGATAAAGCAGGCAGAGAAAGCAACAACGAAAACATCAAAATTATCAAAGGAAATTATTGAATTCGTATGTGAACAGCTGGTGAAAGCAGAACTTATCAAAAATTACATGTCTAAAGTGTTCTAAGGAGTAAAACAACTAGAAACACAATGGAAGCAAAAGGCAGAAACACATGATGAAATAATTAAAAAGGTAGATAAGTTTGATCAGGAAAATTATTGGAATTTTCTGATTAAACCTTATCATCAGTACCATATCCTGCAGTCTTTAACAAATTCAACAAGAAGATCGCAGCCAGTACTCTCAAACGTAGTATTTAAGGGACAGGTCAGATTGAGAATTTCGCAGCCAGCTCAACTCAAGCCTATGATAGATATTTGTCAATTTCGTGACCAAATCCAAAAGAAAGGGCAGAATTCATAAATCATATTGTTACTTTATTTTCCTAGATTGTAGTTTAAGTTAGTCTTATGAGGATGGTTGTTTGAAACCTCCTCTATATTTTTGTAATAATTTATTTTAGAAGATAGTTAGTTTAGTATTTAAACCCCTCTCATGCATTTAGATAAGGGTCCAGAAATTTGTCAAAAACATTTGCAAAGAATGCACTATTGTAATTTTGTGAATGCTTTGATGAATTAATGGAACACATCTATTATATTTTGACAATTAAAGTTGTTTAACTGATGTTGCACTACTGTACTCTTTAAATTGCTTAAAAGTGAAGAGGAGCAGATCAATTACTGTCAGTTTACATGAGTAGAAATTCATACATATGGTACTTCTATTCACTTGTATTAAGTCTTACTTTATAGATTGACAACCATCTTTTTATTGCATTATATATTTGAAATGTTATTATAGATAAATGTTACCTGCACTTCTATTCTAATATTTGTCTGTGATTCCTCATTGAATAAATAATCACACATATGAATGCGATATATTTTTCACAATTCTTCTAGTCAAAATACTTTGTTAGAAAAATCATCTTACATAATTTTCATCTCTTTCAACTGTTAAATGATCTATATTACTAATAGTTGAAAGCTATCTCTTTAAATCACATAAAGGAAGAAACACCCCAGGTATATAGTAGAATAAATATTTTAGATAGATGCATATGAAAGATTAAAATCATTCTTCATTTGCATGTTGTATAATCAAAACACACCCTCAAAATCATCCTTATTGGGAAACTGGTCCTATTATCCCCAGTCGGAGCCATTACAACAAATGGAAAAAGAGCTGCTTTAAGGTCCGAACCAAGTGGTTTTCCCCCATATTTTGGCAGCGGAATTCCGAGGCCTCAAAATTCTAGCGCTAGAAGGAGGGTCTTCTGAATGGAAACAAGATCTGATCAATCAAAAGGTCAATCTAAGAGTCTCTCTCCCTCTAAATACCCATGAACTTCCAGAACATTATCTAGATCCTCATCTTTAAAATCTGAAGTTGATCATCCTGTTGTACTGTACAACAACCCTCCCTATTTCTAAATTTTTAGAATAAATTCCATTTAGAAATAGGTACCCTTTTTATTTTTCTTTCTAGATAGAAATAAAAGATTTAGAAAAGATCTGATCATTTTTATTAGAAATAAAAATTCATTGATAAAAAGACATCACATATTTTTATTTACAAAGTGTACAACCTTTAAAAAAAAATTTCCGATCCGATGAGACACAAATCTTTTAATCATATCAAAAATATTATATAAAGTCTTTATATTTAACAATATTTGATATGTACAGTAATCGCAAATCGGAAAATCGGAGAAATCTTTAAATTATATTCTCACTTTGTAAAACTCCGATGTGATAGCACTCAATCGCAATCGCATTTCGGATAAAATTTAAAGTGTTATGTTTGTTTCACATACTTCAGATGCGATGCGATTCATCGCAATTGCATTTCAGAGAATTAAAACATTATATTCATTTGGTTGAAAGACTCTGACGCGGCGGACCCCACCTCTTCGCAATCGGATTATCGGAGAAACTCTTAAACGATTCATTCCATTTGAAATCTCCAATGTGATCTTCGCAATCAGAATTTGGCATAAGTCTTATTTTATTTTCCTTCTAAAGGAATTGCAATGCGAATACAACTTAAATATTCGTATATTATTATTCATCGTGTTCCAAAGATTTAAAAGGTAATATATTTACACTTATTTCAAAATATGCCAATCTCTGATTGTACGTTAACATTAATTAAAAAATCAAACAAATAATAACGATTTGTTTTGTTATTGAATGCATGAATGTGACTCCCTAGAGGGCATTTAAGTTTTAAACCACGGATATAATAAATGCAAATTAGCGAATAAATCCTTTTGTATAGCTGTTTTCATTATTGCGTTTTCACCTTGGCTGAAAGCTTTTCTTTGTTGCAGAACAATAGAACGTCCAATTCTTCCATACGCAGAATGAGAGAAACACTACCTGATATTGAAATGTCGAAAAGATTCAGGAAATCGAAAGCCGCCATCTCTGCAAAAGCTCCTATATTCACTATGCCGCCTAAAGAGAAACCAACAAAGCTTAAGCTAGTTACAGATACCTCATGCCAGGGACTTGGTAAGATGACATGGAAAAATGTATACAACTTACTTGAAAAGGAAAACCCTAAAGTTGTTGAAGCTAAGACTACAGTTCCTGACGAAGACGACTCAGACTTTGATTCTGAAAATCTTCTTAGTGCATTGGCAAACTCATTTCTACACCGAGTTGCAGCTTTGGCAAACATTTTTCCATATTATGATGTTATTAGGTGGGTAATCGATAATGTGGCTACCAAAGACAAAACCTTTGTTTAAGCTTCTGAAGCAATATTCAGGTATTCAAACCAGAGGACATTAAAGCGATGTACCACCTTCCAGACCCACAGCAAATTTATAACAAAGATTTCATCAAGGAATTTGCTACGAATCATGAAAATCAGTCAGAACCTATCAAAGAATGGAGAAGGGTTCCTGAAAAGCACAGACACGAGGCATCAGGTATGTACTCTGTGGAGTCTCTTTTGCCTCCATACTGTTATGCCGCGGCAATGATGTGTAGATTATTTGGAAATGATAACTCGGCTAGGTTTTCTATACAAATGGTGCCATTAATACATTCTGCTGTTAGTTCCGAGATAATGGATTGGGCTATCATTATTTCTGATAAGATAGCTAATAGAATTCTTGAGTATAGGAAAGACATAAATTCAGGAAATTCCACTCGTTATTTTTGTGCTTATATCCTAGATGCCCTTTCTTTCAATTCTGAATTCCCTTTATTAGGATGGAAATGGACCCTTAAAAATTTTGTTACAATTCATATATATCATAAGTTCTTATGGAAGGGGCATTTCAAAAGCCATGATTACAGAATCTGTCATGGTTTTCTTATTTCGATTTATCAAACCATTTTTGGCCGATTCCCTCCTAGGCTTTCCGACAAAGCTAAAGTTGATTTGTCCTCAATTGGAGATTGGTTCAGAGAGGAAAAATTCACATATATCAGAGTTTTCAGAAGTATTGTAGAACCACACATCCTTCCTTTGTATGTTCCAGACAAACTGTTAGCACATGCAATTTCTTATCAGCTGACAGTAGAAGGCATGTCTAGAACTTTGAAGAACAGCAAAAAGCTTATGTGGCCTACTTTTCCTTTTAAATGTGGTGACTATACTCTCAGTAATTTTGTCCATGCTGAAAAATAAGTTGCTAGGCTAACCAATCTCAAGCTTTCAACAATCCCAGAGAGGCAATATGATCCTAAGAAGGTGGCATATGATTTTACTACTTCTGTTTCAATTACTCGGTTCGAACATGAACCAAATATGTTTGATGATTTATTTGTTTCTGTAGATAAAATGTCTCACGTTTTTGATTTGGCCAAGTCCAAACTTCAGGCCGAAGAAATGAATAAATTTTTGTTATTTAGAAGTCAGAGGTTACTCAAAGTTCCTCTGGATCAGTTGAGAGTTTCTATACGCGAATATGAATCACAACAAAAGGAAACAGGAAATACATCTGGCAAAGAAGTAACAGGAACTAGTCTTGTTTTACAAAAGGAAAATATTAGCAACAAAGTTGATACTGAAAAGATAGAAACAACTACTAAAATTGATGTACAACAGTCTTCGTCCCAGGCAAGAAAAGAAAGCACAGGTACTGATGCCAATGTGCATACTGAAAAGAGAGGCACAAACAATAAGAATACTGAACAGACACCAAAAAGAGATATAAACAATAATCCAAATTCTCAACTTGGAGGAGAGGAAGCTGCTAAAGAAGTAGTTGAAGCTACTAAACTTATTGTTTCTCCTCATTTGCTGAGCCAATATGAAAAATTTGCCCAACAAATAGGACAACAGAATAATCCCCAAGTTAATGATCTGAAAGACCAGGATATAGAAATCATACCTGAAAATCCCACAGGTGAAATCATGTTTAAGATAGAAGAATCCCTCCTCTGGATATATTTTACAGTCCTAAACATAGGGCTGTTGTGAGAAAACAGAGAAAAAGGAGGAGAACTGATCAAGATGCAATTTTGACATCGCAAGTGGAATTTATGAATATTGTTTATAAGAATGCTAAGGTGAATCCATTTGAGGATCTCACCAAATTATCCCAATATGCAGGTGCCTATAGTGCTGCTACTATAGACAAGGCCTCTGAAGTTACATAATTAATGAAACAAAAGGATGTGCAAATAGCCATGTTAGAAGAACAGGTTACAGAGAACCAACAAAAAATCGTTCAGTTAGAACAATGATTGCATGATGGAGAGCTCAAATCTAAACAATTAGAAGAGCAACTTGCTGTTGAAAAGGAAAAGATCGATCAACAGACTTTAGAAAAGCAACATCAGCTAAATCAAGAAATAGCAAAATTACAGGCTCTTTTACAAAATGAGAAGACTTCAAAGATTGAGCAAGAGAAGATGTTTCAATCTAAATTAGACAAGTTTAAGAATTATCCTAATTTGGATCAATTCAAAAATGAAGCCCTGGAGACAAACAAGTTATTGTCTTAGTAATTAAATGAATTTTGTCTAAAGGTTGCAGAAGCAGAATCCCTATGTGAATTAACATCTTCCTTGGTGGATGAAGGAGTCAGTCTTAAAATTGAATTTGATGAAGCTGATGAAAAGATCTCTGAATTTCTTTTATGTCAAGACTCAGAATCAGGAAGAAAAGCAAATCTTCCTAGGATTATGGAAAGACATAAAGAAATATTTTTTGCAGAATGGGAACAACGTTTCATCAAAGCAGAAAGAGCTACATCCAGAGCTAAAAGCATGATGAACAATGTAACACAACTGGTGAATAATAACCTATATGCAATCAATTTAATTTCATATTGTACCCCTGGCCAATTACCTAGGTTAAAAGAAACCGATCACAGATGGAAACAAGAGATAATTAATAAAAATAAGCAAATTGGTCAACTACAAGGAATATCATGGGATACAATGTGGACCTATCTTATCAAGCCGCATAGTCAGCAAACAACAATAAAATTTCTTTCAAATGCCATCGATTGCATCATTCCTGAATTCTCTGATGCCACATATACAGGGCGGTTGCACTCAAAGCTTAGTCATCCAGAAGAAGTGAAGGAAATGCTCAAAATCTGCCATCTGGGCACATCAAACGCAACTAATAATCAATGAGTCGGTTCACCTCAAGATCGCATTTCTGTTCTAGATTTTTTGATTTAGATAGATTGTAGGAATAGTTTTAGTTATTTGTTAAGTACCTATTTAAACCCCTTTCATGCATTTAGAAAGGGGTCCTGAATTTGTAATATTTTGACTTGGAGATTACATTTTTGTACTTCATTGACTCTTATATTTTTATAAAAGATCACATATGGTGATTCTGTGCGAAATTGTCTTTAAGAATTGCATTTCTATATCTTGGAGTTGATCTTGCATTGAAGTTGCTGGATTTGGATATCGGATTGCATTGGAAAATATCAAGATGGATATGGTATTTCTATCTATTCACTATTAGTGTCTTATGTTATGTGATATTCTCTTTTAAATTGCTTTCGTTTATATGTATTCGCTTTACAATATTTCTTTATACATATCATTTCTAAGTGTGTAGAAATATTTATCTCTTACAATATATGCAAATGATATATAATGATGAATGCAATATGTTATCATAACTATGTTTAATTTCTTAAACAGAGTTATCTTTATTTGTTACTGCATATTTCAATTAAGCTATAATGCATTTTCATGGTTATTGGTTAATTGAAACAATTTAAAGTTGTATTCACATTTGATGCCTAGGTTAGTTTTAGAATCATCTTATCAGTTTTAAGTTAGTTTAAATAGTTTTATTTCAGTCATTTAGTCCCATTTTCCCTTAATTCAAGCATTCCATTACCAACCATTTAAATTATTAGGAAACTGGTCCTATAAATCCAGTCGGAGCCACCACACCAAACGGAAAAGGAGCTGTCCTAAGGTCTCGACCGGGTGGTTATCCCCCAATGTTTGAAGCAGCAATTTTCGAGGCTTCAACATTTTTGGCACTAGAAGGAGGGCCAAAGCTATGAATGGTAGATAAATCCAAATCCGAAAGCCATTCTGAGAGCACAATACCCTCATCACCTTCAATTTCTTCCACATCTCAAATCACTAGAGAAGAAATTGATAAAAGCATTCAAACACCCACTAACAAAGTATCGTATCAATCAGATAATCCACCTCCTGAATCCCCTGAAGTTGAAGCTTTAGTCCATAAACTTCAAGGATTCTCAGTATCATTAGAAGAATCGGAATTATCTGAAGGTAGTGTCACCTTGCACTTTGTTTCTTCCAAACCTCTCACTAGGTCACAGAGTGAAAAACTTGGAATTTTCCCAAAAGAATTTCCTATATCTAGTAGAGTAAAAACAAGAAAAATTCCATCGGAAACAAAAAGTGATACTAGTTCTTCATCGCATATTCAATAATTTGTTTCCCAAGCTCCAAATCAGAAAAGTGCAGTAGTCTCATAATCATCTGCTCAAACTACATCTGTTCAAACATCAATTTTCTCTTCTAGTAATTCAACTGTTACTACTCATACACCAATTATCACTCCTAGTTCTTCTACCATCATCACAACAATAGCACAAGCAGCACAAAGACCATGGACTAGACCAGGAGCTGTAAATATGGCTGCACCTTTGCATGATCTACCTGATCATCCTGAAAAATGGCTGCCAAATTTTAGTCTAGATATTGGTATACCATCAGAAGAACATATCAATAATTTTATGCTTGCTATAAATCTAAATCAAGTAGAGCATGAAGATGTTGTAGTCAGGTTATTTCCCTATACCTTGCAAGGAACAACAGGATCCTGGTATTTTTCCTTACCTTATGATTCTATCACAAATTGGGATATGTTTGAAGAGAATTTTTTAACTAAATATGGAGATGATAGATCAATTTCTACCCTAATCAACGATCTCTCCAATTTAAAGACTCAACCCAAGGAACCCATTAAAGATTTTAACTCTTGATTTAATAAACTCTTGAATAAGATCCCTGCAACATCTAAACCTAGTGAACATGTTAGAAGTGAATGGTACATTAATGCTTTGCCCTCAAACATAGCAATTTTTGTAGATAGAGCTGCAAAACCGACTTTAGTTGAGAATATGAAAGAAGCTATTTCAGTTGAAAAACGAATGATTGCTCTAGATAAGAAAAATGCTATTGAGGAAAGAAAATCAAAGAAAGCCACTTTTATAGATGATTCCAAGAAAAAGACACCAAGAGATTCATATGACATGGAGGGTATACAGAAAGTCCTTAAAACCATGTCTAATGAGATGGTTGAGATCAAAAAGCAAGTAGCAGAGACTTCTACAAAGACACCATTTAGAAATTTCAAGAGAAATCAAGCTGAATCAAAACCTCCCAATGCAATCTCCAATGCTGAATCAGAAGACGAAGAAGAAGAAGATACTCCTCTAGTATCAGATGAAGAAGATGAAAGGGAAGAAATAGCTGAACTAAATGGAATGTGGGATTTCATTCTCCCTAATTCAGATAGTGAAATGGAACAAGAAGCTATGCCTGTGAGTACAAGGAGAAAATCTACATCGGAACCTGTTCAAACTATTCCAAAGAAGAAAACTACAACTCCGAGCACTAAAGATAAAACTCCCACAAAGAAATCTTCTCCCTTACCCACTCAGAATCAGCCATCATCTCCCACTCCTCACACATCATCATCCAAGACTCTAGTGGTATCAGATACGATGGATTATAATATTGTTGAGGACATGAAAAAGACTAGAGCGAACATCTCATTACATGAACTCAACAAACTTAAACATCAACAAAAACTGCTATTAAAAGATTTAAATGCTACACCTATTTCTCCTCTACCAAGTGGTGTAGTAGCTAAAGCAACTAAAGAGACTGGTAAGCCACCAGACAAAGTAGATGCAACAGACACTGTTCTTATTGGAGAAAGATCAAATTCTCAGACACCTCCATTTCTGTTGACTTATGAAATCTACAATAAGAATTTGCATAATTGTTTAATTGATTCTAGAGCATCCTATAATATAATGCCTACTTCAGTCTGTGATAAATTGAATATCGAACCACAGAAGTCTGCAGTTCACGTTGTACAATTGGATCGCTCTAAAGTTCAAGTTTTAGGGGAAATCAATTCAGTTACCATTAGACTAGCTTCTGATCCTAGGATTGTCCAAAGAATTGATATTCTAATTATAGATATTCCGAAATTCTATGAATTAGTCTTAAGCAGAGACTGGTCTGCGAAACTTAATGGCTATATCTCAACCGATTTTTCACATATGTGGCTTCCCTACAAAGGGAAACCAAATCAAATCAAAATCGAGCGAGAAAAACATATGACGCACACTGTAACTGAATTTGAACAACCAAACGAACCTGTAGCTTTCAACAATAATATTCTTGGAGGATATTCTGCTGAGTCATTTCTTGGAAATTTTATTGCACCACAATCACCTTTTTCTGTAAATACTTTTGTTTCTCAAATTGAAAAATTTTCGCAATCTGATTCTTCTAGAATTTTTAATATTTCTGATTCATTTGTGATAAACTTATAGATAGAACTTTATTTTGGTCATATTTTGATGGATCAAAATCTAGTGATGGAGTAGGAGCAGGATGTATCCTAATTGATCCAGAAGGAGAGAAAACCATGCTATCATGTAGATTAGAATTTGAGTGCACTAATGATACTGCTGAATATGAAGCCTTGATTCAAGGACTTTATAAGGCCATAGGGTTAAATGTAAAATACTTGAAAGTGTATGGAGATTCCGAAATTGTCATAAGACAAGTAAGGAATACCATTCGTTGTCTTTCAGGACATCTCAAACATTATCAAACTCTAGTACAGGACCTTACCACTCAATTTCTAGCATTTAATATCTCATTTGTTCCTAGAAATCAAAACACATCAGCTGACCTCTTAGCTAATGTTGCGTCCAAACTCCTCCTTGCTGAAGATTGCAGTCTTGATAGATTTTCAGTAGAATTGATTTTTCGCCCATCTGTCCTAGATAATATTACTAACTGGAGAGTATTCTACCATGATCAATATATTTTAAATTTCTTAACTTTTGAGAAATCATATGATGAACAAATTATTGATGAAGATGATCATGATCTGCAAATTACTTCAAGAAATAATGAAAATCCAATTCCTAAATCTGTTGTTAAACTTGAGGATCTTTACGATATTAAAGACAAATTCAAGAAAGTTACTAATGCTAAACTCCAAATTTCAACTTTGAAGTTTGAATTAGTTAATCTTGACTTTGATTCTAAAACTCAGAATGTTAATCTAGGACTCAATTTAACTCCAGAAGAAAGATTTGCTTCTATTAAACTTCTAAGTAAATATAAAAATGTCTTCACTTGGAGTTATGAGGATTTAAAGACTTATGATACTTCTGTAATTCAACACACAATTCCAATGCTATCTGATGTTAATCCTGTTCAACAAAAGTTAAGAAAGATTCATCTAAATCTTGAGGATCAAATCAAAATATAACTCAACAACCTTTTGAAAGCCAAAATCATTTTTCTTGTAAGGCATTCCAATTGGGTTTCCAACATGGTACCTGTCAGAAAGAAAAATGGCGATATTAGAATCTGTATTGATTTCAGGAATTTAAACAAGGCATGTCAAAAAGACAATTTCCCATTGCCAACCATGGAGCAAATTCTCTAAAAGGTAGTTGGTTCTGAACTCATGTCCTTCCTTGATGGATTTTCAGGGTATAATCAAATTTTAGTACATCCAGATGATAGGTTGAAAACCACTTTCAGAACCAAATGGGGAACCTATGCTTATCAAAAAATTCCTTTTGGTTTAGTAAATGTAGGAGCTACTTTCCAGAGAGCCATGGGCATATCATTTAAGGGTCTGATTAATAGATCAGTTGTTATTTATCTTGATGACATAACAATTTATTCAAAAAAGAGATCTAATCATCTACATGATCTGAAACAAATATTTGAAAGATGTAGAAGGTTTGGTATTTCCTTAAACCCAAAGAAATCCTTCTTTGCTCTCGATCAAGGAAAACTCTTAGGGTTTATTGTGTCAAAAGATGGAATATATATCGATCCTGACAGAGTTAAATAAATTTCTGATATTTATTTACCTCATAATAAAAAGTCCATGCAATCATTTTAAAGTCAGATTAATTTTGTAAAAAGATTCATTCCAGATTTTTCTCAAATTGTTTTACTTATGCAGAATATGATTAAGAAAAAATCGGTATTCAAATGGGGATATAAGGAAAAATAAGACTTTGACACGATAAAAAAGGCAATTATTGATGCACCTGCATTAAATACTCCCAATTTTTCTAAAGATTTTATTTTGTACACTTTGGCAACCGAAACATCCTATGCTGTTGTTTTAACACAGCTCAATGATCAACAAATTGAAGCACCGATTTCTTTCTTCAGCTCGAATCTGCAAGGAGCTGAGCTGAATTATTCTAATGTAGAAAAACAAGCCTTCACTGTATTTAAGTCAATCAAACATTTTAGGCCTTTTCTCTTAAAAACACACACAAAGGTTATTGTCCCATTCTCTGCAGTGAGACAATTACTAATTCAAAGAGAAGTAGGAGAAAAAAGGGCTAATTGGGTGATAGCTTTGCAAGAATATGATATTGATATTAAACCAACAAAGATTGTTAGAAGACAAGGTTTTTGCAGATTATTAGCAGGAGCTCATAACATACCAGAAAATCAAGGTCCAGAAAATGTTATTCAAGTAAGTCAGATAAGTGTTATAGATTCTGAATCTCAGTATGCTGATCTGATATTTTACTTGAAAAATGGGTATGCTCCTTCTAATCTCAGCTATAAGAATAAACATGCTTTAATATTGAAGGCTACTAAATATTAAATCATTGATGATGTGTTATTTAGAAAGAATTATGATTCAATCCTATTAAGATGTCTTGAGAATACTGAAGCAAAAAAGGTATTGCAGGAATTACATGATGGACCAACAGAAGGTCATTTTGGAGGTGATACCACAGCCCACAAAATCATCCATGCTGGATATTATTGGCCTACCCTTTTCAAAGATACACATGATTATGTGAGAAAATGCAAAATTTGCCAAACTGCTAGTGGAAGACAGAGGAAGCCAGCTTTTCCTTTGCAGCCAGTAAACATTGAACAACCATTTGAGCAATGGGGGCTTGATATTATTGGTGAGATAGTACCTCATTCTTCCAAACAACACAAGTACATCCTCACAGCAACAGATTACTTTACAAAGTGGGTAGAAGCAATTCCTCTAAAGGTAGCCAACTCTGATGCAATTATTGATTTCATCGATCAATTCATCATTACCAGGTTTGGTGTACCTAATGCTCTGGTCTTTGACAATGCATCTTATTTTTTTGGTAATAGCATAGTGGAATTTGCAATTAAAAGAGGTTTTAAATTGAGATATTCAGCAAATTATTATCCACAAGGTAATGGTTTAGCTGAATCCACTAACAAAAATCTCATCAAATTCATTAAAAGGACCACTGATCAAAATCAAAAGAATTGGCACAAGTCTTTAATCTTTGCATTATGGGCTGATCGTATTACTCTTAAAGCTTCTATAGGAACTTCACCTTTCAATTTAGTTTATGGTAAAGAAGCTTGATACCATCAAATCTAGCTCTTCCATCATTAGCCCTAGTGCAATTCATTGAAGAAAATCCTTCTTCACCCATTCAGTTGAGATTTGATCAAATCCTTAAATTAGAAGAAGATAGAGAAAAAGAAAAAAATATTCATGAAAAACATCAACAACTTGTAAAATCTTCTTTTGATTCAAGTTCCACCGTCTCAAAAAATTTGTTAATTGGTGACCTTGTTCTGAAATGGGATAAAGCATATGAAGAAAAAGGTAAGCATACCAAATTTCAGAAAATGTGGCTTGGACCATTTCATATTGCTGAAAAGATAGGCTCATATACATTCATACTCCAAGATTTAACATGAAAGAGAAAATCTCTTCCTGTAAATGGGCTTGTCTTAAAAAACTTATTTTCATAAGGAAGTAACCCCTTCTTACCTGTATATATTCCTTTCTGCAATTTTTATTTATTTTTGTAAATAAAAGTTGTTAATAGTCTTTGATTGAATTTTTACTATTAGAAAATTGTCTTGGAAGGAATGTTATAAATACTTATTTTGTGTAAATAAGAATTTTTAAGGAAATGATTACAATTTTGGATAGTTTAAAATAAAATGTTAAACTTTGAAAATTTGTTCAAAATATTTGCATGATATTTTAAAACCTTAAAAAAATGTAAATCATTATAAGTTTATTAAGTAGAGAAAGGTTATCTCTAAAAAGTAAAGACTTTTTCAAGCTTTAGCAAAAAAAAACTCTGAGAATTGTCATCCATATATTCTTAAGGATACAACTATTTCACCCCATCCATTTTCGGTTGTGATTTTTTAGAATGTAATTCTAAGAAATTATATGACAAAATTTAGGAGATAAGAGGTCTCATCACGAGCCTACTTACCATGATCATAAGAAGTAATAAAACTGGCATTACCAATACTGCATACCAAAACAGGGTAATGGCTTATAAAAGTAAGACAAGGGGTCTCATCACAAGCCAACTTGTTCAGTTTAATTACAACTAGTGAATGGCATTGTTACTAACTGACTACCAAACCAGAACAATGGCTCTTAAATTAAGAAAAATAAATAAAAGACAAAAAACATAAGATAATATGTCTTATGAATTTATTTTTAAGAGTCATAATCTTAGTTGGATGGGATAAATAATGGTTGATGGTTAAAAGGTAACCCTGTTGAGACTATGAACGTTTGCTGGCAGCAGAGGCAATGCCTATGACAATAGAGTATATTTCAAAAGCTAAACTTGAAGAAATCCGCTTACTTTATTATTATCAACCAATCAAAGCTTGAGATAACCCAAAAATATTTTTATCTTTGAGGAATTAGAAAGAAATTGTAAATGATTTTTATTTTTTTTCACAGTGAAATTTTATTTGAATTATCCTAAGTTAAGTTTTCATTATCTTTAGAAATTTTTACTTACTAGAAATACAATGTTCATTTCATTTTTTCAGAGATAACTGTTTCTTCCAGTGAATTTCCAATTGTTGTACTGTACAACAACCCTCCCCATCTCTAAATTTTTAGAATAAATTCCATTTAGAAATAGGTACCCTTTTTATCTTTCTTTCTGGATAGAAATAAAAGATTTAGAAAATATCCGATCATTTTTATTAGAAATAAAATATTCATTGACAAAAAGACATATCGCATATTTTTATTTACAAAGTGTACAACCTTTAAAGAAAAACTTTCCGATCCAATGAGACACAAAGCTTTTAAACATATCAAAAATATTATATAAAGTCTTCATATTTAACAATATTTGATATGTACAGTAATCACAAATTAGAAAATCGGAGAAATCTTTAAATTCTATTCTCACTTTGTAAAACTCCGATGCGATAGCACTCAATCGCAATCACATTTCGGATAAACTTTAAAGTGTTATGTTTGTTTTACATACTTCCGATGCGATGCGATTCATCGTAATCACATTTCAGAGAATTAAAACATTATATTCATTTGGTTGAAAGACTTCGACGCAGCGGACCCCACCTCTTTGCAATCAGATTATCGGAGAAACTCTTAAACGATTCATTCCATTTGAAAATCCTCGATGCGATCTTCGCAATCAGAATTTGGCATAAGTCTTATTTTATTTTCCTTCTAAAGGAATCGCGATGCGAATAAAACTTAAATATTCGTATATTATTATTCATCGCATTCCAAAGATTTAAAAGGTAATATATTTACACTTATTTCGAAAGATGCCAATCTCTGATTGTACGTTAACATTAATTCAAAAATCAAACAAATAATAACGATTTTTTTTGTTATTGAATGCATGAATGTGACTCCCTAGAGGGCATTTAAGTTTTAAACCACATATATAATAAATGTAAATCAACGAATAAATCCTTTTGTATAGCTATTTTCATTATTGCGTTTTCACCTTGGCTGAAAGCTTTTCTTTGTTGTAGAACAATAGAACGTCCAATTTTTCCATACAAAAAATGAGAGTAACACTACCCGATACTGAAATGTCGAAAATATTTAGGAAATCGAAAGCCGCCATCGCTGCAAAAGCTCCTGTATTCACTATGCCGCCTAAAGAGAAACCAGCAAAGCTTAAGCTAGTTACATATACCTCATGCCAGAGACTTGGTAAGATGACATGGGAAAATGTATACAACTTACTTGAAAAGGAAAACCCTAAATTTTTGATGCTAAGGCTACAGTTCCTGACGAAGACGACTCAGACTCTGATTCTGAAAATCTTCTTAGTGCATTAGCAAACTCATTTCTACACCGAGTTGCAGCTCGGGCAAACATTTTTCCATATTATGATGTTATTAGGTGGGTAATAGATAATGTGGCTATCAAAGACAGAACCTTTGTTTTAGCGTTTGGAGCAATATTCGAGTCATTCAAACCAGAGGACATTAAAGTGATGTACCACCTTCCAGACCCACAGAAAATTTATAACAAAGATTTCATCAAGGAATTTGCTGCGAATCATGAAAATCAGTCAGAACCAATCAAAGAATGGAGAAGGGTTCTTGAAAAGCACAGACACGAGGCATCAAGTATGTACTTTGTGGAGTATCTTTTGCCTCCATACTGTTATGCCACAGCAATGATGTGTAGATTGTTTGGAAATGATAACTCGGCTAGGTTTTCTATATAAATGGTGTCATTAATACATTCTGTTGTTAGTTCCGAGATAATGGATTGGGTTGTCATTCTTTCCGATAAGATAACTAGCAGAATTCTTGAGTATAGGAAAGATAGAAATTCAGGAAATTCCACTCCTTTTTATTTTTGTGCTTATATCCTAAATGCCCTTTTTTTCAATTCTGAATTCCCTTTATTAGGATGGAAATGGACCCCTAAAGATTCTGTTCCAATTCATATATATCATAAGTTCTTATGGAAAGGGCATTTCAAAAGCCATGTTTACAGAGTCTGTCATGGTTTTCTTATTCCGATTTATCAAACCATTTTTGGCCGATTCCCTCCTAGGCTTTCCGACAAAGCTAAAGTTGATTTGTCCTCATTTGGATATTGGTTCGGAGAGGAAAAAATCACATATATCAGAGTTTTCGAATTATTATAGAACCACACATCCTTCCTTTGTATGTTCCAGACAAACTGTTAGCACAGGAAATTTCTTATCAGCTGACAGTAGAAGGCATGTCTAGAACTTTGAAGAACAACAAAAAGCTTATGTGGCCTATTTTTCCTTTTAAATGTGGTGACTATACTCTCAGTAATTTTTTCCATGCTGAAAAAGAAGTTGGTAAGCTAACCAATCTCAAGCTTTCAACAATCCCAGAGAGGCAATATGATCCTAAGAAGGTGGCATATGATTTTACTACTTCTGTTTCAATTGCTCGGTTCGAACATGAACCAAATATGTTTGATGATTTATTTGTTTCTGTAGATAAAATGTCTCAAGTTTTTGATTTGGCCAAGTCCAAACTTCAGGCCGAAGAAATGAATAAATTTTTGTTATTTAGAAGTCAGAGGTTACTCAAAGTTCCTCTGGATCAGTTGAGAGTTTCTATACAGGAATATGAATCACGACAAAAGGAAACAGGAAATACATCTGGAAAAGAAGTAACAGGAACTAATCATGTTTTACAAAAGGAAAATATTAGCAACAAAGTTGATACTGAAAAGATAGAAACAACTACTAAAATTGATGTACAACAGTCTTCGTCCCAGGCAAGAAAAGAAAGCACAGGTACTGATGCCAATGTGCATACTGAAAAGAGAGGCACAAACAATAAGAATACTGATCAGGCACCAAAAAGAGATATAAACAATAATCCAAATTCTCAACTTGGAGGAGATGAAGCTGCTAAAGAAGTAGTTGAAGCTACTAAACTTATTGTTTCTCCTCATTTGCTGAGCCAATATGAAAAATTTTCCCAGCAAATAGGATAACAGAATAATCCCCAAGTTAATGATCTGAAAGACCAGGATATATAAATCATCCCTGAAAACCCCACAGGTGAAATCATGTTGAAGATAGAAGAAATCCATCCTCTGGATATATTTTACAGTCCTAAACATAGGGCTGTTGTGAGAAAACAACGAAAAAGGAGGAGAAATGATCAAGATGCACTTTTGACCTCGCAGGTGGAATTTATGAATATTGTTTATAAGAATGCTGAGGTGAATCTATTTGAGGATCTCACCAAATTATCTCAATATGCAGGTGCCTATAGTGCTACTACTATAGACAAGGCCTCTGAAGTTACATAATTAATGAAACAAAAGGATGTGCAAATAGCCATGTTAGAAGAATAGGTTACAGAGAACCAACAAAAAATCATTCAGTTAGAACAACGATTGCAGGATGGAGAGCTCAAATCTAAACAATTAGAAGAGCAGCTTGTTGTTGAAAAGGGAAAGATCGATCAACAGACTTTAGAAAAGCAACAACAGCTAAATCAAGAAATATCAAAATTACAGGCTCTTTTACAAAATGAGAAGACTTCAAAGATTAAGCAAGAGAAGATGTTTCAATCTAAATTAGAGAAGTTTAAGAATTATCCGAATTTGGATCAATTCAAAAATGAAGCCCTGGAGACAAACAAGTTATTGTCTCAGCAATTAAATGAATTTTGTCTAAAGGTTGCAGAAGCAGAATCCCTACGTGAATTAACATCTTCCTTGGTGGATGGAGGAGCCAGTCTTAAAATTGAATTTGATGAAGCTGATAAAACGATCTCTGAATTTCTTTTATGGCAAGACTCAGAATCAGGAAGAAAAGCAAATCTTCCCAGGATTATGGAAAGACATAAAGAAATTATTTTTTCAGAATGGGAACAACGTTTAATCAAAGCAGAAAGAGCTACATCCAGAGTTAAAAGCACGATGAACAATGTAACACAGCTAGTGAATGATAACCTATATGCAATCAATTTAATTTCAGATTGTACCCCTGGCCAATTACCTAGGTTAAAAGAAACTGATCACAGATGGAAACAAGAGATAATTAATAAAAATCAGCAAATTGGCCAACTACAAGGAATATCATGGGATACAATGTGGATCTATCTTATCAAGCTGCATAGTCAGCAAACAACAATAAAATTTCTTTCAAATGCCAACGATTGCATCATTCCTGAATTCTCTGATGCCACATATATAGGGCGGTTTCACTCACAGCTTAGTCATTTAGAAGAAGTGAAGGAAATGCTCAAAATCTGCCATCTGGGCACATCAAACACAACAGATAATCAATGAGTCAGTTTACCTCAAGATCACATTTATGTTCTAGATTTTTTGATTTAGATAGATTGTAGGAATAGTTTTAGTTATTTTGTTAAGTACCTATTTAAACCCCTTTCATGCATTTAGAAAGGGGTCTTGAATTTGTAATATTTTGACTTGGAGATTACATTTCTGTACTCCATTGACTCTTATATTTTTATAAAGGATCACATCTGGTGATTCTGTGCGAAATTGTCTTTAAGAATTGCATTTCTGTATCTTCGAGTTGATCTTGCATTGAAGTTGTTGGATTTGGATATCGGATTGCATTGGAAAATATCAAGATGGATATGGTATTTCTATCTATTCACTGTTAGTTTCTTATGTTATGTGATATTCTCTTTTAAATTTCTATCGTTTATATGTATTCGCTTTACAATATTTCTTTATACATATCATTTCTGAGTGTGTAGAAATATTTATCTTTTACAGTATATGCAAATGATATATAATGATGAATGCAATATGTTATCATAACTTTGTTTAATTTCTTAAACAAAGTTATCTTTACTTGTTACTGCATATTTCAATTAAGCTATAATACATTTTCATGGTTATTGGTTAATTGAAACAATTTAAAGTTGTATTCACATTTGATGCCCGGGTTAGTTTAAGAATTATCTTATCAGTTTTAAGTTAGTTTAAATAGTTTATTTCAGTCATTTAGTCCCATTTTCCTTTCATTCAATCATTCCATTACCAACCCATTTAAATTATTAGGAAAATGGTCCTATAAATCCAGTCGGAGCCACCACACCAAACGGAAAAGGAGCTGTCCTAAGGTCTTGACCGGGTGGTTATCCCCCAATGTTTGAAGCAATGATTTTCGAGGCTTCAACACATCCTTCTCCTAAGTCCCCTAGTGATACAAAACCCATACTATCTCCTGATTCCCATAGACCTTCCCCAGAAGTTCAGTCTTTGATAGAAAAGCTAGAGAGAGTATCTATTTCTGCTGAAAAGCCTGAATCTTCTCAAATATTGGATATTAGTATTTCTTCTTCTTTACAACCTCGAAGAATGTTAACTCGATCACAAAGTCAAAAGACAGGAATTCTTCCTTTTGAATTTCCCATCGATAGTACTCGAAAGAGACTAAAGAGGACTCAATTAGAGTCAATCACCAACGATATTTTATCCCATTCACCCTCATTACCTCCGCTCACTTCCACAACTTCCATTCCAACAATCAATGTTACTTTGACTAGTTCCAGTACTCAAACTGCTATCCTTTCAAGTAGTCCTAGCACTCAATCCGCCTCTTCTTCAACTCAAACTCCACCCATCCAACCTATTCAAAATCTAATGGCAGGCCTAGTACCTCCACCAAATGTACATCCATGGAACAATCTATGGGCCGTAAATATGCTTGCTCCTCTTCATGCTCTTCCGAAATCACCTGAAATATGGTTACCTAAATTCAATCCCGATAATGGTCTTTTGGCAGAAGAACACATTCACAATTTTATGTTAGTCGTCAATCTAAATGGAGTAGTTGAAGAGGATTGCGTTGTAAGATTATTTCCATATAATTTCATAGGATCCGCAGGATCCTGGTATTTTTCACTGCCTGCCCGCTCTATAAATACCTGGAATATGTTCGAAAAACTATTTCTAGCTAATTTTGGGGATGACAGGACCACTGCTACGCTCATCAATTATTTGTTAAATCTAAAAGCTAAAACAAGTGAGAAGATAAAATATTTCAATTCAAGATTTAATAAATTACTCAATAAAATTCCTGCTACAGCAGTTCCTGGTGAAAAATTTCAAATTGAGTGGTATATTTCATCTCTTCCATCCAATATAGCTATTTTTGTTGATAGAGAAAAACTGCCAACACTTGCATAAAACATGAAAGAATCTCTATCTGTAGAGAAACACATAACAATTCTTGAGAAAAATAATTCTCAAGAGGATCGAAAATCAAAGAAGGTATCTTTCAAATATGATTCTAAAAAGAAGCTGCCAAAAGATCCTTTTGACGTAGAAGGCCTTCAAAAAGTTTTGAAGACTATGACAAACGAGATGGCAGATATCAAGAAACAAGTCGCTGAAAATTCTAACTCAAAAAAGACTTTCAGAAACTTTAAGAAAGGATAGTCTTCTAATACTCAACCTCTAAATATCATATCTAATTATGAATCTGATCAAGATATGGAGGAAGAGCAAACAGAGGTAGAAGACGATGACGAAGAAGAAGAAGTTGAACTAAATGGAATGTGGGATTTCATCCTACCAAATGAAGAACAACATGAAGCTTTACTTGTGAGCACAAGGAGAAAAAAGACTACTGAAGCAACGCAGCCAAATCAACAACAAAAGGTTTCAACTCCTGCTAAAGATAAAACAGTAAGCAAAAAGTCCACTTCAAAGGCTACACAAACAAGTCCCATTACTTCAGATACTCCACCTACATCTAAGACAATGATAGTCTCAAACACCATTGAGTATAATGTAGTTGAAGATATGAAGAAAACCAGGGTCAACATTTCAATTCACGAGCTTACTAAATTGAAGTTGCAATAAAAAATCTTACTTAGATACTTAAATGTGGTTCCTTCTTCAAACTTACCTGCTCCAGTAATAGTACAAGCTGCTAATGAAATGGGTAATCCACCTTCTCCTTCAATGAAAATAGATGCTACAAACTTGATTATGATAGGTGATCGATCCATCTCTCATACCCCTCAATTTCTCTTAACCTATGATATCTATAACAAAAACATTCATAACTGTTTAATAGACTCAGGGGCTTCCTCTAATATAATGCCAAAATCAGTCTGTGATAAATTGAACATAACTCCTCAGAGTTCCCCTGTTCATATAGTTCAACTTGATAAAACCATAGTAGAGGTGGTAGGAGAAATAAATTCCATTTCCATCAGATTGTGATCAAATCCCAAAGTTACTCAAATAAAATATATATTGGTGGCTGATATTCCTGAATTTTACGGTTTAGTTTTAAACCGAGACTGGTCTGAAAAACTTCATGGTTATTTCGCAACAAACTGGTCGCATATGTGGCGACCATACAATGGAAAGCCAAATCAAATTTGGTTAGACCGTGAAATGTTCATGAAGCATACAATCACCGATCTTGAAGGAGTTAATGAGCCAATAACATTCAATAACAACATTATTGTAAACTAATCAATAGAGCCATTTTTGGGAAATTTCAATGCTCAACCATCACCTTTCTTTGATAATGTAGTTGTTTCTTAGATTGAGAATCTTTCCCAGCCAGATAATTCCAAATATATAAATTTTGCAGATAGAATAGTAGTTAATTATTTATTTTGGACTCTTTATTTTGACAGTTATAAATCTGAAGATGGGGCAGGCTCATGTTGTATTTTAATAAACCCAGAAGGAGAAAAAACCATGTTAGCTTGCAGACTAGAATTCAATTGTACAAATAATATAGCTGAATACGAAGCATTAATTCAAGGTTTGTACAAAGCTATTGATCTTAATATCAAATATCTGAAAGTCCTAAGAGATTCAAAAATCATTGTTAGACAGGTAAGAGACACCATTCATTGTAATTTTGGACATTTAAAGCATTACCAATCATTATTCCAAGAATTAACCATTCATTTCTTAGCCTTCAACATTTCTTCTATACCTAGAATGTAGAATGCTAGTGCAGATCTACTGGCTAATGTAGCATCAAAGTTAATTCCTTCCCAAGAGTTTAGTCCCGATAGATTTTCTATTGAATTAATTTTTAGGCCATCTATTCCTGATAATGTTACCAATTTGAGAGTATTCAATAATGATTTAGATATCATAGATTTCTTGACATCTGAAGGATCTTATGGTAGTCAAATTTTGGATGAAAATGAACATGACATTTGGATTAAAAAATAACAAGACGAAAATTCTATTCCTAAGTCTGTTTTCAAGTTAGAAGACCTATATGATCTGAAAGACAGGTTTAAAAGAGTTACTAACTCAAAAACACAAAGATCTACCTTAAGGTTTGAGTTAGTAAATCCAGGAACTAATGAAAAAACTCCAAATGTCAATCTAGGTTTTGGTCTATCTTCCGAAGAAAGATTATCATATGTACAAAAGTGTCTTTGCTTGGGATTACACTGATCTTAAAACATATGACACTTCTGTGATTCAACACAATTCCTATGATCTCAGAAGAAAAACTTATAAAATAGAAATTGAGGAAGATTCATCCAAATCTGGAAAATCAAATCAAAACAGAACTGAAGACACTCCTCAAGGAAAAAATCATCTTTCCAGTCAGGCATTCTAAATGGGTATCAAATTTGGTACCTGTTAGGAAGAAGAATGACAATATTAAAATTTGCATTGATTTTAGGAATTTAAACAAAGCTTGTCAGAAGGATAACTTTCCATTACCAACCATGGAACAAGTACTGCAGACAGTAGTTGGTTTTGAACTCATGTCTTTTCTAGATGGATTCTGAGGATATAACCAAATTATCGTATATCTAGATGACAGATTGCAAACTACGTTTAGGACTAAGTGGGGAACTTACGCCTATCAAAATATTCCATTTGGATTAATTAATGCAGGTGCCACTTTTCAAAGAGCTATGGACACATCTTTTAGGGGGCTCATAAATAAAACAATGGTTATTTATTTAGATGACATTAGAGTCTTTTCTAAACAAGTAACCAATCATGTGAATGACCTAAAACAAGTCTTTGAGCTATGTAAATGGTATGGCATATCATTAAATCCAAATAAATCATTTTTTGCATTAGATGAAGGAAAAAATTTAGGATTCATTTTCTCAAAAAGATGTATCTATATTGACCCTGAAATAATTGAAGAGATAAAACGAATTCCTTTCCCTCATAACAAGAAATCATGTAGTCGTTTCTTGGGAAAATTAATTTTGTTAAAAGGTTTGTCCCTGAATTTTCACAAACAGTTTTACCATTACAGAACATGATTAAGAAATTTGTTGTCTTTAAATGGGGACATAATGAAAGAGAAGCATTTGATTTGATTAAAAAATCCATTATCAATGCTCCATTCTTGACTACCCCCAATTTTCTTAATCCTTTTACTTTATACACTTTTTCATCAGATACATCATACGCTGTTGTTTTAACATAGCTTAATGACCAAGAAATTGAAGCACCAATATCATTTTTCAGTTACAATTTGCAAGGCACAGAACTAAATTACACATCTGTTGAAAGGAAAGAATTTGCTTTCTTTAAGGCTATAAAGAATTTCGGGCCATTTCTCCTAAAAACTCACACCAAAATCATAGTTTCGTTCTCTGAAGTGAGACAACTATTAATGCAAAGAGAGTTAGGGGAGAAAAGGGCTAACTGGGTCACCACTTTACAAGAATATGATGTAGAAATTAGACCCTATAAAATTGTTAAAGGTCAAGGTTTTTACAAAATTATTAAAGGAGCATCCCATCTACCATCAGAATAAGATTCAGGTAACAATGTGCAAATATCAGAGGTAAGCCTCAATGATGCACAATCTCAATACGTTGATCTTATTTCTATTTGAAGAATGGATATGCTATGAATCAACTCAGTTGCAAAACGAAACGAGCTTTGAGATTAAAGGCCAATCAATATGAATTAATCAACGATGTATTTTTTAAGAGAAATTTTGATTATGTACTACTAATATGCTTAGAAAAATACGAAGCTGAGAAAGTCTTGCAGGAAATCCATGATGGACCAGCTGGAGGACATTTTGGAGGAAATACAACAACACACAAAATCCTACATGCATGTTACTATTGGCCTACACTTTTCAAGAATGCTCATGAATATGCAAGAAAATGCAAAGTGTGTCAAAGTGCATCTGGAAGACAAATGAAGCCAACCTTCCCATTACAGCCAGTCAATATAAAACAACCATTTGAACAATGGTGATTAGATATAATTGGTGAGATTGTTCCTAACTTTTCCAAACAACATAGATATATTCTCACAGCTACAGATTAATTTACTAAATGGGTGGAAGAAATTCCATTAAAGGTAGCCAAATCTGAGAATATCATTGATTTCATCGACCAAAATATCATAACTAGGTTTGGCTTACCTACTGCTTTAATGTTTGATAATGCATCTTACTTCTTAGGAACTGCTATGATAGAATTTTCAATCAAAAGAGGTTTTAAACTTAAGTATTTTGCGAATTATTACCCACAAGGAAATGGTTTAGCAGAATCTACAAACAAGAACTTGATTAGGATAATCAAAAGAACTGTTGATCAAAACCAATGAAATTGGAACAAGTCATTAATCTTTGCTCTTTGGGCAGATCGAATAACTCAGAAAGCTTCTATTGGTGCTTCTCCATTCAATCTTGTCTATGGAAAAGAAGCTGTACTTCCTACCAACGTAGTTATTCCCTCTCTTCCTTAGTACAATTTAGTGATGAATCTCCTTCTTCTTCTTTACAACTTAGAAAATGTCAAATACTTCAGTTAGAAAAAGAAAGAGAAAAAGATAAACATACTCATGCACATCATCAACAGATAGTAAAAAAATCATTTGATTCAACTTCTGTTACTCCAAATTTTTTCAAATTGGTGATATGGTATTGAAATGGGACAAAGCGCATGAGGAAAAAGGTAAACACGTGAAGTTTCAAAAACTTTGGCTAGGTCCATTTCAAATAATTGAAGAAATAGGCCCATCAAAATTATTATTGCAAGATCTATCAAGCAAAAGAGATTCTTTGCCTGTTAATGGGCAGATTTTGAAAAAAAACTTTTCATACAAGGTAACCCCTTCTATTCCATGTATACTAGTGTCTTTTTCTTTTCTTTAGAAAAATAAAAGTTGCTTAGTATAAATTTTTGGCTTTTCAAAATAAAATCTCAGATGATCCTTTTTTATTTATTGCTTATAGAAATAAGAAGTGTTAAGGAAACAATTGAAAGATTTGAAAGATAAATAGATTTTATTTTCATTGAAATTATTTATTCACTGATAAACTCTCATCCTTACATAGCATGATTATTCTGTTATCAGTCAAGAAAATAATCTTTAACATAGTAATGACTCTTTTACAGAAAATCAATCTAAAATTCGACATTATCATCCACAATCCTCAAAAGGACCAATGATTCACCCCATCCGGGAAAACTTATTAATTTTTAAAAGAAATTAAAAAAAGATTTTAACAAGAAAAACTTAAAAGTTAAAAAGTCTCATCATGACCTTGTTTACCATGTTCATAGGGAAATAGTTGAACTGACATTACCAATACTGCCTAGCAAAACAGGGTAATGAATTGAGATTATATCAAGAGGACAAGGGGTCTCATCAAGAGCCAACTTCATCGGTTTAATTACAACTAGTGAATGACATTGTCATCATTTGGTTACCAAGCCAAGATAATGGATTTTAAGAAAATAAAAATATGATACAAAAGGAAAAGTTTCAAAAATTAGAATTTATTTTTGGAAATTGTAAGAAACACTGGATGGGACAATGAATCATTGCTGGGTAAAAGGTAACCCTGCCAAAAGCTTAAATTGCTTATTGGAACAGAGGCTCTACCTGTGATAAAAGAGTAAATATTTATAAAGATGATCTGTAAGAGCCACCTACTTTATCTTTTTGAACTGAGTAAAGACTGATATAGATTCTCATACTTATATTTTTAAAAAGATGGATTCTTATGAATTATAATCAAGAGAGATTTCATTACTCAGTAAGATATTATTTGTTTGAAATTAATTCTTGCAACTATTTTAATTTCAAAAAAGTTTTAGAAATTTCAAAAAGTTAGTCAGAGATAACTCGTTCTCCCAAGTGAACCGCCAATTTTTGTGCTATACAACACCCGCCAATTATTAAAATAAATGGGGACCCTTTAGAAATAAATAGGAAATTATTTTTATCTTTAAAACAAAAAAATTTAGAAAACAAAGTTTTGTTTTAGTTTTTTTGCTTTATTCCTTAGTGTGCATCGCAAACCACATAGCTTCCAACCAAAAAGACTTTAAATCCATTAAGCTACGCGAGCTGCGAAATGTGCTAAGCCTTTTTTCGAAGTCATGTTTTAAACTTGCAAACACTTCAATCACCGTTATAATTTGTTTATCGCATCACACCTCATTTAAACAATCAAATTTATAAAGCAATTCGGCATAATTTGCGATTACGCGGACCTGACGAGCCAACAAAGCAATAAATATAAATCTCTAAAGTCCCATAAAGAGCAGCCGCTTGACTTCTTGAATGCGCAATTCACATTTTGCATAACTTAACCAAAATCAAATTAATTACCGCATAAGAGTTGCAATGTGCAATTTGCGTAGATTGCATCTCGCTGATTTTATGGGTAAACATCACAAGCGGTAAAAGTTATATGTTGCGATATGAGAATGAATGGCATTTAATTACTCAAGCATGCGAAATGACTTATGTTGAATCAAAACAAAATCCGAGATGTAATGTCTTAAATTGATTGATAGCTATTTCGTGCGAAGGTGTAAGAAATTTGATTTCGAAATGATTATTGATGATTAATATCCTATTTAATAGATTCATATCTATTCTTGCATGTTTGATATAAACGACGAATATTGTCTCTCTATTCTCTATTCTTGTAATGTTCGCTCTGTTTACTTAAAATCATGAAACTGCTTAACATAATGAAGAGTATTGAAATGAAGAAGAAAGGCAAAGAGCTTGTTCAAACACTGTCTACTGAAGACTCAGACATGTCTCCCTTATTTTCAGACACCACCTACAACAAGGATTGCGACAGTTCATCATCGGAGGAAATGTATAAGCTTTTCGAAGACGAAAATCCAAGGGTAAACAAAGTCGCTACAACAGGCACGACAACTACTTCAGAAGCGACTTACTTCAATGCTGCATGTTCATTCGTCCACAAGGTAGACGCAAGGCCAAAAATTCTCCCTTACACAGACATGGTTAAGTGGGTAATTGGCCACTTAAGCATATAAGACAGAGCATTCAAAGATTTGAAGGGAGAAAATATTGGTTCTTTCAGCGCAGATGATTTAAAAGCAATGTACCACTTACAAAGCCCACAACAAAACTATGACGAAGCCTTTGTCCAAAGCTTTAGAGCAAATAATCCAGATTTAATAAAAGTCATAAAAGAATGGAAGGAAGACTAGGGAAAGCTCAAGCGAGGTAAACTCGGTACGTACCCAATATCCCAAATTCCTTCCCCTTATTGCTATGCTACCGGTATGTTGTGTAGATTGTTTTCAAAACCTGATACCACTAGGTTTTCAGTGGATTGGGTCCCATTGATTGACACAATCGTCAATTCCTTAATTCTAAATTGGGAAAATATCCTATTTGACAGTTTAGCCAAACACATCATAGAATATAGGAGTAAAAGGAGTGTTTCATCTAGATAAATACCTCCCTTTTATATGTCTGCCTATGTCATGGACGCAATCTGATTTTATTCTAGTTTTCCTACCATGGGATGGAAATGGACTACCCAAGACCCTGCCCCAATCCACATCTATCACAAAGCCCTTTGGGATTCAGACTTCCATCTGCATTTTTATAAAATTTGTCATGAAGTCATGTTGCCTATGCACCAGACGATATTCAATAAGAAAGCCCCTAGGGTTCTGAAGAAGCTAGTGCATATATTCTTTTTGTGGCTAGATGGTTTGTAGAGGAGAATTTTACATATGTCAGAGTATTTGGGAGTTATGCTTCTCCCCACATCCTACCATATTGTGTTCTTGATAAATTACTTGCAAGAGAAATATCCTACTAGCTTGTTAATGGTATTACTAAACAGTTGAAAGATGCTAAGAAGGCCATTTGGCCTAATTTCCCTTTACAGTGCGGTACTTTTGCACTTTTTGATATTGGCCATACCAACAAGGAGGTTTCAAAGATTAATCTATTGAATTTGACAGTAATTCCAAAGAGGTTGTATGATCCAAATGATGTAATTAAAAACTACAGCACAAAGCTCAAAATGAAGCCTTTTGTAAAGGAAATAGATGGATTTGATGATCTCTTCCAAGGCATGGAAAAGTTTTCGGATATAATTAAGTTTGCAGCCAGTCAACTTAACCAAGATGATTTGGAAGCCTTACAAATATACATAAATAAGAGTCTGGAGAGAATTCCGCTCAACTTGCTAACTATTAAAGATGTCAATAGACCTACTCCAAGTATTAGCTTAGATAATGAAGCAAAAGACATGTCTGAGGGTGAATCGGGTCAATCAGAGCATCAATCTCACAATTCGGATCATTCTGAAAATGAATCTGAATCCAGAAAGGATAGCCCAGAGAAGATAATTGATCAAGTAATCCAAGAGATAGAGATTCAGGAAAAAAGAGAAAGTAATGGAACATAGTCAGCTTATCAAGAAGTTCAACACAATCATGAAACACTTGATCAGTCAGAAAAGTCCCAAACAAAGAATTTGAGTAGTGAATGGGATCAGTTTTCTGAAGTAATTAAAACTCCTAAAGCCAATCCCAATGCTAATCAAGTTACTAGTTTTCAGACACCTGGAAATTCCTAGAAGATAGTGGAAACTGCTAATCCACTACAACAAGTTCCAGAAACTCATGATAGAGAGATCGTACCAACCTACCCTACAGAACAAATAGTTTTACAAGTTGAGGAAATTCCTTCGCTAGATATCTTCTACAGTCCTAGTTATAAGGCTATAGTCAAGAGAAATTAAAGGGGAAGAACTAATGAAATAGTCTCAAACCTCACAGATGAATATGTTGACGTTTTGTGGAAGGATTCCTTAGCTGACCCTACTGAACATTTAACTAAATTATCACAGTATTCAGGGGCATATGCTACTGCCATTGTTGATAAAGCTACTAAGGTTAAAATTTTGTTGAAGCAAAAGGAAGACAAAATACAAGAACTGAAGAGACTATTAGATGAAGAAAAATCTAACTCAAGTGAGAAAATGAAATCAAAGATGGCTCAATTTCAAAAAGATTTTGAGAGTCTTAAATTGCAGCCTCAAGCAGAAATCACTCATTAACAGGCACAACTAGAAGCAAAAATGGCCATGTTACAAGTCCAACCGCAATTAGAGCAATTCATAAAAGAAGCATTGGATGCAAATGTTAAGTTAAAGCAACAACTGGAAATATTTTTCCAAAAAGATTCTATTATTGACTCTTATTGTGACTCAAATGACATACCTATCTAGCAAGTAGCTATCCAAAAACTTGATTGTGAGAAGCTCGAGAAGAAAATCAACGAACACATTCAATGGCAAGCATCAAAATCAGGAAAGGAAGCTAATCTACCCCAGGTAGATAAGTTTCATAAGGAGATCCTATTTAAAGATTGGGAAGCACAAATAAAGCAAGCAGAGAAAACATCAAAATTATCAAAGGAAATTACAGTATGTGAACAGCTGGTGAAATAAGAACTTATCAAAGAGTACATGTCTGAAGTGTTCTCAGAAGTAAAACAACTAGAAACACAGTGGAAGCAAAAGGTAGAAACACAGGATGAAATAATTAAAAAGGTAAATAAGTTTGATCAAGAAAATTATTGGAATTTTCCGATTAAACCTTATTATCAGTACCAGATCCTGCAGTCTTTAATAGATTCAACAAGAAGATTGCAGCCAGTACTCTCAAACACAGTATTCAAGGGACAAGTTAGATTGAGAATTTCGCAGCCAGCTCAGCTCAAGACTATGATAGATATTTTTCAACTTCGTGACCAAATCCAAAAGAAAGGGCAGAATTCATAAATCATATTGTTACTTTATTTTCCTAGATTGTAGTTTAAGTTAGTCTTACGAGGATGGTTGTTTGAAACCTCCTCTATATTTTTGTAATAATCTATTTTAGAACATAGTTAGTTTAGTATTTAAACCCCTCTCATGCATTTAGAGAAGGGTTCAAAATTTTTTCAAAAACATTTGAAAAGAATGCACTATTGTAAGTTTGTGAATGCTTTGATGAATTAATGGAACACATATGTTATCTTTTGACAATTAAAGTTGTTTAACTGATGTTGCACTACTGTACTCTTTAAATTGCTTGAAAGTGAAGAGGAGCAGATCAATTACTATTAGTTTACATGAGTAGAACTTCGTACATATGGTACTTCTATTCACTTGTATTAAGTCTTACTTCATAGTTTGACAAACATATTTTTATTGCATTATATATTTGAAACATTATTATAGATGAATGTTACATGCACTTCTGTTCTAATATTTGTCTGTGATTCCTTATTGAATATATAATCACACATATGAATGTGATATATTTTTCACAATTCTTCTAGTCAAACTACTTTGCTAGAAGAATCATCTTACATAATTTTCATCTCTTTCAACTGTTAAATTATCTATATTACTAATAGTTGAAAGATGTCTCTTTAGATCGCATAAAGGAAGAAACACCCCGGGTATATAGTAGAATAAATAGTTTAGATAAATGCATATGATAGATTAAAATCATTCTTCATTTGCATGTTGTATAATCAAAACACACCCTCAAAATCATCCTTATTGGGAAACTAGTCCCATTATCCCCAGTCGGAGCCACTACACCAAACAGAAAAGAAGTTGCTTTAAGGTCTGGATCATGTGGTTTTCCCCCTTGTTTTGGTAGCGGAATTCCAAGGCCTCAACAAATCCCTAACTCACAAGATGATATAATTCCTTCATGATTTGTTATTATTATTATATTATATAATAATACATAAATTTATAACTATCATATATACCTTTGAAATAAAATTTAATTTTTACCCTTAATTTTCTATGTTTTGGGAGTTTTCTCCTCTCTTTTTACTTAGTAGACTATTTTTAGGTTCACCGACTATTTTTAAGGTTCTTTCCCACTTCTCAACAAGTATATAATTTCTCCTAACAACTCTTCAATTAGCAATATATTCGAAAGATGAATCTTGATTTAGATTAGAAACGTCGGTCAAGAAATGATGGAATCTATGGGTCATCATTCAGTTCAAAATTCCACTAACACCAACCATAAGAATATACAAACAACTACTAATTATATGCCAATTTAGGTACCCGTCAATTGGCTTGTGAGGTGGTGGTGGGATTTCTTTTCAATTTGATGTGAAGGGGGTCAATTCCAATGAGACAACTTGGGAACAAAACCTAGCATGTGTCAAATGGAAACACATCTAAGATATAATCACTATGTCATTAATAAGTTCATGTATTTTGACGATTAGCTACAAAATTCAACGAATTTTACCTAGAGTAATTGTATAGGATCCTAAGCTTATAAACATCTTTATGGGTGTTCCATTAGCTATGAAAATGAACCCTTGTGGGTTGTGTATGAGCCGAATGGAAAGTGTCATCTACCCATGATATTCATTCACCCATGGTATTTATCCACCCATGGTATTCATCCACCCATGCAATCTACCCATGGTATTGTAAGTGACATCCATCCATGGTATTCATACACCCATGGTACTAATCCACCTATGATACTTATCTACCCATGGTATTCATTCACCCATGGTATTTTTCATACCCATGGAATTTACCCGTGGTATTGTAAGTAAAAAAACTATAAGTAACTAGTCATATTTTGTAAAAGGACAAATTGTCCACCATAATGTAGCTTTACAATTATTCTCTGTTTTAATAAAAAGTTTCTTTATGGTTTTATTTATGGTGTGTTATCTCCTTTTTATGGCATTCTAATTTTTTAGAACTTGGGGGCCTCCCCCCCCCCCCCCCAAGATCCATTCAATTTTTAAATTTGGAGCAGCACTCAGAGCGGGTTCCGTTAGGAGACGTGCCCTCCCACCTCGCTTTAGTAGGCACCTGCTTCACATTCATCAGTTTCAACATAACACCATCCGACTTGGGGTTTTTTGGAGATGTTCCCTCCCACCCCAAGCTATGTAGGCACCTTCTACTTCATCAACAATCAACATCACGGCTATGGGTCAACCACAGAAAATCCTTGTCATCAAAGTCCATTTGCTTGGCCACACATTGTTAGTATAACAATTGATCACAAGCATTACAGGGTATCTCTATTCTCGGATCTTCATTTTTCATGGTTATGGGTCATCCACAAACCCACACTTCATCAAAGTCCATTTGCAAGGCCGCACATTATCAATATCACAGTTGGTAACAAGAATTATAGGGTATCGATATCCTTGGATATTTTTTCATCACAATTATGGGTTAACCATACAAAACCCTTCTCTTTAGTGGCTCTTTATATTCAACACAGGCTTCTCAGGAGGGAGTTTCGTGCAATTGGGACCACTACTTCTTAAGGAGGGAGGAATGATCCAAATGGAGAGTGGCATCTACCCACGATGTTCATTCAACCATGGTATTTATCCACCCATGGTATTCATCCACCTATAGAATCTACCCATGGTATTATAAGTGACATCTACCCATGGTATTCATACACCCATGGTACTTATCTACCCATGGTATTCATTCAACATTGGCATTTTACCCACCCATGGAATTTACCCGTGGTATTATAACTAAAAAAGACTATAAGTAACTAGTCACATTTTTTAAAAGGACAGATTGTCCACCACAATGTAGATTTTACTGTTATTCTATGTTTTAATAAAAATTTTCTTTGTGGTTTTATTTATGATGTGTTCTCTCCTTTTTCTGGCATTCTAATTTTTCAGATCTTGGGGGCCTCCCCCCCTAAGATCAATTTCAAATTTTTAGGTATTGGGGGCCTCCCCTCAAGATTAAGATCACTTGTATCAGATTCAGGTTATGACTCCATGGGAATGAAGGTTTGAAGAATTTCAGTTTCAAAGTTTTGCAGCAAACTTCATGCAAGTGCCATGATCTCCACGGGGCACTTTCTTGGGCCAAGTTGGAAGATGTTTTGTTTTCTTTCATTTCTTTGCAGGAATTTTTTTGGATGGGTGTTTGCAGATCAGATATAAAAATTTTGGTGCAAAATTTACAAAAAAAATAAACGATATGGATTCCTTGTGAAAAATACCAAAAAAAATAAAAAAAATCAGCTGAATCGGAGTTCAGATGAGGGATATATTGCTGATTTAAAATCAATTGTGTTGCAAAAAACATTTTGATGACAAATCGTGGATGGAGACTCTCCTATAATTTTTTGCATAATTTAGGAAAAATGATTGCATATTTGAGCTCCTCTTGAAAATTCACCCAATTTAAAAAAAATAATTGTTTGAATCAGAGTTCAGATGATGGAGATATCGCTGATTTAAAATCAGCTATTTTTTAGAACTTTTGTAACGACAGAACAGTTGCAACACGAATCTGAGTTCCCAGAGTGCCCAGATAGTGATTTCAATCACATTAGAGGATGCAGAATGGTAATTTCATTTCCAAAATTAAGCTATAATAACGATTTTAAGTTATATTGACCGAGTTATGCCCATTTTAAATTTTTATATTTGGAGCAGCATTCAGAGCGGGTTCCCATTGGAGACGTGCCCTCCCACCCCACTTTAGTAGGAAATTGCTTCATATTCATCAGTTTCAACATAGCAAAATTTGGCTTGGCTTATTTAGAGACGTGCCTGCTCACCCCAGGCTATGTAGGCACCTACTACTTCATCAATAATCAGCATCATGGTTATGGGTCAAGCACACAAAATCCTTGTCATCGAAGTCCATTTGCTAGGCCACACACTGTTAGTATCATAGTTGGTCATAAGAATTAAAGTGTATCTCTATCCTTAGATCTTCGTTTTCCCTGGTTATGGGTCATACACAAACCCACACTTCATCGAAGGCCACTTGCTAGGTCGCACACAATTAGTATCACAATTGGTCACAAGAATTACATGGTATCTCTATCCTCAAATCTTCGTTCATCAGAGTTATTGGTTAACCACACAAAACCCTTCTCTTCAGTGACTCTTCATATTCAACACATGCTTTTTAGGAAGGAACTTCATACAATTATGACCATTGCTTCTTAAGGAGGGAGGATTGATCCGAATGGAATGTGGCATCTACCCATGATATTCATTCACCCATGGTATTCATCCACCCATGGAATCTACCCATGGTATTGTAAGTGACATCCACTCATGGTATTCATACACCCAAGGTACTTATCCACCCATGGTATTTTACCCACCCATGAAATTTTCCGTGGTATTGTAACTAAAAAAGACTCTAAGTAACTAGTCACATTTTGTAAAGGACATATTGTCCAACATAATGTAGCTTTTACAATTATTCTCTATTTTAATAAAAAGTTTCTTTGTGGTTTTATTTACGGTGTGTTCTCTCATTTTTCCAGCATTCTATTTTTTCAGATCTTGGGGGCCTCCCCCCCTGAAGGTCCTATTCATTTTTTTAGATCTTGGGGGCCTCCCCCAAGATCTAGATCGGTGGAGAAACCCAAAATTAAAGTCATTGATCACCATTAAAAACTCAAGTCCAAGGCCCACTAATTAGAGTCAAAATTTAAAAGAACTAGCTAAAAAAACACCTTTCTTATTCCACCCTCATTGCACAACACAAAATAATTTGAGTAATGTTAATGTATAATGGATCCATTTGCACATCAATCTCCACAATTAATTCATTCTAAGATTCGAGACATGTGATAGAAATAACACTAGAACATGAGGCTTTTATTCAAAAAGGGGATCTACAACAACATGTTTTGGAAGAAGAAAAATGTATAATGAACTTTGTGATTGTAACCCACCTATGACATTTTAAAACCAAGACTCAATGCAATTTCTCTCATGATTATATTTAGGGAATAAATTAATCCCACCAACCTCTCGATTACATAACATGTTGGCAACCAACAAACCCCTGTGATCAAATTGTATTATAATACCAAAGAAATTGTTTGGATTCCCATTTGGACTATTGATCTGCTTTTTGATTGTACATGGCTCTTATATTCACCATCAACAATCATACTTGAGTACACAATGATTATTGAGAAACATTAACACCTCAAAGTATAATCTTGGAGATAAAATTCAATAATAAGTTTTGATTTAGTATATGGTTATTTCTACACACCAAGCATACACGTAGAAGTATCTTCTCATGGAATTTTAGAATCTCACCTATACTTTTAATAACTATTATTAACATTTCTTATTTGAATCTAAATTTCATTCTAACAAAACATGAATCTGATTATAATACACTAAAGATGGAACTTCAAGCACATTGTGTCCAAATTGGGATTTTTTAATTGGGATTTTTTTAGCAATGAAATATGTCCTCGTTCCTCTTTCATGATTGCATTATTGAGAATGATCTTTGGGCCCTAATAATAGACCAAGTCTTCAACAACCTCCTTGAATTCATCTTCTTTGGTGCTTGGGTATTCATGTTGAGGTTTTAATCTCAATTTGTAGGAACTATCTATCTCATTACAATTTGATTCTATATCTGTAGAGAATGTCATCATTATTGAACCATATATTTATTTATCACATCTTAAAAACTAAAAAATTGGACAAAGGGAAATCTTTTTGAGTTCCATTATTTTTAAAATATAGATCAATGCCAATATTAACCATTTCTACAACCAGACTTCTAAAAATAGAGAAAGAATCACGAGGAAACCAACACTCTTTAGAAACATTCTCTAACCCTTCACCATTACATGCTATGATTTTCAATGTATTC
Source organism: Pinus albicaulis (assembly GCA_034641835.2). NCBI lineage: Eukaryota > Viridiplantae > Streptophyta > Pinopsida > Pinales > Pinaceae > Pinus > Pinus albicaulis. The sequence goes on from CM076581.1 coordinate 487,563,534, forward strand.
AAGAACACCACTCTCTATGTTTATATGATTATCAAGTTTAATATCCTCATTAAATGTGTTCAATGGAGAACTTGTATTAGCCATCTTATTTAATTTCTGCATTGAAACAAATGAACTTCATTTGGGATTTTCTCTTTAGAAATCATTTTTGTGCAAAAGAAAATTTCTCTTCGAAAATGTATTTTTTCCACATTCACATATATGCTTTAAGTCATGCCATGGTAACAAAGAGATAATCCCCCTTTCATTGTTTCTCTTATGGCTACATATCTCTCTTTGCAATTGCCAAATGGTTTTCTTTAATCATTCAATTTCATCTCTCTTAGTGCCGTAAGTAGGAGCCCCAAGAGATAGATCAGTATGATCTTTGATTTGTTGTTCATGTAAGATTTCCCAAACTGGTGCAACACTTATTAAATAATTCCTCATGGACTATGTATCCAAATCATACAAATATGTATTGATGCACCATGTAAATAGATGCATGAATCCATTGCTTGGCCATTCAAGTTTTGGAGAAATAATGGATCTTGATATCCTTTTGCACAATTTAGAATGTGTCGTATTCTTCTACGAAACAATTTAGAATGTGTCGTATTCTTCTACGAATTTATAAAAAGTAATTATTAGGGTATTTTGTGTGGTTCTCATTAAGCATAGGTAAGAATTTTGGAGAAGGATTGCAATGGATGTTGCTCCACTTACAAAGACAATGAGATCAATTATGGCCTTCTTGGTCTTGATGGTAATTGTGCATGCATGTACTATATTACATTCGACATTTTGTGTTATAACAACGTAAACTTTGAAACGAGAACGGAAACAAGTACTCATTTTTTTTAGGTAGCAAAAAATTTTCTAATTTTGAAAAGTGCTAATTCATAATACTTTTAATTTTTTTTTAGCATGTTTTTGACACATTAAATTTTCTTATGTACCTAGTATAAACATTATTTTTAAAATGTTGGTGATTTTGAAAAGTGTTGATGCTAACACCATCCGCTTTTTTTAGAAGACTTATTTTTTACTCTAAATTTTCTAATGTATTAAACATTAATAATTATTTTCTATATTTAACAATTTTTGAAGTACTCGTCTTATTCCTCTTCACTTACATATATTTTTAAAGTGTTTTTTTTTAGGTTTTTGTTTTTGTTTTTGTTTTTTTCTTTTCATTTTTTTTGGAGTGAGATATTTGATTTTTTTACAGTGTTAAAAAAAATGTCAAAATTTTAAAGTTTCGATCTTCTATCTAATTATATATTGTTAAATAATATTTCATTTCCCATGAAATACTCGTCACTAAAAAAACAAGATTTTTTAACAATTTACATAAAAATACACATTTTGAATATAGATATAACTGAAAAAAAAATACACATTTTGAGTTTTTTTTGCTAAAAGTGACGTCAAATAAACCCTTTTTATAAGAAAAAATAACCAAAAAAGTATAAAAATTAACATGTTTTATGAATTTTATGTAAAATATTAATAATAATAATAACATTTTTTTTCCAAAAATTAAATGATTCACATAAAGACTGAAGTGAAAATTACATTATACAAATTTTTAATTTTTAATTTTTTAATATCTTTTCTTATACGAAGTAAAAATCACATAAATTTATTAAAAAAAAAAATTAGAAAAAAAATTCATTAAAAAAAAAAGGCTGCTCGGCGCGCCCGCCTGGCGAGGGAGCTAAGTCAGCTGGCCGACCCATGGCGGACGCCCTTGGGCCACCCAGCGAGGTTGCTGGGTGGCCCGAGGGGCAGCCGCTGTGGGCCGACTGAGCTTGTCCCTGGCCGCCCCTCGAGCCACCCGACGAGGCTCAGAGCCGATTCTGAGAATCGGCTTTCAACCCCTTGGCGGGCACAACCCGATTCTCAAAATCAAGTTGAGCCCGCCTAGGGGCCCGTGGGGCCACTGGGCAGGTTTAACCCGATTCCTCGAATCATGTTGAGCCCACCCAAAGGCTTGAGGACCACAACTTTTTCATATTTTTTGATATAATTGTTATTATTTTTTTTTAAATTTTAATTTATTTTTAGGGATTTTTTTTTTCTTTAATGTTTTATTAAGTTATTATTATTATTTTTTAATTACATTTGTGTTCATTTTTTAAAATTTTAATGGTTTTTTTAGTTTATTTTAATTGTGATTATTTTTTTTAATTAGTTTTAGGGTTTTTTTAAATATTTTTTTTAATTAAAATTTTTTCAATGTTTTTTATTTTTATTTTTTTCAATATATTTTTTTAATTCTATTGTCAAAATAGGCTCCAGCCAGCCCCGCAGAGTGGTCTGAGGGGCGACTGCCATGGGCCGGTAGAGTTGGCCAAGCTCTGTCGGCCGCTCCTTGGGCCACCGGGCGTGGTTGAGAGTTGATTCTAAGAATTAGCTGGCCCCCGAGCCGATCCCAAGAATCGCCTTTCAGCCCATCGGGCCCCTGGGTGGGCTCAACCCGATTTTGAGAATCGGATTGAGCTTGCCCAAAGGCTTGAGGGCCACAAATTTTTTAATTTTTTGATATATTTGTTTTATTTTTAATTTTTTATTTTAATTTGTTTTTAGGTTTTTATTTTTTATTTTTTAAAATGTTTTATTAGTTTTCTTTGTGTTCATTTTTTTTTAATGTTTTTTTAGTTATTTTAATTGTGATTATTATTTAATTTTGTTTTAGGTTTATATATATATATATATACAATGTTTATTTTTTTTTCTCATTTATTTAAATTTTTTTATGTGTTTTTTAAATGTAATATTTATTTTGTTTTTTGAGTTGGGGAATTTAGAATCTCCACAGTATTTATTTTTACATTTACGTTTCGGGTCTAAACCAAGACCCATCATCAGGACAAAACCTGCCAAGAAGAAAGGAGGATTGATGACATAAATATAAGATGGAGCGAAAGGAGGGATGAGGAGAAAGCATGAGCCGACCAACAAATACCAAGGAATAAAAAAAGATTCATAAAGTTTATTTAATGTAAATTTATTTATACTTAAATTATTATTAATTATGTTTAGTTAATTAATAATAAGGGCCATTAAGGACCATTAATTGATTTAAATGATTTTATTATTAGAACTATTTTAGTAGAAAGTAATTTATAGGTTAAGAACGGTTTTCTTTTGTCTTATAATAATATAAGTGTTGGAAATACTGAGAAGGGGCTGAATCAATATTTCTTTTCAATTGTTAATTTTACCAATTAGATCACTTACATTTAGAACACAAAATGAACAATGATGGAATAGATACTTTTAATAATTTCTTCTTTACAATAAGTAAAGTACAATAATTATATAGGGCTCCAACCCTAGATGAAGACCCCAATATTCCAGGCTCCAACCTGTACTATTCCAAGCACTGACTTGGTCTTTTCAAGTCTCCAACCTTGTCAATTTGAGGCACCAACCTCTAGGGCTCCAACACTATTTCTGGTACAGGCTGCGACCTGGTTTCTTGAGGACTCCAATCCTCTAGGGCTCCAACCCTATCTTCCAAGGCACTGACCTTGTCTCTATGAGGCTCCAACCTCTTGGGCACCAACCCTCGACTTCACTTTGTCAAAATATCTTTGGTTATTCTTCACGGCTCCCAAAGTATTATTCAACGAGCCATGTCAATATTCAGATATCCCCTCACTTAGTCTCCATGTCACGTCATGAATGACAACCTTGATCTCTTAGAAGGTGTCTCCGCTTCTCTTCATGTCACCCAAACAGAAACTTCAAGGTCGCCTCATGATCATATCAACAATGCATCATGGTCTTCAATAAGGCTTCTTCACAAGATGTCTTCAATTTGCACACAGATCCTTCTTCAAGGTTGCTCCATGAGGGCTTCAATCAAGGTTTCCAAGAATGTCTTCAAGCTAGCTTCTACAAGGGTCTTCAATATGTCTTCAATAGTACTTCCAAATAAAAATACATAGTACTTCAATAAACCCTTAATAAAAATGCTAAAAAATAACTGCCCCCAATGCCAATCCAAGTCTACTTTGAAAATCCTTTAGTAGCTGCTTCAAAATTTCTCCAATAGTTTCTTAGGCAAGCCTTATGAGAAAAGTGAAATTTTGGTTCTCATAATACCTTACCACATGTTATTTCACAAGTTTGAATCAAAAGTTCAACAAGGGCTCCTTCAATGTTTCTTGCTTCAATAATTCTATAAGACAATTATCAAACTTTTGATTTTTCCTCCCTTAAATGATGCTTATAAGTTGTTGCACAAGTGTAACAAGGTTTGCTGCTAACCTGAAGGCTGCTCCTTCAACCACGAAAATACCACGGAGTTGATTACTCAAAGTCTAAAGAAGATTGTTCCAAACTGTCACGAAAATCTGCAACTAATCCGAGCTCTAAAATACGTGATTGTCCAAGCTACAAAATGTTGCCACAGTTCTGGTTTCTTACAAGACCTTTTCACAGGTTCGTTCTGAAATTAATCTCCAAAACATGTGTTCACAATCCGAGGCTTCTTCAAGTATTTTTTTTTCTGCACTGCAATGTAAACTGTCTAGGTGACTATTTGCTGGTAGTCCGAGCTTGAATTAGCCTCCAACAAGTGACCTTCTAACAAATCTGAGTTCCAAAGATCTGATGCTCCACAAGTCTGCAATCCGAGCTTCAATAAGGGACTATTAGACTGCGTTGTAACAGGCTGCTAGATCACATAGGTATGCCCAGAAATTTCGTTCATTTGCCTCAATAATTTCGTATGTATATGCTTCAAAACTTTGGATATGTTTTCCACAGAAATCTAAGTCAAAACTCAGATATTCTTCTCTCTGAAATATTTCACTGAAATGCTCTCTGAAATTTGCACTGAAATTTCTTGCTTAATTTATGAAAAGACAGACTTGTATTTATAGTAATTCGTCTCTACGAAAAGACCCATCTGTTGGGTTGGAGGGTCGACATGAAGGAATTGAGCATAGGTCGGCTAAGCCTTAAAAAAATATGATTTTTAAACTTTAAAATTCATTTTCTCACAAACTATAAGGAGTTAGGAGATGAGTGAGGGTTCATTGGAAAGGTAAAAATATCCTCTACATGCTGGAGAAGGAGCAATAGTGTAATGATGTCTTCAAGATGTCAAAAATTAATTTTATTTGTGACTGGTTGGAATTTTTTGGTACAGTCCTTGGGGTTATTTATATTTTCATGTATAAGGTCAATGGAGCTAGAGTTAGGGTTAGGGTAGTTTTATTAGGACTTCAAGAGTGCTCTCCAACCATCATCAAGTGTGCCATCATTCATGTCATCTTGTTAAATGTCTAGGACATATTTTAGGGATTCTTCATCAAGAATAAGGACATCACCATGATTTTAGGGATCCTTCATATAGAGCAAGGATATCATATTAGGACATCTTCATTAGTGCTTATTGATTCATAATATACATGAGGTTATGGAATCTTCATATTCTAACAACAAAGTTAATTTTAGGGCTTGCATCACTAGGGTATCATGCATCACAAGAATTTTCCATCACAACCAATGCCATATTGACATCAACGACAACCTTGATTAAAAATACCCCCCTTTGTCATTGATGGAAATATTATTACCCTTCCAAGATTCTCTCCCACTTTGAAATCAATGGCAAATGGGGTGCCCAAGTACTCCCCCTATCAAGTTGTTCCTTGGCATGTTGCTTCTTCATGTTTCCTTCATCAACAATAGTTATCCATGTAAGATATGTTGCTCCCCCTGTCATGGTGTTCTTCTTTAATGGAAATGTGGTCCATGATAGATGTTTTTACATTTTTTCATGTGATGAACCAAATCCCCCTTCCTGCATAAACTCCGCTTGCTCAAGAAAGATTTCTTGCTTTGTGATCTAATAGAAAACATCTTCAACAATGGTTCACCGAATGAGAAGGGATTATGTTCTTCAATGCTCCTGAGAGATGATCTAAAAGATGATTGTCCATGTATGACCCTTTCACAGAATGATCACAAGCTCCCCCTAACTATATGCATGCTCTCCTTTTTGCTAAATTCTTACCATCAAATACTTGGAATATCACATTTGCCAAGGATGTCTTCATAAAATCAACAACACATGTTGTTGGATGGAGTGTTAAAGAAACTTTTGGATCCAATTTGCTTCCTTCTCCATACTTGTGTAACTTTCTTCTCTAGCTTGGTTGTCATGGTTTTAGGGACCCAAGTCAAGTTACACTCATGTTCCATATGTCCAATGTTATGGAAATTGAAACACTCCATCTTGTTAATGAATGACTAATCGCGAATTCTTCTTGCAAATTGCTTCTAAAATATTGATGGGGACCATTATATTTTTCTTTGTGATATGCCCTACAATATTTTTCCATATGACCAAATTTTTTACAAGAATAGCAATAACCAAGAAATATAATTTGGTACCTGGGAGATGAAGAGTTCCTTGGAGTACTTCTGAAGTATTTTTTCCTTGGAATTATTTGATGATATTCAATTCGTTTTGTATTATTGAAATCACCTGTAAATCTCCTTGGAGTAGGGTTTCTTCTAATGTCATCTTGACTCTTGCCTTTGCTGGAACTAGGAGTATCATTTCTTCCTGGCTTCCTCGCATCCTTGTTGTTTGAAGGATTATCATTCTTGCTTGAGGGTTCACCTGCATAGCCAAGACCTGATTTATCAAGGGGGGATCTTTGATGACTTAGGATGTCATCTAGGGTTTGAGAACTCTTCAAGTTCTTATTCAGAAAGTCAACTTCCTTTTAAAGAGAGACAATTTCTCCTTTCAATTTTTCACAATATTCATCTTTCATGACTAGTTGTTTCTTCATTTCTTCCATCATCCTTGTTGCTTTGTGTGCTTAGATTTTAAGGGAGATGATATTTCATTTCATTATGAATATTTCTTCATTCTCCTTTGTTATATTGCTCTCCATTTCTTCTTTAATTCGTGTAGCTTCACATGTTTCGACCTTGAGAAGATTGATGTCGGATTTTAGTTTGAATATTTCTTCATCCTTTTCTTCTAGCTGAGATTTAAGAGAGGAGACCTCTTCCTTTTATTGACCAAATTCTGCTTCAAGATGGTTCAAGCTCTTAAGTCTTTGTTCAAGGTGGCTTGACAAAATTTCTTCCCTTTTCTTTGCCTTATATAATTGATTTGTCATAGATATGACCTCTTCATGATGCTTTCTTTTGTTTTTATGAAATTCCTCTTTAAGTTTGACGAGCTCCTCATCTCTTTCTTGTACTTGAAGCTTAATAAAGTCAATTTCCTTCCTTGCCTTGTCTTGGTTACCATCTGGCACTTTCTTCTTAAGTTCCTCATTTTCCTTTTTCAAACTGTTAATCTCTTCCATGGAAGCCATAAGTTTATTCAGAAGATCTTCTTCAAAGTCTTCTTTTTTCTCTTCTTCTTCTATGTCTTCTTTGGCCTTGATTTCATCATTCTTATTTTCAACTTCCTTGATGGGTTTTGGATTTCCTTCTTGCTTTCCATCATCTTCTTGACTAGAGGTCATGGTCAATGATCATTTTGAGTGAAGATCATGAATTTTGTCCCATATTCCTTTTTCTGATGAACATTTTTCCAAATTGGCCTTCATAGAATCAGGTAGCCCATTCAAGATTGCTTTCGTTGCTCTTGTATTATACTCCTTGGATTCTTCTTCCATCATGCTATTAGTAATCACTAATTTCCAAACTTCAATGCCTTGAGTCTTTAAGAAATTCCTCATTCTTTCTTTCCATATATCAAAGTTTCCATTGAACAACGGGGCCTTCGCAAATTGATTGACTTCAATTTTGATGGTTGAGGAAGACACATCTTTAGGAGGATTGGAGACTTTATTCCTTGGCTTTGCCATTTGTGTTATAATGATAAACCTTCAAGCTGTTAGGCTTTGATTGAAGGTATTGGCTCTAATACCAATTGTTGGAAATACTGAGAGGGGGGTGAATTAGTATTTCTTTTCAATTGTTAATTTTACCAGTTAGATCACTTAGATTTAGAACACAAAATTAACAATGATGGAATAGATACTTTTATTAATTTATTCTTTACAATAAGTAAAGTACAATAATGATATAGGGCTCCAATCCTAGATGAAGACTCCAATATTCCAGGCTCCAACCTATATTGTGCCAAGCACCAACTTGGTCTTTTCAAGGCTCCAACCTTGTCAATTTGAGGCACCAACCTCTATGGCTCCAACCCTATTTCTGGTACAGGCTGCGACATGGTTTCTTGAGGACTCCAATCCTCTAGGGCTCCAACCTTATCTTCCAAGGCACCGACCTTGTCTCTATGATGCTCCAACCTCTTGGGCACCAACCCTCAACTTCACTTCGTCAAAATATATTTGGTTATTCTTCACGGCTCCCAAAGTCTTCTTCAACGAGCCATGTCAATATTCAGCTATCCCCTCACTTAGTCTCCATGTCACGTCATGAATGACAACCTTGATCTCTTAGAAGGTGTCTCCGCTGCTCTTCATGTCACCCAAACATAAACTTCAAGTTCACCTCATGATGATATCGAAAATGCATCATGGTCTTCAATAAGGATTCTTCACAAGATATCTTCAATCTACACACAGATCCTTCTTTAAGGTCACTCCACGAGGGCTTCAATCAAGGTTTCCAAGAATGTCTTCAAGCCAGCTTCTACAAGGGTCTTCAATAGGTATTCAATAGTACTTCCAAATAACAATACACAGTACTTCAATAAACCCTTAATAAAAATGCTAAAAAATAACTGCCCCCAATGCCAATCCAAGTCTGCTTTGAAAATCCTTTAGTAGTTGCTTCAAAAGTTCTCCAATAGTTTCTTAGGAAAGCCTTATGAGAAAAGTGACATTTTGGTTCTCATAATACCTTACCATATATTATTTCACAATTTTGAATCAAAATTTCAACAAGGGCTCCTTCAATGTTTCTTGCTTCTAGAATTCTACAAGACAATTATCAAAGTTTTGATTTTTCCTCCCTTAAAAAATGCTTATAAGTTGTTGCACAAGTCTAACAAAGTTTGCTGCTAACCTGAAGGCTGATCCTCCAACCACGAAAATACCACAGAGCTGATTACTCAAAGTCTAAAGAAGATTGTTCCAAACTGTCACGAAAATCTACAACTAATACAAGCTCTAAAATATGTGACTGTCCAAGCTACAGAATGCTGCCACAGTTCTGGTTTCTTACAAGAATTTGTCACAAGTTCGTTCTGAAATTAATCTCCAAAACATGTGTTCACAATCCAAGGCTTCTTCAAGGCTTTTTTTCTGCACTGCAATGTAAACTGTCCAGGTGACTGTTTGCTGGTAGTCTGAGCTTGAATCAACCTCCAACATGTGACCTTTTTACAAATTCGAGCTCCACAGATCCAATGCTTCACAAGTCTGCAATTCGAGCTTCAGTAAGGGACTGTTAGACCGAACTATAATAGGCTGCTAGATCACAAAGGTATGCCCAGAAATTTATTTCATTTGCCTCAGGAATTTCGTATGTATATGCTTCAGAACTTTGGATGTGTTTTCCACATAAATCTAAGTCAAAACTCGGATATTCTTCTCTCTGAAATATTTCACTGAAATTCTCTCTGAAATTTGCACCGAACTTGCTTGCTTAATTGATGAAAAGACAAACTTGTATTTATAGTAATTTGTCTCTATGAAAAGACCCGTCTGTCGGGCTAGAGGGCCGACATGAAGGAATTGAGCATAGGTCGGCTAGGCCTTAAAAAAATATTATTTTTAAACTTTAAAATTCATTTTCTCACAAACTATAAGGAGTTAGGAGATGAGTTAGGGCCCATTAGAAAGGTAAAAATATCCTCTACATGTTGGAGAAGGAGCCATAGTGTAATGATATCTTCAAGATGTCAAAAATTAATTTTATTTGTGACTGTTTGGAATTTTTTGGTACAGTCCTTGGGGTTATTTAGATTTTTCATGTATAAGGTCAATGGAGCTAGAATTAGGGTTAGGGTAATTTTATTAGGACTTCAAGAGTGCTCTCCAACCATCATCAAGTGCGCCATCATTCATGTCATCTTGTTAAATGTCTAGGACAGAGTTTAGGGCTTCTTCATCAAGAGTAAGGACATCATCATGGTTTTAGGGCTCCTTCATCTAGAGCAAGGATATCATATTAGGACATCTTCATTAGGGCTTCTTGATTCATAATATACATGAGATTATGGAATCTTCATATTCTAACAACAAGGTTATTTCTAGGGCTTGCATCACTAGGGTCTCATGCATCACAAGAATTTTCCATTACAACCAATGCCATATTGACATCAATGACAACCTTGATTAACAATAAGGATGATAATGAATAATTTTTATTAATATTATAACGAGGGTTGATAATTTATAAAAGAGGATTAAAATATATGAATTATGATAGATATTAAAATTAATGCTCTAAATTGACGACTACTATTATAAATTAATGCTCTAAATTGACGACTACTATTATAAATTAATGATGTATGTTATACCTTAATGATTAATATCTATAAATTATGTTTAATATTAAAATATTATTATTATTATTATTATTATTATTAATTATAATATTAATTAGGAATAGTTAACTATTACTAATAATATTTTTTAACTAATATTAATATTAAAGTCACATATTCTTATTCTTATTATAAAATTAGTTAAAAAGTATAGGCTTAATGAGTGGGTTAATTTTAGGAGATTTATTTTAGAATAACAGTAAGGGGCCAAAGGCGGGGTTTGCAAAGCGATGGTAAAGTAGGAAACAGGGTGAGATGGAGGGGTGACACGAGGTATCTAGGGGGGTTATTAATGAATAGGGAGGAGGAGGAGGGTGGGGAGAGAAAGAAGGTTCGATGCAGAAGTATGGGGAAATAAGGGGGGGGGGGGAGAGTCCTCTGAAGGTTGACCTAGAGCAAGGGGAGGGGGTAGTGGGGGCTAAAGAGTGAGATTTTTTTTTTTTAAGAGCAGGGAAATAAGGGGACCCAATTTTTTCTAACTTCCAAACCACCATCCCTGTTGAGGTTTTCGGGGTGTTTAATGATTTCTAGCGCCTCAGGTATTTTTCTTTTGAAATAGTGTTTTTCATTGGCAATCATCCTGGCATCTTCTAGGAAGATATGGTGACAATTATTATTAGAGTGCTCATCCAGAGCTGAGGTTTGGGTTCTCCCTTTTCTGATGTTGGCACCATGCTCTTTAAGCCTGATTTTGAAAGACCTTCCTGTTTCTCCAATCTAACATTTTCCGCACGAGCAATTTATTTTGTACACACCCTTTTGTTGGAGGAGATCAGGGTTGTCTTTGACAGATTTCATTCTTTGTTTGATTGTCATTAGCGACATAAAAGAGGTTCCTATATCATTTTTGGTGAGAACCTTGACTAGCTTGTTAGTGACTCCCTGAATGTAAGGTAGGTATGATTTTGTGTTAAGGGAATCATCAAGAGGATTTATTTTATTTCTGGATCTGGCTCTTTGTATGGATTTGATAATGTCTTTGTTTCTATATCCCATATTTATGAATGCCTTTCTTAAATAATCAATTTCTTCTTCAACGTGATTTTCATGAGAAATCTTGAAAGCTCTTGTGAAATGAGTCATGAGCACACCCATCTTCTGGGTCAGATGGTGGTGTGAATTCGTGTGGAGGTAATTATCAGTGTGTGCCTTCTTTCTGAACACTTTATTTCCAATGGATCCATCTCTATTTCTGATGAGGATAATTTCCAAGAATGGAATACAATTGTTATCTTAGTCTTCCATAGTAAACTCGATATCCTTGGATATGCTATTAAGGTGGTTTAGGAACCTTTTAATCTCTTCATCCCCATGAGGCCAATCGACATTGGTGTCATCCACGAATCCAAACCATAATTTTGGTTTTAATGGGTAAGAGTCAAGGGCTCTCTTTTCGAATCTTTCCATGAAGATATTAGCCACTATGGGGGACATCAGAGACCCCATGGCTACTCCTGATGTTTGTTCGAAAATTTCTCCTTGGAATGTGAAGAAAGTTGAGCGTAGACATATTTCAACGAGCTTTGCAGTCTGGGGATTTGGACTTCTTTAACAGCCTTAACAACTTCATCTAAGGGGATTTTTGTAAAGATTTGGAGCACATCAAAGCTTACAATCTTGTCACCAGGCTCCAAATTAGCCTTTTTAATGAAATCAATGTAATGTTTGGAGTCTTTGATGTACGAGCTGATTTTTCCGACCAGAGGTGCCAAAGTGATAGCCACAAATTTGGCTAATTCATAAGTAGGAGCCTCGATAGTGTTTACAATAGGCCTAAGGGGGGCACAAACTTTGTGAATTTTAGGAGCACCATAGATACGAGGGGTGATTTCACTATCCGATGATATTCACTTTTTCAATTTTTCATCAAGGTTAGACTCCTTAATAGCTTTCTTGACAGTTTTTATAATCTTGGAAATAGGGTTTTATTTTAGTTTTTTATAGCTACTACTGTTATAGAGGTGGTCTCTCATCTTATTAATGTATTCTTCTTTGTACATTACCACTTTCGCCCCTCCTTTGTTTGCTTTAAAAATGACAATGTTATCGTTCTGCCTAAGGTTTTTACTGGCCTTCAATTGTTCTTTATTCAAATTGCTTTTAGGAGGTCTTGATCTTCAAAGGATGATGGCACATTCTTGCCTTATTAGTTCCTTGTATTCATCCTCTAAGGTCTTAATTCCATCTTCTATGTTGCAGATGATCTCTTCTTTTGGAATTCGACTAGTGGCTAAGGCAAAATTGAGCCCTTTGCCTAGAACCTCTGCCTCTTCGCTATTCAAATTGTAAGAAGATATGTTAACGACCTTTTTGTTATTGTTGACCGCATCACACATAATAATTTTATTATTATTATTAGGGGTGCTTGAATGTTGAGTGGATGTCTGAAACCTCGGTGCACGTCTGACCTGTTGTTCTAATGTTGCGTTGATTTTACATTCCGCTGCTGGAGTTACCAGAATTTGTGTTTCCACAAGGATTTTCAGCACCATTAAGCAGCAAAGACTGATGTCTTTCATCGCTCTGTGGTATGTTATCGCTTCAGTTTACATTGTTTACGAGAGTTGTGGAACTCCGTAGCCCGTTGCCATGGTTTGCATGTAACACAAGAGGTTGATTGCTACTGTGCATAGCTAATGCCTCTGCTGCCATATCTTTTCTTTCGGATATCTCTAGTTCTCTACGATCAGCCTGATGAATGCTGTGACGGGGTTCTAAGGGCTTCCTGGGTTCTCTTATTGATGAATTCACCATACCATTCGATTTTTGCCTTATTGATTGTAACTTATTAAGATTTCTTTCTTGTTTATTCCAAGTTGTGATGCCTTCTCTGTTTGCTTTTAGTGCTACAGATGCATCGATGATAGTCTAAAGGTCTCCCCGAATGATTGCAACGAGTTTCAAATGATTCTTAAAGGATAAAGTTGCAAGGCGATCCAGAGCGTACCTAGTTCTTAGAATTTCATGGCAGATTAGGAATTTACTGAGCCGGTCAAATACTCTGCGGGTGTGCTGGTTGTACAACCTGTGTTTGACAGAAGCGAAGGATTGTGTAAGATTAAGATCATGACACTGCTTCAAGAAAAATAGATTGGCCTCTCTTCTTCGAATTTTAATCCTTTTTTTTTCGAGATTACGTATCTCAATATGGGTTTCCCTTCCATACAGGGTACCAATAATAGTTTGAATATTTATGTGGTGTGACTTTTGAGTTGGGGAATTCAGAATCTCCACAGTATTCATTTTTACGTCTATGTTTTGGGTCTAAATCAAGACCCATCATCAAGACAAAACCTACCAATAAGAGAGGAGGATTGATGACATAAATATAAGATGGAGCGAAAGGAGAGATGAGGAGAAAGCAGGAGCTGACCAGCAAATACCAAGGAATAAAAAAAAATTAATAAAGTTTATTTAATGTAAATTTATTTATACTTAAATTATTATTAATTATGTTTAATTAATTAATAATAAGGGTCATGTTTCTTTAATTATATTTTTTATTGTTTAATTATTATTTTTTTATATTTTATATTTTTATCTTTATATTTGCAGGTTCATTTGTTTTTTTTTGTTTTTTCTATTTTTATGTTTGATTTTTTTGGCTTTTTTATACACTTTATATATTTGATTTCTTTTTGTCCTTTTTTTTCATTTTATGTTTTTTTTTTCTAATATATATTTTATTTACTTATTATTATTTTTTAACTTTTGTTTTTTTTTTGGTTTTTTTATTGTTTTAACTCTTGTTTTTATTTGTAATTATTTGTTTTCATTTTTCTTTTGAAATTTTAAGTTTTTTTGGAGTGATGATATTTTATCTTTTACATGGTATTTCAAAATGTTGAAAATTTATCCTTAAAAAAATGTTATTCCAGCATCTTCACTTTTCGTTTTGAGGGTGTTTTTGGCACACAAAAATTGGTTTTCACTGCCATTTTTTAAACATGTTGAAAATTTACCTCTGAAAAAAAAATGTTATTCCAGCATCACCACTTTTTGTTTACGAGCCGTTTTTTCATGTTTTTTTGGGGTTTTTTGGCTAGAGTTCTCGTTTTGAGTTTATAGTTCTCGTTTCATAGTTTAATTTTTTTTATGGAAAATAACAAAATTGTAGTGTAGGCTATTTAGAATTTTTTTGTTAGTGGAATCACCATGAAAGTATAGAAGGACATAACACCCATCTTGGAGTCTTTTCCCAATATTCTAATAGAAATATTTCCTTTACCTCCTAGGTTTGTAGTGTAATATTCCTTCAAAACTTCTTCGAAAAAATGGGATTGTATTGATTCAAGAATTTTATTGATAAGTAATGCTACTTTATTCTTTAAAAATGTTTCCTTCAACTAAGTGGAGTCACCATAACATTTATTTTCCAAATAAGGAGTTCTAACAATGAAGTCATAAGGGAAATAATCTTCCCAATGTAATGCCCCATATTAATATTAAATAAATAAATAATAAATAAGGTATAGGATCATAACAAATAAATAAAAGAAACTATTATGGATTTAGTAATTTTTTCCATCATTAGATATCGTGGGGAGGGGAGCATATGGAACCCTATAGCGTAGGTTTCATTTAGAGGATGTTGATGTAGAATTTTAAGGTGATCTAAAGGTTGTTAGAGGTAAAGTAGGTGTGGAGATACTTACCATAACTTAGAGGGGAGGTTGTTAGATGCGATATGGACTTTGACTGGAGGGCCTCTTAGTCCCTCATGTTATGTAGATCCTGAATATGGTAGATTCCAACACCAATAGAGAAGTCAATTTACTTTTTCTAGAAAGTATGATGGTGGAGGAGGAGTTAATATATTTTGAGCCCATCAATTTGGAACACATGGAGATCTTTTAATTCATTCGAATTATGTGCCACAATACTTTCTCTATAAAATAAATGTAGATGGGACATCCTTTGAATTTTTTGTTGAAAGGAAAAGTTCCCAAGATCTAGGGTTGAGAGCCCCAATATAGAAAAATAAGAATATAACAAAGAAAATTTATCAATCAGATCAAGCAATTGAATTCACGAAAGTGTGGACTGGAGATGTACCCGAAGGTCCTATGTTTGAAGTAGATCTAGTAGGGTCCAAACCATCAACGTTCTTCCAAGATATGCAGACTTGCAAATATATCATAAAGACACGATTATATCACCGAATTCAAGGTACATATACATATATCTATGTTATATCATCATAAAAAATTAACATTAACAAGATAACAATGCAATTTGGAAACACGACATGAGTTTCTCTATTAACTGAAAATAGAAAGAATAGGTGAAGCTATAACTTGATCATAACCATAGGCACCGACGAAACTTTCCTCCAGATACTTCGTCTTCAATATATTCAAGAATATGCTAGATAAAGAGGCCAAGCATCTCTGCAAGGAGATTGGGAGTGAAGGAAGCATGGGAAAATTACAGACTTGATTTGGGGAAATTTGGTTATAGTATGGGTACCTCTCATTAGGAATGAATTAGGCCTGACCAAAGGGTGTATATATACCACGAAAAACCAGTTAATTTGGTTAGGCCATGGGGCTCTTATAGGTGGGATTTCGGCAAAGCCCATAAACCCAACCCGAAAAATATTTTCTTTATATATTTTTCCAAATTTTAAAAATGTGTACGTGGGAATAGTTCATAGGAACCACATATGTACGTGCTTTTATAGTGGGCGGAGTCATATATGGATTTTGAAAAACATTTTTTTTGAAATAAGGATAGGTCTACAAGGAGAAAGGGATCTGCCTAGGTCATATACCAGCATCTAACCTACAAGAGTGGTAAAATATGCTATCACATATGCCCCCTAATATATGAGGTCAAAAGGGGAATTGATGGCCTAAATACATAAAGTATAAAAGGAGGAGTCATTCGAAAGGATCAAGAGGAGATCACTAGTTTCCATTCCATAAAATACCTAGAGAAGGAGTCAGAAAGAAAAATCATATCCAAGTTGGGCATACCCATGCTTAGAGGTAGTAAATCATGTCCGCTGAGCAAGTACAATGCGGATCCAATATGTATACATAAGTGTGATAATGATAAAAATAATACATAATGGAACAACATATCATAGCCACAAAAGAACACAAGGAAGCTACATCTTAGTATCATATAGGAGGATATCTGTACAAAAGAGGATGTATAACTAATCCCCACATGACAACCAAAGTCACATGAATGGAGTAGTGGTACTGTAGAAAACTCAGGTGCCAACATATAAGATGTTTTTGAAAGAGTGTGCAACATATAAGTATGGATTACGTTGTGACTTGTTTTAACATTTCATGTGTTGTATGTATTTCAATATATATTTTGAAAAAAAAGAAAAAAAAGATATAAAACATAGTGAATGTACAAAGTATATAAAAAAAAATGAATGAGTTTGAATAAATGGTGCGCTAAAACATTTGTCTGAGTAGTTGGATGTAGACAGAGTGGGACCCTCCTCTAGAGCACATGGTTAAAAGATTTAGCAGGTTACACCACTGGAGCCATCGATACGTCACTGTTCCCCTGATGCCGCAAACACAACACCAAAAATAGCACGTGTGTTACTGTGAGGGGTGCCTCTGCAAGGTCGTTGACCTCTGCCCATTGACTCGAGATGAACGGTTCATGTCAAATACGAAGGCACAACTGCGAAATATTTCCCGTACAGCGAAGTCCCCCCACAGTGATGACAATAGGCGAGCCTGCTACGTCAGAAAGCGAGCCAACCTCGTCATCATTCCACGTAATCATCCTGCTTGTCATTCCACTCGTCTTTTCATCCATCTTTTCATTAATTTCATCTCCACGCAACTTCCTTTCCCGATGTGTTTCTAATTCGTCTATAAAAGGGTTTGTTCTCATTCTCTTTCCACGTCCTCTTCCAAGAAGTCAAAGTTTCCAAGGTATGTACCAATTTCCAAATCACCATTCACCTCTTCAGAGCCAGGTATTTTTACATAATTGCACTCAATTTTTTTAAAAATGGAAAAGAAAAGTTTATTGGCTGAGTCTTCTACCCACATTCCCATTATGGATACCGAAAGTGACATTACAAACACAATTTGTCCAGTTGACCAACCTCAGTTTTATCAACACATCATACTGAACTAGTCCAATTACCCTTTCTACTCTGCTCTCGTCAAGTCAGGGGTTTTATCAACATTTGTCCCTAAAACCTATCTTTTCCCAGAATTCATTCATTGGTTGGTTTCAACAATGTACCCTCAAAAGTGTTTTGTAATGAACCAGTTGGGAGAAATTTTTTTCCAAGTATTTGATCTCTTAATTCGACAATCTCTCTATTATCCCTATGCAGATTCATATATGAGTTTCTCTGATGAATTTGTATCCACATACTTTCAATATTTTCCCAGACATGAGTTTGCTCAAATCTTGTTTTATTTAATGCCCTAAAAAACACAATTTTCCATGGACTTAGATAAATTTGCTTTGAATATTTTTGTTGAATATATGAGACTAGTTTTGTAGATTTTGGATAAAATTCTAGGCATAGAGGATGTTGTAATGGTAGATAAGACAATTTTGGGAATGTTCGCCCTAATGATGAAGCCTGGAGTGGTTTTGGGTATTCCTGTTTATTTAGAGAATTCTGTCAATACTCAATTTATGAATCTATCACTTACTGAGTGTTTTAGGTTTCCATCCCTTGTTACTTATTTGTTTCTATATAGTCACGTCGAAAGTTTTACTCAATTGGTGTTAAATGTTATGGATGTAAATAGAAACAACCAGTTAGTGGTCTTCTGGACAGATATAGTGAGGAGGGAAGTAGGAAATGAGGGTCTATTTGATTTCACTTCCTCTTTTCTGCCAATTTTATATTCAATTTTGAATGGATCACTTGCACCATGTTTGTTTCCCAACGCCCAATCATTTTTAGAATTAATAAAAGATGTGAAATTTGGAGATTGGTTTGCTTTTGAGGACGATACAGAGATCAAGTTATATGGAGCTGATATTGAACCTTTCAGACTGCCTACTTTTGTTCCTATGAGAATGTTTTCTTTAGAGTTCATAAGGAAGAATCTTAATGTGGCAAATTCACTTTGTGCCTGTGAAAAAGGGTCACCTATTCAAGTTACCCAGGACTGCAGGTCCTTTTATTACGAATACTAGACAAGGAATTGAAGAGGATCATAAAATGTTGGATAGCATGCATTTGTTGTTAGGGGGAAAATGGGCTTATGACCCACATCATGTAATATCAAATCACAAATTGGAAAATGGATATCCTCATTTTGTTCATGAATCTAGAACAGAGGTGGATACACTGGAAAATTGTTTGACAATGTTCTGCATTTGCGCAAATGGAGGTGGAAACCACACATCCCGTAGAAAAAATCCTCCAAAGGGGAAGAGAAGAAGTAATGGATTTGGAGGGTGATGCAAAGAAAGAAGCCAAGAAAGCAAACAAAGTGGATGAAACTAGTTCATCAACCATGCTAGGATATTCTTTGCAGTTGGGGGAAACTTCATGTACTCCATCTCGTGTTCCTGAGGACACATGCCATGATTCTATTCTGAATATCAAGCAGATATTTTCACAAATTGAGGAAGGAAATAAGAAGATAAGGGAGAATATAGAATCTTAGTCAAAATCTCAAATATCTCCTGAGCAAACTAGATTGTTGTCAGCAATGGATTTAGAGAAGCATAAACTAAGGATAAAATTTTCTCATACTTCAACTATGAATGTAGCATCTTCAACTGCTTTGAAAACCATCAATTTGATAGTTGATGCAAAAAATATTCCTCTCCCACATAAGATTAACCTTCATATGCAAATTGGTCATTTGATTTTTAATGATATGAACTTGACTACTTCAGCTGTTGCTAAAGCTCAAAACATGTCGTGTAAGGTGATAAAGCAATTAAAAATGGAGAAATAAAATTCAAGAGCTTACTCCACACAAAATGATGAATTAAAAAAGATCATTATCAAGATTGGAGTTGAACCTGAAGATAAATCATTAGTTCAAAAGTTGTTGCAGAGTACTGAATCTGAGATTCAAGCCTTGAAGAAGAAGCTTAAGCTTCCCACTGGCAAACACCCAATGGCTAGAGAGGTAGCTCAAGTAGAAACAGAGAGAGAATAATTGTTGCAGACTTTATTGACAAAGGGTGACGAATTATCCAAATTGAAAGATATGAATGATATGCTGCAAAAGAAAATAGATTCCTATGTCTGTACTATTGTTGTTTGATTAGATTCTAAAGACCCTGCTGCCAATCTAACTCAAGTCATGACTGAGTTAAGAATGGTAGAAATTAATTTAAAAAAGACTCAAAGAGACCTGGAAACTACTTGCAAGGTGATCAAAGTCACTGAGCAAGAGGTGCAGATGACCAAGGAAAATGCTGAAAAGTACATACTAGATAATCAAATTGCTTATCAATAAATCAAGAAACTGAAGGAAAAAGTGAAAGGGAAAATGTCTCTTATTCAAGCCAGGAAAATCATATGGACTGACATTATCGAAGATGTCAAGAATGGGTGGGATGCATTTGTTATTATTGGAGAAGAAAAGAGTATTGTTAGAGACTTGGAAGGAGTTATTGTGACAAATAAGCAAAAATCACAAAACAAAGCTTTGTATACTAAGAGACTTATTGATTTTATAAACTCTAATTCTACACATGAATTGCAAGATCTTGAGATTGAAGATAGGACCCAGTGCGTGCTACATTTGAATAAGATTATTGTTAAGAATTCATATAGGAAAGCTGCAAAGAAAAAGTTGAATGAAGTCAAAGGAGAAGTAACAAAGTTTAATATTTTATTTGATAAGAGAACCAAGGTTGGTTTGTCGTCCTGTTGGGATCAACAGGGAAAATTACTACCTTTGGAAACATATGAGACATTATTGGTGGAGGAAAAAAGTAAGATTGGGAATTCTCATGAAAAGACTGTTGTTTTAAAGGGAGCCACTATTGTTAATTACTTACATAAATACTTTTAGCTTTTATGGATGATGAAGACTTTATTTGTAGAAAGTCCAACATATTCCAGGATTACCAATTTCTGAATGGCACATGTAAAACTTTTCAATTTTCCTAGTACAAATGTAGACCTGTGGAGGAAGTGCAAAGAATGGATGTCTCCACAAGCAAAAGATATAGAAATAGGAGCCTCCTATATTTTAGAATCTCAAGTTGCTCAATGACCAAATTTTTTATTTAATCTTTTACTTAGTTTTGTGAAGAGGCTTTTAATTTTCTATTTCCATGTAATGGTTGAAAGAAAGTAGTTTAGGAAGTTGGAAATTTTATAACTGTCCATTTTGTAATTTTGTATATAAGACTTTTTCTGAAGACAAAAAGGTTTCGGAGTTTTGGACCTCAGAGTATCACAAATTTTTGTACTTGATCTTTATGAAAATGAATAAATCTTTCAGAAGAATTTCCAGAAATTGATGAGTGTGATTAGTTTTTCTTGTTTCATCATGTATTTTATTTCTTCTCATAATGAAATAATGTAGCTGCTGGTATCTAATATTACATTGTGATTTAGAGTTAAATACCTTAATGAAGCGCTCCTTTATTCTAAATGTCAGTTCTACTCAACTAAATTTTCTTCTAAAACCAAAGATAGCAGATTCTGTGTTAGAAACCTATTATTAGAGAGTTTTCCACCAACATTTCTATCTGATTCATGTTCATTTGTATTCATCATTTGAAGGCATTGTGAGGGGTTTATTTTTGTTATAAAGATTCAAGGGTTTGATATATTACATTCTGGGGTTTTCAAAATGAAAGGGCAACAAATGTTTTTATTTCAGGGTGATGATAAATGTATTGAGCACTAATCTCAAGACAACCTAAGATTGTCTCTCAAGGAACAACATTTTTTGTCGCCATTGCTGGGGAACGAAGACACGAAGCTATTTTTCCCTGGGTTTTGTTAAAGAAATCATTTCTTTGATTGATGAAAAAATAAAGTGATTAGGCGGTATTTTTCATAATAATCATAGTCCTGGGTTCCAGAAGACCACATACGAGGTCATATACCTCGCAACAATAAATTCCAGTCTTGTCTGACCTATAAAAGCTAGTATCAAGAAGGGTTTGGAAATCCAAATCCCCAGTCACTCCAAGCCCTACCTTGTATTCTCTAGGTAGCAACTCTAATCAACAAAAAAAAAAAATTCACTCAGAAGAGGTAATCAAACTCTTCATTTCTTTAAGCAAGGACCTGCATCCTCTCAGACAATTTTTCCTGAACGGGATTTGGAGGAAAGGTCATTTGATTCAGTTTCTTTTTCTTTACTATATTTTCAAGAAGCTTAAACCATTCATTTTGAAGCCTCTCAACAGTCTATTTCTCCTTTGAATTAACCAATCCCTATATCTATGTTACCCCCTCTGCCTTTTGTTTTTCAAGCAGGTACCAATCAGAACCTCAAGATGGCAGTCCCTGCTTTTCTCCTGAATAGGTATGCTCCATTTAATCTTTCCCAAACAATGAATGCAATGTCACAAGAATACCTTAAATTATTGCCTCGTTTTGCAGGGGAGGATGAGATCTCAGTAGAGAAATATATTGCTACATTTTGTGCCTTCGCTGAAAACTTGAATGTCGAATATCATGATGTGGTTTTGAGGTTGTTTGTTCAACCTTTAGATGGGGAAGCTAGGAAGTGGTTCAAAACCCTTATAGCTAAAAATTAACACTTGGGAAGAGTTGGAAAACAATTTTACTTAGATATGGGAGGAAAAGAAGGATCATGGGTACTTTTTGACGGAATTTAATGATATAAAAAAGAAACAAGAAGAAAATGGTGCAGACTTTATTAAAATATTTAACAAGTTTTATAATGGTCTTCTAGCATAAATAAAACCTCCACCTTTTGGAGAAAAAGTTTTTTTTGCTGGAGCTTTCGAATCTGATTTTGGTTTCACTTTGAGGTAAATAAGATCCCCTGCCTTGGATCAGATACAAACGGAGGCTTCAGAAATTGAAGCAAACTTGATTATAGCAGGAAAAACTAAAGGAAATTAGCAAGCACAGGATAAGCGAAAGGGGAAAGAAGAAGTTTTGCATGATTAGAGATTGGAAGATATGAATAAGTTCATAAAAAAACTATCAAATAAACTGGTGAAGTTAGAACTTGAAAACAAAACCCCTCCTAGGCAGATTGAACAAGGTCAGAATCAAAATTTTAACCCACAAATTAGAAGACAACCTCTTCAGATTATGTAAAGAGAAAGGAATGAAAAGGATTAGATCCAACCTCCTTTGTATATAGAATATTGATCTGAAGATGCAACATAGGATAGTGCAAAGGAGCAGGATAAGAAAATATCCAATGCAGATGAAATAGAAGATGATGAAAATGAGGAGTTTAATGATGAAACAGAAAAGTCTCTGAATGAGCAAGAAATTGAACAATATTTCAAAAAATTTACTGATCTCATGCAGGTTGAGTTTCATAAGAAATATGATTTGAGATCAAGGAAAATATCAAGGCTACAGAATAATGAAGAGGTGAAAGAAGATCCAACACCTAGATATATGGTTACTCCACAACAACCTTTGCATATTGATAGAGGAAAGCAACAAATTGATTCAGTAGCAAAGACTACATTTCAGCAAGGAGAAAGTTCAAGGGAAAAATCAAAAGGTGAAAATGTGAATAAATATGCTCATTCATCTGAGAAAATTTCAAATTTAAAAAAGAAAGATGAATATTCAGAGAAGTTAATAAAGCCAAGTTATTCTTTTAACTTAAGAAAATAATTGGAGAAAATAAAGATACAAATTCCTTTGGTTGAGTTAGCTAAAACCCCAACAGATAAAAGCAGATTTCAGACTTTATTAACCTTTCTCCAGATGATAATGTAGCAGACACAGTTGCAAGAAGATAGACCAATGGTGATGTTTGGTCCTCATGTTGAAGAGGTGGATTCATCTACTCCTCCCTTTTGCATTTCTCTATTGGTGCATACTTGTATGCTTCATAATTGTATATTGGATTTGCGAGCTGCTCACAATTTAATGCCATTGTCAGTTATGAATAAATTGAACTTACAAATCACTAAAAATTATAAGGATCTTTACTCTTTTGATTCTAAAAAAGTTAAGTGTGTTGGATTGATTAAAGATCTGGTTATTTCCTTAGCTCAAATTCCATCCAGAAGTCTCATGATGGATGTGGTGGTGGCAAATATTCCAGCTCATTTTGGAATGCTTCTTTCTAGGTCTTGGGGGGCTAAGTTGAGAGGTGTTTTGAAGTTAGATTTTACTTATGCTACAATTCCAATTTTTGGAGGCGAGGAGAGAAGGTTATACAGAGAAACCAGGTTTGTTAAAACCATTACTGAGGAGAGTTCAAGTAATTCTCTTGTGTATAGTCAGGAAAAAGATGATTTTTCCTGTTTTATACTATAAGAAATTGCAGAAGTTGTTGAAGATATTCATATGTAGCTCCCTTCAGCAATTAAGAACAAGGAGCTGACAAAAATTGGAATCTGGAAGTTATATTTTGATGGTGCCTATTCAAAAGATGGAATTGGTGCAGATATTATTCTAATTTCTTCAAATGGCCATCTTATCCCTTTTTCTTAAAAATTAAAGTTTGATTCTACCAATAATATTTCAGAATATGAAGCTTTAATTCTTGGATTGCAAACTGCTAAACAATTGAGAGTACAATGTATATATGTTTTTGGAGATTCTGAGCTGGTGATTAAGCAAGTTAAGAATCACTGCCAGGTAAGGAATATGAGATTAAGAACATATAGGAATGAATTTTGGGACTTAGTTGACAATTTATTTCTTGCTTTTAATATACGATTTGTCCCCAGAGAAGGAAGCAACCTGTTGACTCTTTAACAATTGCAACAACCTCTTTCAAACCTCCTCTTAATCCCAAACTGAGATATGAGGTCGAAATCAGACACATGCCCTCAATTCCAGATAATGTCAAACATTGGAAGGTTTTTGATGATGAAGAATAGATTAAGGAATTTTTGGGGATGGTTGGAGAATTTTCTAATTTGGAAATTGATCAAGATGAAGATTTTGGAGAACAACAAAAGAATGCAGTCTCTTTCAAGGATTCAATATGAAATAATTTTTTTTAAAATTAAAGATAATGTAATACCAAAGGGATTGGTACCTCTAGAAAGCTTATTTAGTTTTAATGATGTTGCTAGAAGTCCAAAGAAAATAAACCTTGAGGATGACATAGAAGAATGTAACTTGGGAACAAATCAACAACCTAAAATGGTAAGAATATTCAAAGATGTTCTTGAACATTTTAAATAGAGAGATATGTATTTTCAAGAAGTTTGTTGATATTTTTGCATGATCATATGAATATTTAAAGACTTATGATACTAGTATCATGCAGCATAAAATTCCTTTAAAACCATGGGTTAAGAATTTTAGACAAAAGTTGAGGCAGAAAAATCCCTTATTGTTGCCTTCAATTGAAAAAGAAGTGAAAAAATTATTACAGGCAAAGATAATTTTTCCCTTGAGGTATTTAGATTGGGTAGCCAATCTAGTTCCTGTAAGAAAGAAAAATGGAGAGATAAGGTTATGTGTTGATTTCAGGAATTTGAATAGAACATCTTTGAAAGATAATTATTCTTTACCTAAAATGGAACATATTTTATAGAAGGTAACAAGATCATATAGATTATCAATGATTGATGGATTCTCTGGTTATAACCATATTTTTAGTGGAAAAGGAGGATCAAAAGAAAACAAAATTTACAACTCCTTGGGGTGCCTTCATGTACGCTAGAATGTCATTTGAACTGATGAATGTTGGCGCAACATTTCTGAGAGCTATGGATATAGCATTTGTGGGAGAAAAAGATAAATTTGTGGTGCTTTATTTGGATGATATAACTGTCTTTTCCAAATCAGATGAAGAACATTTGGAGCATTTACAACAGACCTTTGAAAAAAGCAGAAGGTATGGCCTATCTTTGAATCCTAAAAAGTCGCATTTTGATTTAAAGGAGGGAAATTTATTAGGTCATATTGTTTCGAAGGAGGGAGTAAATATAGATCTTGTAACAGTGGAAGTAATTGGAAAAATACCCTTGCCAAGAAGCAAAAAGGAGATTCAAAGTTTTATGGGAGAATCAATTTCCTTAGAAGATTTGTTCCAAATTATGCTGAAATTGTTAAATAAATCACTGACATGCTAAAGAAAAGAGTTGAACTTAAGTGGAATGCAACTGTGAGAGATTATATTTCAAGAATTAAAGAAGATTTAAAAGAACCTTATGTTTTGATAAGTCCTAATTATGAAAATCCTTTTCAAATCTTTTCATTTGCTTCTGCTTTTACCATTGTAGTTGTCATTATACAAAAGAATGAGGAGAAAAGAGAGAAACCTATAGAATTTTTTAGAAAAGTGTTAAGAGATACATAGCTCAAGTATAATATTTTGGAGAAGCAGGCCTATGCTTTGGTTAAGGCCCTCAAAGCTTTCAGGATTTATATTCTCTAGTCCCAAATAGCTACATATGTGGCAAATGTTGATGTTAAATATGTCCTAGTTCAGAGTGATAGTGAAGGGAAAAGGGGTAAATGGATAGTGAGAATAAAAGAGTATGATTTAGACATAAATCCAACCAAGTTATTAAAAGGACAAGGCTTGGCCAAGATCTTTATAGAGACTAATTTTCAAGCCTCGAGGATCAATTTATTAACTGAATTTAAGGGAAATGGAGATGTATATGAATAGGAAAGGTCAAAATTTGGTGATAAAATTTAGTACAAGTTCTTCTGTTCTGAATGGTACAAATATATTGTATATTATTTATGTTTTCTTTGTTGTCCTCCTACCTTAAACGGATCAAAATACAAAATTATGAAAGTAAAAGCTCTTAAATTCATAATTGCCAATAGAAATTTATATTGGAAAGATCCAACTGGTATTCTGTTGCTCTGTTTGACTGAAGGGGAAACCATTGAGATAATTAAAGAATACCACAATATCCTGTGTGGATGTCACTATAGATGGAAAGTGAAAACTCATAAGATCTTGAAATCTGGTTTATATTGGCCTTCCTTATTTTCAAATGTTTATAGATCAGTAAGAAGTTGTCAGAAGTGTCATATTTTTGCTGAGAAAAAGAAGTTAGCACCGTTGCCTCTGATTCCTGTGTTTGTGGAAGAGCTTTTCATGTAATGGGGGTTGGATTTTGTTGGAGAAATCAATCCACCATCTAGTGGACAGTACAGGTGGATATTGACAGGAACATATTACTTTACAAGATGGGTTGAAGCAATACTAACAAGGAAGGCAAATGATGTGGTAGTAATGAATTTTTTGGAAGAATTCTTTTTTAGCCGATTTGGTTGCCCAAAGAAGTTAGTAACAAATAATTCTCAAGTTTTCAAATAGGAAAAAATGATTGATTTTTGTCAGAAGTTAAATGTTATTTTATCTCACTCTACTTGTTATCACCCTCAGGGAAATGGGTTACCAAAGTCTTAAGACAAGACATTAGTAAGAATTATGAAGAAAACTATTGCATAGAATAAAAAAGATTGGGATTATAAATTGAAGTTTTCTCTCTAGGCAAGCCGAGTTACTACTAGAAGATAAACTGGTAAGTCACCTTTTGAGTTGGTGTATGGCACATAAGCATTATTCCCTAGTCAGTTGATAAAATCTGTTGTAAATTTAATTCAAGAAGTCCAAGAAGAACCAAGCCCCTTAGTCAGAAGGATGAATAAGTTGGTGGAGTTAAGTGAAAGTAGTGATAAGGTCAGGGAGAATCTAATCAGTTATCAAGAGAAGATGAAAGAAATTTTTGACAGAAAAGAAAAGGATGTTCTTTTCCAACTAGGTGATCTTGTTTTGAGATGGGACACTAAAAGGGAATATAAAGGAAAGCATGGGAAATTTGACCCTCTTTTAGTATGATCCTTTCAAGATTATTGAATCCAGAGCTAACAATACTTTCATTTTGGAAAATTTGGATGGAATTGTTGCAGTTGCCAATGAGTGGGCAGTATCTCAAACATTACTTCCACACTAAAATTCATGGTTCTATAATTGTATATACTGGTTTGATCATTGTACATAAATCGGTGAGTAACCCATTTCAATGTGTAAGTTACCTTTGACTCCATGCTCGAAGTGAAGGCACTAATCTGCGGTTCTTTGTGTTCTTCTACAAATAACACTATCCCTAGGTAGAGCCAGATGTTGTGACTCTTTTTAACATTTCATATGCTGTATGTATTTCAATATCTCTTTTGAAAAATAGAAAAAAATAAGATATAAAACATAGTGAATGTACAAAGTATATAAAAAAACGAATTTTTGAATAAATGGCATGCTAAAACATTTTTCGAAGTAGTTGGATGCAGAAAGAGTGGGACCCTCCTCTAGAGCATAGTGTTAAAGAGTTAGCAGGTTACACCAATGGAGTCGTCGATATGTCACTGTTTTCATGATGCCACAAATCCGACACCACAAGCAGAGCAAGCATTATTGTGAGGGGTGCCTCCACAAGGTCATTGACCTTTGCCTGTTGACTCGAGATGAACGATTTAGATCAACTGCAGGGACACAACTCTAAAATCTTTCCTATACAACGGAGTCCCCCCGCAGTGACGACGACAGGTGAGCTCGCGATGTCAAGAAGCGAGCCAACCTCATCATCATTCCCCGTCACCATCACACTTGTCATTTCACCCGTCTTGTCATCCATATTTTCATTCATTTAATCTCCACGCAATGTCCTTTCTCGTTTTTTTTTCTACTTCGTTTATAAAATTTTTGTTCTCATTCTCTTTCCATGTCCTCTTTCGAGAAGTAGAAGTTTCCAAGGCCTGTACCAGCGTCCAAATCACCATTTTTCTCGTCATAGTAAGGTATTTTTACATAATTGCACTCAAATTTTTTAAAAATGGAAAATAAAAGTGTATTGGTTGGGTCTTCTATCCACACTCCCCTTATGGATACCGAAAGAGACATTGCAGACACAGTTTGTCCAGTTGACCATCCTCAGTTTTGTCCACACGTCATACTGAACCAGCCTAACTACCTTGTCTACTCTACTCTCTTCAAGTAAGGGGTTTTATCAATATTTGTCCCTCAGACCTATCTTTTCACAGAATTCATTCATTGGTTGGTTTCGGAAATGTACCCTCAAAAGTTTTATGTAATGAACCAATTGGGAGAAAATGTTTTCCAAGTATCTTCTCTCTTAATTCGACAATATATTTGTTATCCCTCTGCAGATTCATATATGCGTTTCTATGATGAATTTCTATCCACGTACTTTCAATATTTTCCCGAACCTGAGTTTGCTCAAATCTTGTTTCATTTAATGCCCAAAAAAACACAATTTTCCCTGGACTCAGAAAAATTTTCTTTGAATCTTTTTGTTGAATATATGAGACCAGTTTTGCAGATTTTGGCTAAAATTATGGGCAAAGAGGATGTTGTAATGGTAGATAAGACAATTTTTGGAATGTTCGTCGTAATGATGAAGCCTAGAGTGGTTTTGGATATTCCTGCTTATTTGGAGAATTCTGTCAATACTCAATTTATGAATCTGTCATTTAATAGGTATTTTAGGTTTCCATCCCTTATTAATTATTTGTTTCTATATAGGCATGTGGAAATTTTTACTCAATTGGGGTTAAATGTTATGGATGTAAATAGAAACAAGCAGTCAGTGGTATTCTGGACAGATATAGTGAGGAGGGAAGTAGGAAATGAGGGTATATTTGATTTCACTTCCTCTTTTCTGCCAATTGTATATTCTATTTTGAATGGATCACCTGCACCATATTTGTTGCCCAAGGCCCATTCATTTTTACAATCAAGCAAAGATGTAAAATTTGGGAATTGGTTTGATTTTGAGGATCATACATAGATCAGGTTATATGGAGCTGATATTGAACCTTTCAGACTACCTAATTTTGTTCCTATGAGAATGTTTGCTTTAGAGTGCATAAGACAAATTTTTAATGTGGATCAAATTCACTTTGTGCCTGTGAAAAAAGGATCACCTATTCAAGTCACCTAGGATTGTGGGTCCTTTTATTGTGAATAATATATAAGAAATTCAAGAGGCTCATAAAATGCTAGATGTCATGAATTTGTTGTTGGGAAAAAAATGGGCTTATGAACCACATCATGTAGATCGCAGATTGGAAAATGGATGTGCTCCTTTTGTTCATGAATCCAGACTAGAGGTGTAGAAACTGGAAAATGGTGGAAAATCTTCTGCATCTGTGAAAATGGAGGTGGAAACCCCACATCCCACCAAAAAATGCCTCAAAAGGGGAAGAGAAGATGAAATTGAGTTGGAGGGTGATGCAGAGAAAGGAGCCAAGAAAGAAAAGGCAATGGATGAAACTAGTTCATCAACCATGCCAGGATATTCTTTGCATTTGGGGGAAACTTCGTGTACTCCTTCATCCCCTGTTCCTGAGGATACATGCCATGATTATTTTTCAAATATCAAGCAGGTATTTTCACAAATTGAGGAAAGAAATAATAAGATAAGGGAGAATATAGAATCTCAGTTATATGCTCAAATCTCTCCTGAGCAAACTAGATTGCTGTCAGCAATGGATTTAGATAAGGATCAAATAAGGATAGTTTTTTCTCATCCTTCAGCTATGACTGTAGCATCTTTAATTGCTTTCAAAACCATCAATTTTACAGTTGATGCAAAATATATTCCTCTCCCAGATAATATTAACCTTCATATGAAAATTGGTCATTTGATTTTTAATGATCTGAACAAGACTACTTCAACTGCTACTAAAGCTGAAAAAATGTTGGGTAAGGTGATAAAGCAATTAAAATTGGAGAAATCAAATTCAAGAGCTTACTCCACACAAAATCAAGAATTAAAAAATATCATTTTCAAGATTGGAGTTGACCTTGAAGATAAATCAACAGTTCAAATGTTGTTGCAGAGTGTTGAATCTGAGATTCAAGCCTTGAAGAAGAAGCTTAAGCTTCCCACTGGAAAACACCTAATGGCTACAGAGGTAGATCAAGTAGAAATAGAGAAAGAAAAATTGTTGCATAATTTGTTGACAAAGGATGAGGAATTATCCAAATTGAAAGAGATGAATGATATGTTGCAAAATAAAATAGATTCTCATGTCTATACGGTTGTTGTTTCATCAGATTCTGAAGACCCTACTACCACACTAACTAAAGTCATGACTGAGTTAAGAATGGCTGAAATTGATTTAAAAAGGACTCAAAGAGACCTAGAAAGTGCTTGCAAGGTGAGCAAAGTCACAGAGTAAGAGGTGCAGATGACCAAGGAAAATGCTGAAAAGTACAGATTACCAATTTACCGAAACGAGGCCCATAGTTTTGGCGCTTCATATCATAGGGTTAGGTTTTTGGATGTTTATGTTTTTCCATTGTTTCTCAATAATTAATAGTCATTAAAGCCTCATTGGAACATAGTTTAGAGACATGTGCCACCACATCTCTTCTCAGAGATAACTTACCATTGTCTGAGCTAGTTTATTTTCATTATGTCTGTAATCTTATTTTAGTTATTTGATATTAATGAAATGAAGTATATTTTATACTTCATCTCTGCATTTATGTTTATTTATATATTTTATTGCGTTATGGATCAATGGTATCATAGCGGTCTGCTCTTTCTCGATATTTATTTGCATCTCCCCAACAAGATCAGGGTATAAGGAGTTAGGGATTGATTTGGTTGAAACTTTGCAAGATTAGCCTCACAAACCCCAACGACCTCCCATGGCGGAGTGTAATATTCCAAATTTTACATCTGTTTATTGGAATATTAGAGTTCTTTTTATTTTGGTTAACTAAGTAAATAAATGGGTGGAGGGACCCATAACCCCTTAAGATGAATAAATCCACTTCTAAGAGTGTGAACATGGTTAATCAGCTAATAAACCTACATCATGGAATAGTGGATAAACTTATTAATGAATAAAAGAATGGGGATCAAACATCATTAATAAGAAAGAACATGGAGAGATGAAGGAGTCAAATAAGATCAAGAAGGAATCAAAGTAATATCATAGAGAAATAAATGATGAGATGATGGAGGAAGTGGTGCATTAGTGCACACATGATTGAGAGGGTGAAAATTAAATGCAAAAATCATGGAGATCATGGAGAGACATCACAATATACATGGAGACCTATGTCCACATGTGCAATGCAGGTATGAGGTGGGCCAAGGCATGATAAGGCTCACAAAGCATATAAGGAAGATGAAGGCAACATTGGAGGTAGGATTTTGTATTATTGATTTGAGATCTATTTAGATCTGGAATTGTCATTTGAATTTACAAAGTAATATTATAGGTCAATTTTGGCATCATCCCCCATGACCTCGTCAAACTGTACATCATCCCCAGGACCAATGAAATAGGGTATATCATCCCCTATAATTTCAGTTGCTACATGCCCTAAGAGAAGAAAAAATCATTCATGACTTCTATTATGAGATTTACAAGGTTTGAAGTATATTTTATATCACTTATGAGCTCACCAACACTGTCTCTCAAGGGACTAACTGCATTGCATATGCTTCTCCCTCCATTCAAGGGTGCATTGCAATGCACTTCCTGGCATTCAAGAGTGTGTTGGTCAAATGGGAGTCAAATTATCATTGTTCCGGAATCTCCCCATGGCCAATGCCTTCTATAAGAGTCCATATGTGTCAAACTTCAAATCCAAGTGTCCATCTAACACCTTTGAGCTTGGGAACATGTCTTGCCTATTATTATAAAGTAATTGATTGAGAAACTACCTTCAGTTGCCCTATAAATTGAGCACAAATCCTAGTGCTAGGGAAGGAAGAATTTTTGTAGAGAAATGTTGTTGGATTCTCAATTGAGAGAGTGATAGAAGTGATATGCTGCTGGTGAGATGTTGATTGTGATGAGGCTGGGATGAAGCTGGAGCTGGTGACATCAAATCGATCATTGGTTGTAACCTACCCCATCTACTCATTAATAAATATTGTTGTTCATTTTCCGATATATGGATATGTTTATGTTTCTATTTCTCATGCAATGGACTCTTCAATGATACATATGTTTCATGTTTAATCGATTTAACTGATTAAGATAAATATGCATCTGTATATTGCAATTTCTTTGTTGTTCTCTGTTTATACTTGCAGGAATCAATCTGGCGATCTAAGTTGGATTGGAAGCTACAACAAAAGAAACAGAAGGAGAATAGGAAGCACTTGGATCACAAGTAGGTTTTTCTATATTTCTGTATGTCTATTTACTCTTAGAGAAAGTGATAGAAAATTCTTTGATATCTTGTTCTAAATGCATAGCACCACATTTAGGGAATTTGATTTATCCGTAGATCATAATTCTGCATAACAAATTGGCGACTCTGCTGGGGAGTTTCCTTTCATTCCTAGTGTTTTTGCCTTTGCTTATCCACCTAGTAGCATCTATTGTCAGTTATGAGACTTTTAAATAAGAATTGCATTAGAAGTGTGTTATGTAGCTTGAATTTTCAATCTCTGTTGTGCCCAATGCACTGTTGGTCAAGACACAGTGCGCTGCATTGCACTGTCTCCCACTCAAGGGCATTGTCTCCCTTTAGAGACTGTGTTTCCCCTTTAGCCAACAAAATTCCATTTGAATTTTTCATTGTCATCATTCTCAGCCATTTTTTTGTTGTGTTTTCAATTTTTTTATACCTCATAGAGACCAGTGAATTTGCTTGATTCTTCCTCCTTTGAAAAGTAAGTTTGTTCAATGTCTCTTTAAGTGTTTTTCTCTATCATTGACAAAGAAAATTCAAATTATTTTATTTCTAAATTAGATCCATCTGTTTTCATAAAGGAAATTTTCGTTAAATTCTTCATTTCCTGTAGGAAAAAATTTATTTCCATTCTTCGTTTTTCCTAAAAGAGAAATTGTTGTTAAATTCATCGTTTCTCAAAGAAGAAAGCATTTGTTTTTTGTTGATTTGATGCATATAGTTTCCTTTTTGCATTCACATTAAGGGGAATGAAAATAAAAACCTGCATTTGCATATAGTGAATTGTGTGTTTTTCATAGGAACAAGTTAGGAAAGCTGCATATTAGTTTGCGCTCTTTGTTTTTTGCTCTCAAAACTGATTGCACTTTCCCTTTGTAGCTAGGTTTTTTATTGAAAAAGATAAAATTGAAAATTTTGCTTATCATTTTAGTTTGCATTAGGAATTTCCACCACATCATCATGATGAACCTCAAAAGGCAAATTGATAAACAAGATCAACTTAAAATTTACATCAATTTACCTAAAAAAGCATTGGAACCATAACAATAAAATTTAGAAGGTCTAGGCTAGAGATGTGTTCCAGCGTCATTAAACATAGCAATTGTTGTTAATTTTCTGCGATACATTCCTAGTGTGATACCTCACTCCATGTACGTAAGTATATCAGAGCTCATCCATGTACCTTCAGGTATATTGGGCGATGTTATAGTATGAAAAGTATAAAGGGGTGCTCTCACTATGCGGTTTTGCATTAGATAACGCTAATACGAACTTGGGACTCCACGTACCTTCAGGTATATTCGGGAGGACAACTTTAGGTTGTTATCCATCCATAGTGAACCGAGTCGTCCGCCTTGTAAATTGTGATACATCGAACACAACATTCGGGGATATTGCTTGCCCGTACTTCTTGGTTTGCCAGGAGGTATTCTGCAGTTCACAGTTTCTTGGTAAACCTTTTGCCTAGAATTACCCTTTTATTTTGTTTATTTTTTTTTAGTCATAAAATTAATTAGTCATCTTGGAAGAAGAACATCCCTTTCCCCGTTGTTCACGTAGAATGGCACTGAAACCACCTTTACCACCGGAAGCCACTTTTGGTTGGTGAAGGTGACATCACTCTACCGAAACTAGTACCTCTGGTGTGACATCATCCTCACACATACCAGAGTCGGCACAAGTTATTTCTACAAATCCTAGTTCATCTACTGTTGTCGAGACGGAGTCCTCATAGCTTCCCATGGTCGCGATCCATCCAATCAGTGAGACCATACCTTCTGAACCCGATGTTGTTCAACTGGAAGTTGTTCCAGATCATGTCACTTTTTTGCCAGAACATAAGAATCCCAAAGTCGAACAACCAGAATTTTTTCCTGTATTGGTCACCCCATAATATATTGTAGCCATTGAGTCTCCCATATCGTGCAGTCAACCTCCTGAAATATACTTTAGGCCTGACGGTGAAATCCTTCCACCTGGTTTAACTTTGATTGAAGAAATACCACAAGAAGAAACACCTTTAACTCCAACTCATTTTGGGGCAGAGCTTTACCTGTACAAGTCTTTTCCTCAATCACATGCCTCTGCTTTTGTTGATCATGTGTCTATTAGAGTTCCCGTAGATCCAATAGGGTATACATTTGGTCGAAAAACCATGCTTGAGCCAACATCTTCAGCTGGACCATCTATTCCAATTGCGACAACACCTGCTCTCACTACCCCGTCGATGTTCATGACTTCACCAGAGTCACATTTTTATGGTGGCCCTTCCGTCCTACCTGGTTACTAATATTTATCAGGAACCTTCTCTGGTGCATCCTCAAACCCATGGACTTCACCAATGTCATCGTCTGGTATTCTACCTGGTAAATCTATAGTGAGTACTGAACATCTTGATCTTTTATACACATCATCAGGGCAATATCAAGCCGGTCCATCAGGGTATATTCCATCCACTAGTATAATTTCAACTGGACTCCCTACATTTGGAGAACAATATTTTCCAGCTTATTATACTCCTCATGCTGGGGGGAAACCTATGGTCACCCACTTCGACAGTACTCTATCATTATTTGGTCATCCTAATGTCAGAATGAACGTTTGTCAATGGCAGCCCACTCTGCCTATCCAACCACAAACGGTTGTACACTCGTATCAACTGGTTCAACCTGTTGCACCCACATCAAATCCACTTGTTAATTCATCTTTACTTCTGTTACAGACTCAAATTGTTGTACCTCAACTGTCTCAGGTGAGTCCTTCAACTCAATACCCTCAAGTATTGGGCCTTCAAACTCCAACTCCTTCGGTTGGTTTACAACAACCACCTGTATCCATAATCATTTATTCACAAGCTGGATTACCATATTATGGGATGTCACAACCACAACCAGGTTAAACCTACCCTCAACCGAATCCAAGCTATCCTAGTTTGGGTTATAACATTGGTGGATAGACCCCTTGGTAGCCACAACCGCAAATACCACAACCTTCATTTCAACAAGTAGCGTACCTAGGTTTTGGTAAAAAGAATCCTCAAGTGTTTGCTTATCAAAACAACCCTTATCTAGGTTACCAACAACAAATTCCTTATGTTGGTGCTCAAAGTCCTGTTGCCCAAGAAATTCCATCATACCCTGGCTACGCTCAACCCGACCTCAATTGATAGTTTCCCTTTGTTGCAACTTTAGAGTTACTAGATTTAAACCGACTCATCAATGATCCAATAAAATATGCTCCTTGGTGGCCGGTGATACCTCATAAATTACCCTCGGATATTCCTAAGTTCAATGGAAACCCTGGGGAAGACCTGTCTGGCACGCTCTACGAGAAAATTATTAACGCGCCGCGATCTAAATTTACTATTCCTCCTCCATCAAAGGATTCTCATTCCAGATACGGTATGATCGGTACTGCAAGAACACATCACTCTGCTGCATTTTATCATGCGCCTTCTTCCAAAATCCATGTCGTGTCATCTGACAAGAGAAAAAGTGACAAGCAACCCGAAACTAAGAAAAAAGGGAAATCAAAGAAAAATCAAAATTCTACCCCATAGGAAAGATCATATGATCAATCGTCTGTAAATTGGAAACCTCGTTACCCTTGCATAATCTGCAGTGAGGAACATTTTTTTCGGGGTTGTCCTCACTACGCCGAAGTCTCAAAATTGGTTAAACCTCACATACGTCAGTTGTGTTGACAGATCCATTTCCGTTTCTAGACAGAAATTTGGTTGCTACGAATCCAACTTCTAGTTCATAAGTGCTTATGTTGTCTGTCATGAAGACATCAACTGATGTTTTGGTGTCAACGTGTAATAAATATTACAATAGTGAGGCTTCTGATCAACCTACTACCTCGACCACGAATCTGTCTACGGAATCGATACCGCCACCTTATATTCCTGAATTAACAATCAATCCAATGAAGGGAGTCGTTCATAAATCAACATTTAATCCTCGATCCAAAGCTGATCAAAATTATAATATAGTTGAAGATTTGGATCAATCCCCCTCAGCTATGTCAGCGCTTGAGGTGCTACAAAATTGTCCCTCCTAGAAGCAGGCTTTGTTGTTAGAAATTGGTGGAATTGATCCGATAGATTCCAATCTCGTAGTCTTTAATCATATGGGTTATGTGCCGCAATTACCAGTGAAATTTGCATTCTCCATCCAAGTAAATGTTCAAAATCACCTTGTTCATCGTACTATTATTGATGAGGGAGAATCTACATGCATTATGTCTCTAAACTGTTGGAATTCACTTGGCTTGCCGTGCCTATCTCAATTGCCTACAACCTTGAAAGCTTTCGACGGATGTACATATAAGCCTTGCAGTATTATCAATAACCTGCATGTTGAACTAGGGGGGAAAACAGTGAATGTTGAAGTTGAGGTCATTGATGGACCCCTTGACTACAATATTTTACTCTGAAGGCCATGGGTATATGCTATGACTATGATCGTTTCTACATATTTTAGAATGATCGCCTTTCAACATTAATGTGTTATCATAGTCATCAATCATCTATCCTTCTTTGCCTCCAGTTCCCAGGTAACTGGAAGTGTTCCGTTAGTTCACGCACCTCGACTCGCACTTCAGATCATTGGTGTAGGACTCTTAAAGGATTCCACTCTCATGGGAACCTTTGCATTACCACCGCTTGCGATTTCAGCAGAAATTGCAAGCATAGAGACCTGCTACATGATATCTTCCACTCCATCTAGCTTAAGGAAGATTACGGGTGATTCTAAAGTTGTTACGTTGGATGAGTTTTTGTCGCCCAACCCAATTGAGCTGGCACATAAATCAATCTATTAGGCTTGGGCAGCGAATCTGAAATCATCGTCGCCGATCGTTTAGGTTGATCGTTCATTAGATTATGGTACTCCATCTGATCCTTTTTCCTCAACTTTCTTGACAGACGAGAATATTTTGGAAACTATGATGTCAGAAGGAGAACCATGGGAAGATCATAATCATTTCTCCCATGTTTAGGATTATGAAGAAGATAATCTTAGTGAACTATATCACCCATCGATCAAAACATTCTTTTTGAATTCTTTTCCTTTCAATGCAATCGATTCCGAGCGAAATTTATCAAATATTGAATAAACCATTTCTATCGATATTTCGACCAAACCCAACATTGTAGAAAAAATTCATGTTGGTGTGTCTTGTTCTCCATCAGAACTCGAAACATATCGCTCTCTCTTTCATGAATTTCGTGATGTATTTGCTTGGTCTTACGAGGAAATGCTAGGCATTGATACTAGTATCGTTGAACACACCATTAAAATGTATCTTGATGTCAATCTGGAACGTCAACGCCTTCGTCCTGTTCATCCGAAGAAGGCTGCTGCCATTAAAATAGAAGTTGAAACAATTTTTCGTTCTGGTTTTATATACCCTGTTCCGCTAATTGAGTGGGTTTCCAACATCATTCCCGTTATTAAAAAACAAGGAACCATCAGAGTGTGCGTTAATTTTCAGTATGTCAATCTTTCTTGTCCAAAGACAACTATCCTACTCCCTTTATTGACCAGATTATTGACGATTGTGATAGATGCAAAATATTTTCGTTCATGGATGGATTTTCCGGCTAGAATCAAATCAATGTCCGCCCAGAGGACCAATATAAGACAACATTCATCAATCCTTGTGGCACATTTGCTTATCGGAAACTCTCGTTTGGTTTAATTAGCGCTGGGGAAACTTTTCAGAGAGAAATGGATTATGCTTTCAATGACTTCAAGCACATTTTTCAACCCTATCTAGACGATTTACCCGTGCATTCACGAAGCCGGACTGATCGCCTGATGCATTTGAGAGCTATCTTTTTACGTTGCCGAAACTACAAAATTTACGCCTCAATCCACATAAATGCGTGTTTGTGTTGTTTTTGGTCGTTTTCTAGGATTTTTCGTCTCAAAATAAGGAATTTGAATAGACCCACTGAAGGTCCAGGCTATTCTTGATTTTCCTACGCTATCAAATTTTCTTTAGTTGCAAAAACTTCAGGGAAAAGCTAACTTCATAAGGAGGTTCATACCCAACTACGCCAAAATGGTCAAAGGATTTAATTGGCTCTTGAAAAAGGGTACTCCCTTCCATTGGGACCAATTTGCATAAGCTTATTTTGATGTTGTCAAGGATACTCTTGTCTAG
Source organism: Pinus albicaulis (assembly GCA_034641835.2). NCBI lineage: Eukaryota > Viridiplantae > Streptophyta > Pinopsida > Pinales > Pinaceae > Pinus > Pinus albicaulis. The sequence continues at coordinate 487,602,471 of CM076581.1, forward strand.
GCGTCATTAATGTATCCCCCCAATTATCAGAGTGATTATTTATTATATATTGTTGCGACTAATATGACCATTGCTATGGTATTGGTCCAAGTAGAAAATGGGATAGAACATCCGATCTATTATTTGAGTCGTAATCTCAATGATACGGAAGTGAAGTATTCGTACGTATAAAAGCTTGCCTTAGCGGCTGTTCAAGCTGCCCAAATATTTCGCCACTATATCATATTCTGGAAGACCATCGTCATTTCAGATTAAAACCCCATGACTTATATCTTATCATGTCAATTGCTGGGGGGAAAGTATTCAAATTGGATTGTCATTTTGCAGGAATTTGATTTGGAATTCATAAAATCCAAGTCAAAGAAGTCTTTAGTTTTGGTTGAGATTCTCTGTCACCTTCCATGTGATAGTACTGCTACTACGTCGGAACCATCTATTCTTGACGAGTCTCTATTCTTGATCGAATCATCTGATCCTTGGTATTGGGATTTTATCATTTATCTCCAAACCCAGGCTTTTTGGCCTGATAGCTCTCGCTCTGACCAGTGACATATTCGATACCAAGCCAAATATTATCTGATCCTCGGTGTAACACTTTATCGTCGTGGTGTCGATACAATTTTAAGAATATGCCTCACCCATGAGGAGGCCGAAAATTTTGGGCCTTGTGCTGGACATTTTTCTGGATACACTACCACGCAGAAGATACTTTGTGCTGGTTACTTTTAGCCTACCATATTTCGCAAATGCATCCTCGTAGTCAGAAGTTGTCATGCGTGCCATATATTTGATAGTAAAATCTGCAAACCGCCAACGCCAATGCATCTTATTGTCTCTATGGGACCATTTTCAAAATGGGGCATTGATTCATGACATGTAACCCTCGTTCGTCCATGGGGCATGGTTATATTATTGTCACAATAGAATACTTTACCAAGTGGGCCGAAGTGATGCCTACATTCTACAACACAGGACAAACAATTGCATTGTTTTTCTTTAATCATGTCATTTCATAATTTTGGGTCCCACAGGCTATAGTCACAGATAATGGTTTGCATTTTATCAATAATATGATGAATGAATTGACTGCAAAATTAGGATTGTCACATGATAGTTCTAGTCCTTATTATCCATAATCAAATGGACAAGTTGAGGCTATTAAAAAAATTCTTAAACGAATGCTTCAACGAATGATAGGATTTCATAAACAAAATTGGCATTTAATCATGTACTCGGCCTTGTGGGCATACCGAAAATCGGTGAGAAACACAAACAAATTTACCCCCTTTCAATTGGTGTATGGTCTGGAAGCTATCTTGCCAATCCAATGTGAAATACCGTCGTTAAAACTTGCAATCGACTTGTTACCTGACACCTCTGCTGAATAAGTGTGTCTTTTTAACCTCATCTATCTTGATCAAACGCGTCGTGAAGCCCAATTGGCCAACGAAGCACATAAGAGACGTATAAAGGCACAATATGATAAGCATGTCCAACCTTGCATTTTCTCAGAGGGTGACCTGGTCCTTCTTTATGATCAGGAAGCAGATGTAATAGGTACAGGAAAATATGAGCCATTATGGCATGACCCCTATATTGTCAAAAGAGTTCTTGCTAAAGGTGCCTATGAGTTGGTAGATTACGATGGAATTCCATTAACACAACCCCGAAATGGGTTGTATTTGAAGCGTTACTATGCTTAATCATGAGCGTAGTAATTGTTTTTATTATATTATATTATATATATATATATACATATATATATATATAGATATATACATATATATATATACATATATACATATATACATATATACATATACATATATACATATATACATATATACATATATATATATATATATATATATATATATATATATATATATATATATTGTTGATTTGCATTTACTAACTTAGTTTGTTTTTTAGAGTTTTCTTGACGTTAGTAATCCGCTTTACATTTCATCGCAGATGTTTGAATCTTTGGGACCATTTTTTGGGTATGCTGATGGTGCTAGTCGTAGTACGCAGAATATATCCTCTGCAACGTGGGCCATTTTCCCTCCGAATGGCAAGTTAGTGAGTTTTCAAGGGATTTGTATCGATTGATCTACAAACAATATTTCTGAGTATAACGCGTTGATAAAACTTCTCTCTAATGCCATTTCATTTGGTATTAACCGCATCATCATAAAGTTAGACTCAAAAATTGTGGTATTACAACTTACTAGTGTTTATACTGTTAGAAATCCAACACTGCATCGTATATTCCTAAGAGTTCGACTTTTGGAAATACATTTTGATTTCATTCAATATCAACACATTTCCAGAAACTTGAACACATTGACTTATTCTTTATCGAATTATGTTATAAACAGACATTTGCAACACATGTAAAGATAAATTCACATAATTGAATAGGATTTCGCAATAAACATAGAAAAACATTGAAATCAGATAGATATATAGTTATAGGTTTTGACAAAATTTGTGCCCAAAACACATTGGTCATCTAACCTCGAAATGTATGCAACATATCAAAAGTAAACTAGTGATTCTCATGATAAAATGCTACTGATCTAGCTATCCTACACAATAATCGTATCCAGTGGTTAGGAACGCCAATAGTATGGTGCTGCAGTCACATGGGTAACTCTTCGATCCAAAAATATGGAATCCAAAATGTCAACCCCTATATGTGCTGCTGAAGCACAACAAGAGTCTCAGCCATATCTTAATCATGAAGGACTGCTCTCCCGACACCCCTCTCTGCTGGCTCATCTGCTCCATGCTCTGGCTGTCCCACTGGTTGAACTCGACCCACATCTGCATTACATTAAAGCTTTAGTTTAGTCTTGGGAAAACATTAAAATACAAAAACATGTATAAACCTTAGAAAAATAAAAAAAACATGGTCAAAAAATTCTTACTAATTGCACCCCACTTAGCGCTTTCTGGTAAAGCTAAGTCTGGGTCTCCTTTGAAATCAACGCCTATATATGCATAGTCATAAACGAAAATAATATATCGCCTGAACCAAGCGAAGAATGCAGTCGAGAACACGATGGACGATTGGCTTGCATGTCTAGCCATCAGTTTTACCCATCTCTGCATCCTTGGATATATAGGGTTAGATACAACCTATGTCACATGTTGAGGTTGCATCAGTGGAATACACTCTAAGGAAAAATAAATGAGGATCAAACCATAGTTGAAATTTTTCTTCCTTCCTCCCTTTGCCTTGCTTAATTTTTCTTTCATTTGAGAGAGTAAAACTTCAGCCCAGTTGAAAACTGTTGGTTCCATGCACTCTAGCACATACTGCATATAAGATTTTTTTGCTACATGGAGTGTAGCAGTGACAGCAAGCTTTGCAATCATGAATGAGATGGTTCTCAATGGAAAATAACGAACGTCACGGATATTTATTTTCCCATCCTTGATAGGCTCTGCCCCGAGATATCAATACTTCAAAACATAGTCTCTCACCATCTCTCCTCCGAGAGCAGACCCTGAGAGAGAAATGGGTAGGCCTCTCCTTGACAAGCCTGTCAGAAAATAAATATCCTCCACTGAAATTGGGACCACTTTCTTCCCAATATGAAATGCCTCAATTGTCGGATCCCATGCACGAATAAGGAACTCCAGTAGTTCCGTCTATTGCCTCAGATCTAATAGACATAAGTACTTCAATAACCGACAATCCCTGAGGGCTCTTACAGTACCAAAATCATTAAGGGAAATCATGTTTTGTTCTTCATGCTCTCTTTCTCTCCAAGTAATTTTCATTTTAGTCCGATGAATCCTTGAAATGCAACCATAAGATTCATTAAGACCCTTTTCATGCAAAAAACTAGGCTAAATTTGGGTACAATGCAAGAATTAAAAATTAGCATTGCACCCAACGCAGCCTTGGACAAGAGACAGTGCAATGCATATGCACCTGGCCTTCATTTTAGGTGCATATCAACGTAGGTTTCGACATCCAAGGGTGCGCTGCACTCTTTTGATAATAGATTTACCCCAAGGGGCCCAAATCCCTAAAAAATTGCAATGGAATGAAATAAAAATAATACTAAAGGAAAGAGGAGGTTTGTGGCACCAACCTGGATCAAATGGCAAGGAAAACCATCCACAGAATCGATCGCAATCAACAACTGAAGTTCAGGGGCAAAAACAGGTTTAGAGCTCCAAAATACAAATGATACCTTTCAAATGGTAAAAATGAATAATAAAACTCTTTTAATTAGTCATTTTATTATTTTCAAATCATATTTATTGTTGTGACTATGGTTTTATTCAATTTTTATCATGAAATAAGTATTTTTTAATCCATTTGATGTTGTCCTGAAAAGGTTTGCAACTGATAAGCAGATTAGTCGTGCACATTTATTTCAAGAATAATTTGACCACAAAGCATACTTTTATCCTTATTTGTCGAGCTTTGATAAAAAAGAAAAAGGACTTGAAGCACACTTTTATCTCTTTTTTGAGCTTCGATAAAAGCGAAAAAGGAACCCCTAGAGTCTTCTTTCAGCTCTTTTCAGACTCCAATAATGTGAAAATATTGTCGAGCACTTGTATTTTCGAGCTCGCAAAATTAAATGAATTGATATCTACTCAGTATAAGTTTAACCCTTTTTTGGACTAAGATAGATTATTCACAAAAAATGAAAACCTTAGTTGAACATGGCTAGGAGGTTCTCTTAGATATTATTTTACACTATTTCGGATCTGAGCGACAACTTTATGAAAAAGTAATCTTGGAGTTTTCTTTTGTCCTCTTTTTCAAACTCTCTAAATATTAAAAATGATCGGGTTGTCACTGTCGTTAGGCTCGTTAAAACATAAAATAACGATGGGCTTGTCGATCATGGCAAGAATCGAGTTTCATTCATCGCTAGACTCATTAAATTATTAAATAGTGATACATTATTCGCCCGAAGGGTTGAATTATAGATCAAGCATATGTTACCCTCCTCAAGCTTGTTAAAAAATAAAGAGGTACTAGTCGAAAAATGACCAGAGAAAATTTGGGAAAGTGAACAGAACTTTTATGGTAGTAGGTTGCTCTTGAACATGACACTTCACTCCATCATCGTGATTGTTTGGGTTGGGTAATCTTCTTGACGGTTTATTCATACCTATGGTTCATCATACCTTCACTTCGGTTTTCGTTCAATGTTGCCAACTCATCTCAGTTTCGCTGATATGTTCAAGAAAATTCATCCAGTGAATACTCATCCTTCTGAAAAACTCATAAACCTTCATTCTCATGACAGTCATCCCTGAACATTGCTATATCAAGTCATATTTTGTCTCTGAAATCAGTAACTCCATTTCGCAATAAAGTGGCTTCCTGTCGACATCAAATCGTCATCCAGGAAGTTTACTTAGAAACATCATCTTCCAGGAAGTTTACATAGAAACATCATCTTTCAGTACCATGAGGTTTGTTACAGCAAAAAATATTTCTCTCCCAGATAAGATTAACCTTCATATGAAAACTAGTCAATTGATTTTTAATGATCTGAACAATACTACTTCAGCTGCTACTAAAGCTTAAAAAATGCTGGGTAAGGCAATAAAGTAATTAAAATTGGAGAAAGAAAATTCAAGAGCTTACTCCACATAAAATGAAGAATTAAAAAAGATAATTTTCAAGATTGGATTTGACCCTGAACATAAATCAACAGTTCAGAAGTTGTTGCAAAGTGCTGAATCTGAGATTCAAGCCTTGAAGAAGAAGCTTAAGCTTCCCACTGGTGAACACCCAATGGCTACAGAGGTAGATAAAGTAGAAACAGAGAAAGAAAAATTGTTGCAGACTTTGTTGACAAAGGATGAGGAATGATCCAAATTAAAAGAGATGAATGATATGCTGCAAAATAAAATAGATTCTCATGTCTATACGGTTTTTGTTTCATCAGATTCTAAAGACCCCGCTGCCAAAATAACTCAAGTCATGACTGAGTTAATAATGGCCGAAATTGATTTAAAAAATACTCAAAGAGACCTAGAAACTACTAGTAAGGTGATCAAAGTCACAGACCAAGAGGTGCAGATGACCAAGGAAAATGTTGAAAAGTATAGATTACCAATTTACCCAAACGAGGCCCATAGTTTTGGTGCTTCATATCCTAGGGTTAGGTTTTTGGATGTTTAGGGTTTTCCATTATTTCTCAATAATGAATAGGAATTTGAGCCTCATTGGAACATAGTTTAGAGGCATGTGCCACCACATCTCTTCTTAAAGATAAGCTGCCATCGTCTAAGCTAGTTTATTTCCATTATGTCTGTAATATTATTTTAGTTATTTGATATTAATGAAATGGAGTATATTTCTACCACATCTCTGCATTTATGTTTATTTCTATATTTTATTGTGTTCCTTCATAAGTCTGGATCAATGGTATCAAAGCGGTCGTCTCTTTCTTGATATTTATTTGCACCTCCCCAACAAGATTAGGGTATAAGGAGTTAGGGTTAAATTTGGTTGAACCTTTGCAATATCAGCCTCACAAACCCCAACGACCTCCCATGGTGGAGTGTAATATTCCAAATTTTACATCTGTTTATTGGAATATTAGAGTTCTTAATTATTTTGGTTAACTAAGTAAATAAATGGGTGGAGGGACCCATAACCCCTTAAGATGAATAAATCCAATCCTAAGAGTGTGAACATGGTTAATCAAATAATAAAACTATATCATGGAATAGTGGAGAAGCTTATTAATGAATAAAAGAGTGGGGATAAAACATCATTAATAAGAAAGAACATGGAGAGATGAAGGAGTCAAATGAGATCAAGAAAGAATCAAAGTAAGATCATAGAGCAATAAATGATGAGATGATGGAGGAAGTGGTGCATTAGTGCACACATGATGGAGAGGGTGAACATTAAATGCAAAAATCATGGAGATCATGGAGAGACAACGCAACCTACATGGATACATATGTCCACATGTGCAGCGCAATTGTGAGGTGGGCCAAGGCATGAGAAGGCTCACAAAGCATATAAGGAAGATGAAGGCAACATTGGAGGCAAGCTTTTGTATTATTGATTTGAGATCCATTTAGGTCTAGAATTCTCATTTGACATTCCAAAGCACTGTTATAGGTCAATTTGGGCATCATCCCCCATGACCTGGTCAAACTGGACATCATCCCCAGGACCAATGAAATAGGGTCTATCATCCCTTATCATTTCAGTTGCTACATACCCTAAGAGAAGAAAAAATCATTCATGACTTCTATTGTGAGATTTCCAAGGTTTGAAGTATATGTTATATCACTTATGAGCTCATCAACACTACCTCTCAAGGGACTAACTACGTTGCATATGCAGCTCCCTCCATTCAAGGGTGCATTGCAATGCACTTATTGACATTCAAGAGTGCGTTGGTCAAATGGGAGCAAAATTCTCATTGTTTCGGAATCTCCACATGGCCAGTTCCTTCTAGAAGAGTCCATATATGTCAAAATTTGAATCCAAGAGTCCATCTAACACCTTTGAGCTTGGTAACATGTCTTTCCTATCATTAGAAAATCATTGATTGAGAAACTACCTTCAGTTTCCCTATAAATTGAGCACAAATCCTAGTGCTAGGGAAGGAAGAATTTTGGTAAAGAAATGATGTTGGATTCTCAATTGAGAGAGTGATAGAAGTTATATGTTGCTGGTGAGATGTTGATTGTGATGAGGCTGGGATGAAGCTAGAGATGGTGACATCAAATCGATCATTGGTTGTAACCTCCCCCTTCTACTTATTAATAAATATTGTTGTTCATTTTCCAATATATGTATCTGTTTATGTTTCTATTTCTCATGCAATGAACTCTTGAATGATACATATGTTTCATGTTTAATCGATTTAACTGATTAAGATAAATATGCATTTGTGTATTGCAATATGTTTTTTGTTCTTTGTTTATACTTGCAGGAACCAATCTGGTGATCTAAGTTGGATTGGAAGCTACAACAAAAGTGACAGAAGGAGAATAGGAAGCGCTTGGATCACAAGTAGGTTCTTCTATATTTCTGTGTGTCTATTTACTCTTAGATAAATTGATAGCAAAGTCTTTGATCTATTGTTCCAAATGCATAGCACCACATTTAGGGAATCTGATTTATCCGTAGATCATGATTCTACATAACAAATTGGCGCTCCGCTGGGGAGTTTCCTTTCATTCCTGGTGTGTTTTCCTTTTCTTATCCACCCAGTAGCATCTACTGTCAGTTATTATACTTTTGAATCAAATAATTGCATTAGAAGTGTATTTGAGGGCCAAATAGATGTAGACACCATAGATAGATGGCTGAATCTTTTAGAAGGATATTTTTTCAGTTCGTGACTTTTCCAATTAGGAAAATATTACTTTTTCACTCCTTAAAGCCGTTCCCATGTCAAGGACTAGTGGGAAAACTATTGTGAGCAAAAGGACAAGGGGGAATCCTCCTTGTTCTCAGCTGCACCCACTTGGAATTCTTTCCAACACACCATCAAGGAAAAATACTACCCTTTGGGGAGCTATGAGGATAAGTACATACAATGGACTACACTGCACCAAAAAAGGGATAAAGATGTGCATGAGCTGACGAATTTGTTCCTAACCCCATGCACAAATTTGGTTATCAAAGATTCATAGAAACATTTGTTGCTTAAGTACTACAGTTGTCTGCATAGATACATTTAAGAGGAAATGGAGTTCCTTGACATCTCCTTACTTAGTACAAGCTACTTGTATGCTACCAAGATTGAGCAGAAATACAAACAGAATAAGTGATACTTTGGATCTGCGAATCAGAAGCAAGGGAAAGGCACCCCCAAACCGCAGACCAAAGGACAAGGCAAAGGCAGGGTGGCCCAGGGAAACTCGTTGAAGCCGCAAGAAAAGAACAACACAACAAAGCCAAAGAAGGACACATGAAAGTGGTGTGAGTTCCATAAGAGCTCCACTCACAACATAAGTGAGTGTTGGGCCAAGAAGTCAATGGTGGCTGAGTTTAAGGCTTCTGAATCAGATGCATATTCCAATTCTAAGTCAAAACCTGATAAGGAGAATTCTAAAGGGAAGCAGATTATCGATGCAGATCCTAGTGCCACTGTTTCCACCACCAAGATCTAGAAGGAAGAACCCCAAGATGCAGAGGAGGGGGAGTGCCTCTTCCATTCCTAGATGTGGGTGAAGGGTTCCCCACTATGGTTCATTTTCAACAGTGGGAGACAAAAGAACGTCATTTAAGTAGATGTCGTGAAGTTGTTGGGATATCCAAATCAACCAGCAGTTTCGCATTCCCTACAATATCAAGCCCTTCACGGATAAGGTATTATGTGATGTTGTTCCCCTTGAAGTTTGTGATGCATTATCAGGCCAACCATACTTGTGGAAGTGAAATGCTATGTATGAGTCTCGGCCTCGCACTGCTATTTTTACTTTGGGTAATAAGTTGTAAAGGATACCGGAGGTAGCACCGCATACCACCATCTCTTTGATCACCATGAAGCAATGCATTGAGCTCATTTACAAAACCGGAAAATTTGTTTTCCTTATGATCCGCCCTTAGGGAAAGAATAAGACTGTGGCCATGGCCTCCAAATTCACGGACATATTCACCTCACTTGCATGGGTACCTCTGCACTTTCAGGTCAAGCACTCCATCGATCTGACCCCTCGCGCACCGCTACCCAATGGACCAATCTATCGGTCTCTGTTATCGAGAATGATGAAATGAAGAGGTAGATTCATCAGCTGCTACAGAAAGGTCATATCCGGGCGAGTTCATCGCCCTGTGGGAGCCCAATCGTGTTGGTGCAGAAGAAGGATGGGACTTGGAAACTCTATATTGACTATTAGGTGCGGAAAAATATCACTGTCCGGAATAGATATCTGATCCCATGGATTGATGACCTTCTGGACAAACTCACGGGGGAAAAATATTTCAGCAAGATTGACTTGAAGTCCGGATATCACCAAGTAACAATCTAACCCTCCCATGTGTGGAAGACTGCCTTCAAAGCCAAGGGGGGCCTTTTTGAATGGTTGGTTATGCCTTTTGGGTTGATGAATGCTCCCGCAACCTTCATGAGGCTGATGGATGAAATCTTATGACCATTCACTAACTCATTCATGGTGGTGTATTTGGATGACATCCTGATCTTCAACCATAGTTGGGAAGAGCACCTCCACCACATTTCACAGGTCCTCCAAACACTGTGACAATAATAGTTGTGTGCCAATTTCGAGAAATGAACTTTTGGCATGACCCAGGTTCAATATTTGGGGTACATTATTGATGAGCAGGGGGTGCATGTGGACCCAACCAAGATCGAGGCCATTTGGGATTGGCCAACCCAAAACACTCTAATAGAGCTCCACAACTTTCTGTGTCTTTCCATTTCTACCGCAGGTTCATGTTGGGGTTATCTCATATCACTTGGACTTTGAGTCAAGTCACCAAGAGAGGAGCGAAAGAAAAATTATTTTTTTCTGAATCTCAACAGAAGGCATTCTTTGAAGCATCACCAATACTCTGCACCAGTGCTCACATTACTAGACTTGTAGCAAACATTTGAGATCTAGATAGATGTCTTTGATTATGCTATTAGGGTAGTAATTACCTCTATGTTCCTTCAAGCAAGCTTTCCAAGATGATTTGGGAAGCTCACTACAGTCGTGTCACTGGAAATTTCGGGGTCGAGAAAATAGTGGCAATATTGCAGAAGTATTTCTATTGGCTAAACCTTTGAAATGATGTTGGGAAGCACATCAAATCCTACACTGCCTGCGCCATTTCCAAATCGACCATCAAGAAGAAATGCCTATATACCCTGCTGCCTACCCCTAGTCGGCCATGGGAATCCATCTCCATGGATTACATTTCAGGCTTTCCTTCTACCAAGCCTTGGCAACGACTGTGTTTTTGTGGTCACTAACATATTCTCTAAGATGGCCATTATGGCAGCCATCAAGAATAATATCACAGCAGAAGCCACTGCTAAACTCTTCTTTGAGTGAGTGTGGTTACACTTTGCGATCCCAAATTCCATTATCTCAGATCAGGATAGCAGGTTCCTCAGTACATTTTGGTCCAACTTCTGATTGATGCTAGAAACCAAGCTCACCAAGTCCACAACATTCCATCCGCAAACTGATGGCCAAACAAAGGTCGTCAATTGGATGATCGTACACATTCTGCGCATGTAAAACTCGAAGCATCAATGCACATGAGATGAGAGCCTCCCCTATGTACAACACAACTATAACTTTTGAAAGTTGTAGTCTTCGGATAGATCCTTCTAACAAGGTATTTTTCACATCAAACGAAGATCGTATGCCAAAGTCACGACCTCGGGAATTCGATGTACCAATTTACCCAAACGGGGCCCATAGTTTTCGTGCTTCATCTCTTATGTAATATCCAAAAATGGAATAATGCATTGATACACAAACACAATATTTGTAACACAAAAAATGCACATGTAAATTTATGATCAATATAGATAGAGACGGAGTAACAGAGCCATTTTAGTCATAGGATATTATTCAGTTACAACAGTGAGAAAAATATGAGGTACTCTAGCCAAAGAGATGGCCTAGAATGACCCTGAAAGCCTGCTACAACAAGCACTACGTAACTGGAGAACTGTAGGAAGCAATATTGTGTTATCCCTTTTGCTGATGATATAGTTGTTGAAAAGGGAAATGCATATCTATGGAGCTCAGGAGCTCTGATGATGCCAAGATTCTAGATCTGAGCTCTATGATGGCAACCCAAGATAACCCAGAAAGGAAATTCCAGATCTATGAGATTGGAAATTCACCCTCTTGGGGTTTGATCCCTGGTCTATTGGGTTATGAAGATCTAATCATATGATGGCTACAATATGATGTACACCCATATCTAAGCTTTGAGGTTTTATCCCTCCTTCAGATCTCCAAGCTAGAAGCTTGAGATCTTATCTCTTCTTCCTCCTCCTCAAAATGCCGCAACTGAAGATGCAGCTGCTGGGAAAACTGTGTTGTACAAGAGGGAGAGACTCAAGCCTGATGTAAAGTGCAGCAAATAAGCTCTAGGATGATGGAAATGGTGATGGCAAGGTGAGGGGATGATCCCTCACAGGATTCCTAGCTAAAATGCTAGAAAATTCCTTCCTCCTATGGATCTGCAATGATGGACTGCGCAATCCTTGAGGGGATTGTTGTTGATAGGAGGTCAATAACTTTTGGATTGATGCTAGATCTGAAATAAAGCACTGGGATTGCTGATATTGAAGTCCAAGGCGATAGGAATAATCCTTCACTAGTTCTCGAGCTGAAACACTGAAGACAACCTTCTCCTCCCAAACTTATCTTCAGAAATTGCGTAATTCCTGAAGGTATGTGTTTTGCAGAGAGTGAAAATAGTGTGGCACCAATGCCTGATGATGAATGGAAGCTCAGAATAACCTTCCCGGAGTAGGTACGCAATTCCCCCATGGGTAAGGGTGGGATTCCCGCTCGGGAACACCCTGTGCTAAACAACACTGTAGACTTATCTAAACAGCATAAGAGTGCATGGAATGTCAAAAGACAACTCCAGATCTAAATAGATCACAAATTAATAAAACAAAGCCTCCCTTCCATTCTGCCTTCATCTTCCTTATATACAAAGTGAGCCTTCCCAAGCCCTGGCCCACCTCTAAATGGTCTTGTTCATGTGGACATAATCCTCCATGGTTGGTTGTGTTGTCTCTCCAAGTCCTCCATCATGTCTACATGCAATGTGCACCGTCTCCATCATGTGTGCATTAAATTCACTACTTCCTCCATCACTTCATCATGAATTTTCTATGATCTTACATTAAATTCCCTCCATGATCTATCTCATTAATGATACATGATCTCCACTCCATTCACATTAGTAGCTGCTCCACTACTCCATTATGAATATCCATGTTTAATTAATCCACATTCACACACCAAAAGTGAATCTTTATTCATCTTTGAGGATTATGGGTCCCTCCACCCTTTTATTTACTTAATTACTTAAGAAAATTAAGAATTCTAATATTCCAAATATCATGTGAAAATTTAGGAATATAACATCCTAGGGTTAGGTTTTTGGATGTTTAGGGTTTTCCATTTTTTCTCAGCAATAAATAGACCTTCGAGCCTCATTGGAACACAGTTCAGAGGCATGTAGCTGCCACATCACTTCTCATAGATAAGCTACCATCATCCGAGCCAGTTTATTTCCATTATGTCTGTAGTATTATTTTAGTTATTTGATATTAATGAAATGAATTATATTTTCTATTTCATCTCTGCATTTATTTTTATTTCTGTATTTTATAGCGTTCCTGCATAAATCCATATCAATTGATGACCACAAACCCTAAGGTACTAATAAAATAACTCTAGATCTTGTTCCCAGAGTAATGAGTTGGAGTTGATGGGAAAGTATCCACTAGAAGGAAGGCATTAGGGCATCCCACATTAACCAACACGAGTGTAAATCATAGGCAAATAATTTGGAAGGATTCAAAGGAATAAAGATGAAGTAACCACCACCAAGTACATTTCCTGCATGCACAAGATGAAATTACCACATGAAAGAAATCATCTAAACCAACCAATAATGAAAGTTGACACAGAGGTGAGCAATCCCTTAATAGGGTCAAATTTAAACCAAGATATTGCATGAATCCCAATGTGTGATAATGTAAGATGACGCCAAACACAAGGGAAACCATCGTGTCAAAGACCCGTGATGCTAATCGATGTTTGACACAAGGTCATCTATTAATGATGTAAATAGTGCTAGGGTGCAACTCTAGGTATACTCTCAAAGTAATTTGTCAAAGTCGATAAGATAAGACTCGTCAATAAGAAGTAAATGAGGACCTTCTTTATTGAAACGATTATATGACCAAATAACTGATATGATACTGAGAATAACTTGACAGACTGGGTATCACCAACATAAATGAGTCAAGAGACACCGCATAATGGCTGATGGAAAGGATAAATTCTCTTGAACAAAAGCATGGAATTTTGTTACTTAAGGCAATAGAAAAATGAACTTTGTATAAGTCTACGATGGAGGAGGCATCAACAAAATCTCCATATGTTTGGAAGAGTAACCAAGCAAAGGAGTAATGACTCGAAGACAAGGTTTTTGGATTTCTAAAAGTAAATCTAAATCCCAACATGATGAAGGAGAATACTTATTTTTAAGTGCTTTGTTCAAGGGAAACATAATCGACCCTGATGCCAAAGTGATGAAAGAAACTCTTCACGTTCCCTCTTTTTTTTTGAAATATTTGATTTTTTTTGTCTTTTTCATATTATAAAGTTTTAAAAATAATAAAATAATGAATATAATATAGTGGCGGGAACAACTGTCAAAGGAAAGCAACTAGATCTTGTGTTTGAAACATCCCTATGATCAATTTAAGGTTATGGATGTAGGTCATCGACACTCGGAGAATGTTCCCTCCAAGGTTAAAGGTGCCAAGTCGCAAAGGCTAATGAATGCATGGTTTGATCTTGGATAAAATTCATGGACAAAAGTGGTGTGTACGAGAGTAAAATGGAGCTAGCTTAAGGCCAAAGGGGTGCAAGTGGTAAATATGGAATGGAATAATACAACTCAACAAATGGGAGCCTCTAGGGTATAAAGTTAGAGTAAGAGTGAGGAAGAAGAATGAGGCTTCAACGCAAAGTCATGACATAACTAAAGAGGACTCCCGTGCCTATACGAGATTTGCAACATGGGAAACATATGCTAGTGAGGTTATAATTGGGAAGCCCATGTAAGGAAGGATCTACCATTATGTTATGATTTAAAAAAATGGCGAGTGAAAAGTTTTAAGTGTCACAACATAGTGAGGTTGACCCCGTGGCTAAGTACTACAATATGAAGTTAGAATGAAATATGCAATGACAAATTGTTCTAACCTATATGTCAGTTAGGGAACGATACCTTCCATGATAGGTCAACGATCATGGAATCGTAACCACAAAAAAATATCACTAAATGATATAAAAAGTGTGAAGTACCTTGTAAAGTACTCCAAAATACTTAGGAATAGGTCAATAAAATAAGTCATAAAATAGTTAAACTATAAAAAAGTGGGTAAATTTCTTAAATAAATAATTTATAAATAATAAGTGAACTCACCATTTTCTCATTTACCTATTCCTGTGCTCAAAATTTGTTTTTTTGCTCAAACTTCAATGTCCAATTTCAGGAGATTTTCTCAACAAAATCGAATTCCACAAGCTTTAGGTAATTCTACATTGTCTTCTCTTTAATTTGATTCAATTTTGAAAAGTTTTAATTAGACAAAATGATTGAAAATTCAACATTATTAATAGGGTTGCAAACACACAACTTTTGTTATGTCGGGTAGCGTATATAAAGACTTATACACTATTTTAATAAAGAAATCTGCCTATATACAAAACTATCTAGTACAAAAAATGTGTACACACAAAGTTAGTTTTTAAAAGTCAAATTTTAATGAATGAATTTGTCAAATTTTGCAGGATGGTGATCGTTTAGCATGAAAGAGAGAACAAAGACATTGATAACTTGGTTTTAGGGGACCAAGAGGCTACAAATGGCTTAAAAGATGTGATTTGTTGCATTTCATGAAGATGTTGCATGGGTAGAGCTTGGTAATATCTTTTTTTTGTTTTTCGATTATATTTCATTTTTTTAAATATATTCTTAATAAATTGATTTGTTTTTCGTGGAACAAAATTACTGAAAAAAAATTAATGGTAATGATGCAGATGTTGGCCTAGTGTTGAAGCCCTGGAATTCTGTTGCAACAACATGGGGGATAACCACCCGATACAGACCTTGAAAGAATCTCCTTTTCCATTTGGTATAGTGGCTCCGACTGGGGATAATGGGACTAGTTTCCCAACAAAGAATTGATATGATGACGATGGGTTTGATACAAGGTGAAATGGAAAATGATTTTAAACTAATGGGAATAATCTACTTAAGTAACAAACACATGCATCTATTTAATCTAATATTTAACTTATTCTATACATGGGAATAACTTTAACTTATGTGATCTACAAATATATCTTAAAGCAAGAGATAATAAAGATCATTCAATTGCTTAAAAGATATGAAATTGTTTAAAGATAATTATTTTGACTAAATAGTTAGGCAAAATAATTGTGAAACTATATCGCATATATCGATTGATTATATACTCAATAAGGAAGTACAACTGAAACATCATGCAATAGTGCTTATATGAAAAACTATAATCTAGATCTCATACACAATACAATATAAAGAAGTTTATTGCTAAGTCATAAATAGAACTCAATCGTAAAGATAATAGTACCAGGCATGAGAGGTTATTTTCATGACATGAACAACGTTGACCTTCTCTTATTTTCAACCAAATACACTCTAAGAGTACATAAATTAAAATTCAGTAGAGTATGCTTGGATATTCAATAAAATCAAGATCTTGTTCCATGTATTTCATCAAAAGAATCACAAAAGTAAAGAAATCCAAGCTTTTGCAAAGTGCTTTTGATAAAATCCTGGACCCCTCTCTAAATGCATGAGAGGGGTTTAAATAATATTACATATGTATCAAAAATAGAATATTACATAAAAAGATGAGGAGGTTTCAAATAATCTTCCTCAGAATACTGAGAATAAAAGATAAAAACTAAAAGAAAGATAATGACGTGCTTGATCAGGTTGAACAATCCTTCCTTTCCGTTGAGCTTTTCAGTTCACAGATATCCAATATTGCGTTCACTTGGGATGCCTGGCCGACTTTGGATCTTAATTTTCCGGTGAATATAGCATCGTAGAGAGATGGCACCATATTTTGAGTGGAATTCGTTAGAGAGCGTAACACCATTTGCTGATTGTATGGTTTTACTAGAAACTGCCAATAACATTAATGATCAAGCTTAGATAGCTTTTTGACTGCTTCAATTTGATTTTTGGCAGTCTCTTTCCACTGTCCCTCTAATTGTTTGATATCTGGGAAAACTCCAGGCTTTCATTCTTTAATCAAGTTAATATTATAAAGGTTTCCATTCACAGCTTTAATTATATTGGTTGCTATATCATCTTCTTTAGTTGTTTCCCTTTCTGCTTCTTTAATTGCATATCCCCAATCTGTAAATAGAATATCTCTGTGGGATTCTTCAATCTTTGGAAAATCAACTTTCCTTCCTTCCCCAGACTCTTGCTAGGAGATAAACTCTGAGATTTTCTTATCAACTTCTTCATATTCCAATATTTTATCAACCATTTAATGGACTAATGTATCACTTGTTTCACAATTGGTTTGATAATTGAGATTCTTTGACATAATATCTCTTGCTATTTTGACAATTGAGTATTTAGCTCTAGTGTTTCTTTGATGAATTCTTTTGTTTGATGTTGGTTTATGATTTTATCTACTTCATTTTGTATTAGTTGAATCTATGTATCTTTTTCTATAATGCTCAATACCTGGTGTTGTAAATTCATTTGCTCAAAATCTTTCTGAAATTGTACCATCTGCAACTCTATTTTCTTATTGAAATTATGTCTTTCTTGTTCAATTTTTTGCTCTAACAGATGAATTCTTGCATCTTTGTCTTTAAGCAGAAGGCTATCCTCTGTTGCCTTATCACTTGTAGTTGTTGCATAAGCACCTGCGAATTGTGATAGTCTTGTTAAGTTTTCTGATGGATCAATGGGGTTGTCTTTCCAGACAACCTGCATTAATTCATTCTCTGGAGTTGTTGTTGATAAATCATGATGTCTTTTATTTCTCTTTCTTCTTACCACTGCTTTGTGTGTTGGAATATAAAATTTATCTAAATGGGGTATCTCTTCAATTCTCAAAAAAATTTATGACGTTGGGTAGGCCAAGATGATTTCAACATCTGCTTCTAGATTTACAACTTGTAAGGTCTGTTTAGGATTTTGAGAATCAAAAGTTCCTTCAATTCCTGTGTATGTATGTGGTACTTGGAGCTTTTGTTTGAATTTCTCCCATTTTTTATCCATATCATTTACCATGATTTTCTTTTTCTGATCATGTGTACAATTAATTTCCAATTATTATCTAGCCAAGGTTTCTTTGGTTGTTTCCCCATTATTTCTTTTTGTATCCTTTTCAAAACTTTCCTTCGGGTCTTCTTCCTGATTTTGAGATTGATGCTCAGAAAGTTTTAAATCTTGGCTTGATTTTTCTGGTGATTCTTGATCATTTTTTTCTTCTAAACTTATATTGGGAGTAGGCTCTCTTGTTTCCTCAATCTGCAATAGGTCTAACAGAACCCTTGTTAATATTTTGCTTCTGTAAATGTGAAAATGATTGAGGTCGACTGGAGTTAATTTGATTGACGCAAAATGCAAGACTCGTGAAAAAGTCTCGGCCTTTTCAAATAGGTCATCAAATTCACCTTTCTCATGCATGAATTGTATAATTTTAACCAAAAAAGTAAATTCTTGGGCAACTTGGTTGGGATCATATTGTCTCCCTCGCATAGTAGCCAGATTCAAGCATGTAATATTTTGCACCTCTTTAACTACGTGTCCAAAATAAAACAAAGTAAAAGAACCACATTATACCAGAAACGTTGGCCAAATATATTTCTTCATGTCTTTTAGGTTTTTGGTAAGACCTTCCCCTACTGTTTGGTAAGCAATTTATCTTGCCAATAACTTATTCGAAACATAATAAGGAAGAACACGGGGAACATAAATACTCCTGAAAACTATGATATAAGTAAAGTTTCTTCACCAAACCATTATGCCACTGGAAAAATATCTATCTTTGCTTCTTCTAAAAGCCTGGGGGATTTTGTATAAAAAATAGTTTGATAGATTGGCAACATAATACTTTGACAAATTTATAAAAATGGGGACGAAATTGAGATTCCCACAAAATATTATGATACACATTGATAGGAGTAGGGTCTTTGAGAATCCAGTTCCAACCAATATTAGGAAATTTTGTACAGAAACAGATGGCATCCATCACATAAACAGTCATAAAAAAGGGAGGGATGACCCAAGTAGAGACAACTCGATACTCTCTATACTATTTGATAGCCATAGCCAAATTGTCGGATAAAATGTTACACCAATTCATAACCGCGGAGTTGAAAACCACATCAATTAATGGAATCCATTCCATAGAAAACTTGGTACTATCAACTTTCCCAAAAAGTCCACACATCATAGAAGCTACATAACTATGTGGAGTCGAAAGAGGTGCAATTGGGTACATACCAGTTTTCTGTCATTTGAATTTGCTCGAGTTGAACCTCCAAGTCTGCATGGAATCTATTGGATCTTCATTCTCTTTTTCGAACTGCTCGATGAAATTTCTTTCATAGGTCTATTGAGGTTTTGGCAGATGATACATCTTGCACAAATCGTCTGCAGAAAATGACCCCATGACCTCTTGTCTTGAATTCTTGATTGTCATGTTCAAGATATCTACATTGTCAATAATCCACTTCACCATATCTATATATGTAAGGATTTTAGGCCTACCTGCTATTTTGTGTAAGAAAGAACGGGCTGCTTCAAAATAGGAATCTTTAGACGAGACTTTAGCGTCAACCATTGCTATGATTAGCAACACCTTTGGATTTTCATCCTCTAACAAATTATACATGGCGTCCCACGACATAGCTCCACCATATTTGTTGCATGTAGTATCACTAAAGAGTGGTTGCATGTCTGAGTCCTCATATGCAGAAGGCTCGGGTGTCTTTTTTCCTTTCTTCGTCATCTCTAAGAGTTATTCCCTGAGATTAAACAATAGAGAAATAAAAAATGAACGTAAAGTAAAGATAATAGCAGAGTTTTAATTGAAAGAGTAAATTCGATAAGGATGGGACTTTTATTGCAATCACAAGTAAACAGATAAAAATCTCCTCGATCCTTTTAAAAGAGTAAATGCATTTGATTTCAATAAATTACGCATTATGGTTTTCGTGTGATTCTTTTCAGGTCTTGTCAAAATATCACGTCAGAAACTTGAACGATATTTTGAAATGATAAGATTTAAGTGTAATGCCAATTTTGTGATTGCACAAAATCGCAATATCGTAGAGTCGTAATGGTAATATTTCGCAAGTTCGCAATATCGTGTTATCGCAAGATCGCAATATCACAAGATCCGCCATATCGCAGTATTACAAGTTTGCAAGATTTGCTATGTCGCAGTATCTCAAGATCACAAGATTAGAGTTATGGAAATTTGAAAGTTATTTTTGTCTTGCGATTTGTGATGCATGATGTATTCTTTGAGCTGATTTTACCTTATACGAAGTATGCTTTAAGTGCTTTAATGAATTTTTAGAAATATTTCAAGACCTTTGTAAAGAACGCGATATAAGATTTAATCTTAAAAATGGGTTTTATTGATCGCGTATCACGGATTTTGACTAATGATTATTTGCATTACCTTTGGCTTCTGCGACCCACGATAAAGAAAAAAGTGTTTAGTCCTAAGTGACTTAGCTCAATTATTTAACACTTTCTAAAGGGAAAAACTCTTACTTGCTAGCTTTTTTGGAAAATTTTAAAAGGGTCCCCATTTATTATTACAATATTGATTATCATAAAAATAAAATGGGGAGGTTGTTGAATAGTACAACAATTGGCGATTCACTGGAAGAACCAGTTATCTCTGATAATTTTGAAATTCCTATAACTTTCAAAATTTAAAAATAGTTCAGAAAACAGAAATTGGATGAAATATTATATAAGTAATATTCCTCTTAATAATAAAACAAAATCACCTTATTATAATTCATTTGATATCCTCTTAAAGATTAAAATCCCTATGCCTACATCAATCATTACTCAAATTAAAGATAAAGTAGCAGGCTTTTATAGAATAGCTTTTTAAATAAACTCGTTTGTCATAGGTAGAGCCTCTATTTCCGGTAGGCGTCTATAGCCTCAATAGGGTTACCTTTTAACCAACAATGATTCTATGTCCCATCCATGTAAGAATGTAGTTTTTAAAGATAAATCCACAATAATATACTTTTTATTGTTTTTTTTTTCTTTCTAAGATAACTCTTCTTTTTTATTACTTAAAATCCATTGCCTTGGTGTGGTGGCCACTGGCCGGATAGTGAAAATTCCATTCATTTGTTGTAATTCAACTGAACAAGTTGGCTCGTGATGAGACACCTTGTCTTTTGATTAAGATCATCTCAAGCCATTACCTTGTTTTGGTCTATAGTAGTGGTAATGTCATTCTTATTATTTCCCTATGAATATGGTAAGAAGGCTCTTTATGAGACCTCTTTATTTTTTAAGCTCTAGTACATTATTTAGGATTACACTCTAAAAAGAGAAAAATTTACTGGACAGGGAGAATCATTGCCTCTTTAAGAGTTCTGGATGAGAATTTATAGAGTTAAAGATGCTTATCTACAAAAAGTCTTTTACTTGGTTAAAAATATTTTTCTTGACTGATAATAGAACACAACTATTTTATAGTTGGAGTTTCTCAAAGAATAAATAATTTCGGTAGAAAAATAAAATTTCATAGAGACAAAAATTAATTAATTTTCAAACCTCTTAACTATTTCCTTAACAATTTCCATTTAAAAAAGTTAAAAGTCAAAATATTTCAAGAGATTTTATTGCAAGGCCACCAATTATATTATTTAACTTTTATTTTCCTAGGTAAAGTAAAGACAATAATGTACAAGGGATATAAGAGGTTATCTTCTATGAGAAGTATTTTTTCAAAATTTTCCCATTCACAGGAAGAGAATATTTCTTGCCTGATAAACATTGCAATAGAAATGTTGATGGGCCGATTTGTTCTGCAATTTGAAATGGTCCAAGCCACATTCTTTGGAATTTGGTATGCTTACCTTTTTCCTCATGTGCTTTATCCCATTTCAGTATAATGTCTCCAAGTTGAAATTATTTAGTACTAAAAGAATTTGCATCAAAGGAAGTTTTAACTAACTGTTGATGATGAGCATGGGTAATTTTGGCTTTGTATCTCTCTTCTTCAAGTTTGAGAATTTGTGCTTGTCTTAATTGCAAAGAATAAGAAAGAATTTCTTCGATAAATTGAACTAAGGATAAAGAGGGAATAACTACATTTGTAGGAAGAATAGCCTCTTTCTCATAGACTAGATTAAATGGAGAAGTACCTATAGAGGCTTTATGTGTTATCTGATATGCCCATAGAGTAAATGTTAAATATTTATGCCAATTTATTTGACTCTGATCAATATTTCGTTTAATGATCCTAATGAGGTTTTTATTAGTTCATTCTGCTAAACCGTTTCCTTGAGGATAATAGTTAGCAGAATACTTAATTTTGAAACCTCTTTTGAGAGAAAATTATATCATAGCATTTCTTGAGAAATAATATGCATTGTCAAACATCAAGGAAGTTGGTAATCCAAATCTGGTAATGATAAATTGATCAATAAATTTGATAATGTTCTCAGAATTGGTTACCTTTAATGGAATGGCTTCCACCCATTTAGTAAATTAATCAGTTGTTGTAAGGATATATCTATGTTGCTTTGAAGAGTGAGGAACGATCTCACCTATTATGTCTAGTCCCCATTTCTCAAATGGTTTCTCAATATTGACTGGCTGTAATGCGAATGCAACTTTCCTTTGTATTCCAGTAGAATTTTGACAAATTTTACATTTTCTTACATACTCGTGTGCATATTTGAACAAGGTTGGCCAGTAATAGCCAACATGCAGGATTTTATGTGTTGTTGTTTCTCCTCTGAAATGTTCACCATCTAGTCCATCATGAAGTTCCTACAAAACCTTTTCTGTCTCAGAATTTTAAAGGCACCTTAGTAAAATAGAATCATAATTTTTTCTAAATAAAACATCATCAACCATTTGATATTTCTTTGCTTTCAATCTCAAATCTCTCTTCTTTTTGTAACTGAGTTGCATAGGGGCATATCCATTTTTTAAACAAAAAATGAGATTATCATATTGAGATGCATTATTGTTGATGCTTACCTGAGATATTTGAATGTCATCACCTGCATGTTCTTCTTCTGGTAAGTTGGACAATCCTGTTAACATTTTGAAAAAACTTTGACCTATAACAATTTTAGCTGGTCTAATTTTAACACCATATTCTTGCAATGTAGTTACCCAATTTTCTCTTTTTTCTCCTACTTCTCTTTGCATCAGTAATTTCCCTACTGCTGAAAATGGAACTATGATATTAGTATGAGTTTTGAGGAGAAATGCTCTAAAATATTTTATTCACTTGAAGACAGCAAATGATTTTTTTTCCACAGTAGATTAATTTAATTCGGCGCCTTTTAGATTCGAACTAAAGAATGAGATGGGTGCTTCTATTTGTTGATCATTGAGTTGTGTTAAAAGAACAACATATGATGTGTCTGATGAAAATGTGTATAAAACAACATGATTAGAAAATTTGGGAATTGTTAGGGATGGATTGTTAATAATAGTTTGTTTGATCAAGTCAAGTGCTTCTTTTTTGTTGTGACCCCATTTGAAAACCGAATTTTTCTTAATCATATTCTGTAAAGGTAAAACTATTTGTGAAAAATCAGGGACAAAACTTTTTACAAAATTTGTTTTTCCAAGAAAAGACTCATTGATTTCTTATTATGGGGTAAAGGTAAATTTTCAATTTCCTTAACTCTTTCTAGATCAATATAAATACCCTTTTTTGATACAGTGAATCCTAAAATCTTAGCTTCGCTCAAGGGAAAATAAGACTTTTTTTTTATTTAACGAGATCCCATATTTGATACATCGTTCAAAGATCTGTTTAAGGTCGTTCAAATGGTTGCTTCTGTTCTTGGAATAAACAGTGATATCATCCAAGTAAATAATAATTGATTTGTTATTGAGTCCTTTAAAGGCTATATCCATAGCTCTTTGAAATGTGGCGCCTGCATTAATCAAACCAAAAGGAATTTTTTGACAAGCATATGTTCCCCATTTAGTTCTGAATGTGGTTTTCAATCTATCATCTAGATGAACTAGGATTTGGTTATATCTTGAAAATCCATCAAGAAAAGACATGAGCTCAGAACCAAATACTAACTGCAGTAGTTGTTCCATGGATGGCAGTGGAAAATTGTCTTTCTGACATGCTTTATTCAAATTTCTAAAATTTGTGCATATACGAATATCACCATTATTTTTCCTAACATGCACTAAACTGGATACCCATTTTGAATACCTAACAGGAAGTATGATTTTGGCCTTAAGAAGTTTATCCAGCTGTGATTTGATTTGATTCTTAAGGTTTGGATGAATTTTCCTTAGTTTATATTGTACTGGTCTATCATTAGAGATCATGGGTATGGTGTGTTGTATAATAGAGGTATCATAAGTTTTGAGATCAGAGTAATCCCAAGAAAAGATACTTTTATATTTCTTCAATAGTCGAATAAATCATAATCTTTCATCACAGGATAGAACTAGACCTAGATTGATATTCTGAGGCTTGTCATCATTTCCAAGGTGTTATCATTCTGTAATTTCTAAGATTGGGAGAATAAATCACAGAAGACAACATCAAAATCACTTTGGAAGCTGGGATCTAGCCCTACCAGCTTCAGAGAGGGATCTCTCTTTAAGATTTAACTTTCTTTTGGATAAATATTAGGCTAGTTATGATTGTACTTGGTGATTGTTTGATTTGATTGATTTTGGTTGATTAAATCTTTATTTCCCATTGGGAAATGGAGTCGAAACATGAAACGGGATTTTTGCATCAATTTTTAAAAGAGTTATAATAGGGGAAGCTAGGTTGTATTTAATACATTCTTTTAAGATTTTAAATGAATAAAGAATATGGCAGAAGAGTGAATATCAGTAGAGACTGAAAAGAATTTAAGTATTTGTCAATCTGACTTCAAGTAGAAAACATTTAAATTGTAAAAGCAACCAGAATAAGGTGTTTTAAATAACATGTCTTATTCATCACACTTTATGTTTTACAATTAAGAATTCTGATACACAGAGAAAAGAAATAACAGTGGAAAACACAGAAACAATAGAAACACTTCACCAATAATTACACCACATGAATCCTGAAAGAAGTCTTTGTATTATTGATGCTCCAACAAAAACTTGGAATTTACAATTGCGCAGTGGGAATATGTTCAGAAATCAACCTCTAATACTTCAAACAATGAAGTATTTATACTGAAATTTACAAAACTATTTACAATAAATGTTGTCTCAACAAATAGTGTATTATTAGCCTAAATCTAATAATAAAACTATAACTATTACAAAAAATAGGCTCGATGCGGGTGATCTGGCTTTCTGGCACTGTATTCGAGGAATCAGTTGATGAGTAAGCCCATTGGTAGGTTGCGCTGGCTGTAAAGTTGTCTGATGCGTTGTCCTATGAGGTTGTTGTAGATGATTTCCCTTTATTATCTTCAACTCTTGGAACTCAGTTAACTTATCCCATCGCTCTTCATCTGGGATAGTTAATTTGATGACCCTCATGTAGATTTCTTCTTGGCAGATACAAAATGTACCTCATAGGCATTGAGCATTTATCTGATGCACTATAGGGAAAAAATCCTCATTGGGATGAATTTTGGGAGCTTATATGGGATAAGCTCACATAGCGTTTCATGGATTTTGTAATCCTTGTGTGCCAGAGGTATATGATCAAGATCAATCGAGGGATGGAGCAGTGGATTCACAATCTCCACTTGGGTTTGCTTCTTGGGAGGCATGATGAACTCTGGTTTGATGGTGAACAAGGGTTTCTGGTAAAACAAATGGAGGTTGGGAATAAGTAAAATCTCTGTAATGAGGAAAGGATGGCCATAGTTGCAGAGAGTAAATTGACAACAATCGAATTGATTTTTCTGGTGCTCTGTCAACATGCAGCAAACTTGTATAGAATAGGAAAAATGGAAAAGTAAAAGGTTAAACGTTTATTAGGCATGAATTTATATAAAGGTAGGTCGTTTTCCCGTTGATGGTGGCATGGATCTGTTGGATTAAAAATTAGAGGCTAATTAAATTTATCAAGGATTGTATTACCGCGGGAAGACATTTAATTGGCAACGACTGGGTCCAGGTGTTATGACGTGACTGGCGCTCAATGGGAAGATTAATGGTTTCCACATAGTGGGAAAAATTGCTTTTCAAAGGGGGTTTGAAGTAGTAAGCGGTTTCAGCTAAGAGGGTGCGAAATAGGGAGAGGTCGCCATGTTAGCGTGGGCCTGAAACACAAAATCGCCCATTTCGGACCCTCACCCCTGACAGTAAAGTTCAGATGGAGGGGGGGGGTGCGAAAAATAATATGGGTCGTCGGAAGGATGTGCGGGGAAACTGATGATTTGAGAGATGGAGGGGGGTTAATCGTGCAGCAATGGAGTTGGATGGGATGTTTTGTCGAGTAGCGGGGGGGCTAGATAAAAGGTAAAAACATAGGGTAGGTGGATAATGTGTTGATTCTTCATTTTCATATGCTGAACCTTTTAGACTTAGGATAAAACTTTTATTCCTTTGCCTTCCTACGCATGAAATAATTTTGTAAGTTTAAACACTTAGGATAAAAAAAATTCATGATTTTCAAAGCCATAATGAAATTTCTACCTACCTTTTCATTTTCAATTCTTTTTTTTCTAAGCTAACATTTTTTATCTCATCTCTTTAGGGTGCATTTGAGCTAGAAAAACCCACATATCCCTTATTTTTTTTAACAATCTAACCTACTCTATCACTTATTCCTCCTATTGATTTAGATTAAACTGTTGAATCAATCTCATTTTCTACCTAACTACTAATTTTTCAAGATTAAATTGTTTGACAAATCTTTATTTACTAACCTATTTGACATGAAATTCACAATTGTTCCATCTTGATTAAGTTGTATGATTGGAACAAAATCTAGTCATTGTGGCATTTTAGACAAGCTACACACAATCTTATTGAATTTTTAACATAAAGAAAACTAATTTAATAGTAGTGGTATTTAAATTTGCAACACTTTCACTATTATTTATCTTTTTTATTTTGTGGGGTTTTATTCTCTTTTTATTCTTTTTCAAGTTTCTTCTTTTTGACTTTTTTTTTCATATTCGTTTTCCTTTTTGACATACATTCTTTTGATTTTCTTTTTATATATACTTTTTTTGGAAATCGTTTGCAAATTGAAAATAATTTACAATGTAAAATCACAAAGAATGACATACTCAATCACCTTGAGATCCTATAAAGTATAGGACCCTAACAGTGGCTCCAGCTAGGGATGGCACTTCTTCATGTGAAGTGTCAAGAACATATGATTAGTAGCCTTGAGTATCCAATTATTTCTTTTTTTGTTAAGGTACTTATGATAGCTTGTCAATTAGGACTTAGGGTCTTCTCTGCAGGCTTCAACTCCAATCAGCAAGTTATCCAATCAAATCAATATAGACTGTGATATTTACAATGATGTAATAAAAATTCTTTATGCTAAGAAAGGTAGTGCTTCAGCATCCTGCCATTGACAGGACCACCGGATAACTCTGCTCCATCTAGTTATTTGAGGAATAATGCATTGTTTCCCTTGAAAGCATAAATAATGTATGCCCCTTTCCAAAGGTTATCAAATTTACCATGTTTACCTTTGTCTTCTCTCCTGGAATCCCACCTTAGAACTTTGTATCCAATGTCGAAATCATCTACTTTAGTCCTCTTGTCAAAATTATTTTTGACATTTTCCTGAATTACTTTAGTTTTGTTGTAGACCTCCTCCCTTGACTGCTGCAACTGAATTGCTTGATTGATTATTATTTGTAAATAATTTGGCTCAACCTGTAATTATTATATTATCTTCATGACTGGTACTCCTAAAGATGATGGGAACAGAGCATCCATTCAAAAGACCAATTGGTATGGTGACATACCAGTTGACTTCTTAGTAGTAAGTCTCCCATCCCAAAGTGCATTAACCAACTTGTTGTGCCAATATTTATTATTGTCTTCGAACAACTTTTTAATGATATTTACTAGACTCTTATTTGAATATTCAGCCAACCTATTTTCCTAAGGTTAATAGGTCATTGAATGTCCCAAATTAATGTGGTGTTTATTACAGAATTAAATCATTTTCTTAGATTTGAAAGTTGTTGCATTGTCAGTAATAAGTTTTCTAGGAAAACCAAATCTAGAAAGGATAATAGTCTCAAGGAACTTAATTATGACAACATCAGTAGCAGATATGGAAGGGGTTGCCTCTATCCATTTAGTAAAGTAATATGTGGTTGTGAGAATACACTTATGTTGGCCAGAGGAAGGAGGATGAATTTCACCAATGAAATCCAGTCCCCACTGCTGAAAAGGGCTCTCAACTGAAATAGTTTTTAATGGCAGGGGTAAGAGTTTTCTTTTTCCTTCAAAAATCTGGCATTGATGGCATGAAGTTACACTCTTATGAATGTTAGGGAATAGAGTAGGCTAGTAAAAACCAACTCTGAGGATTTTATTGGCAGTAGTTTTCCAATAAACGTAGCCACCACAGTCACCTTCCTGGAACTCCTATATGATTTTCTCTACATCATCCTTCAACAAGCACTTAAGTAAAATTCCACCAGCATCTTTCCAATATAAATTATTTTCAATGATGAAAAACTTAACTGCCTTTAATTTTAGAAATATTTCCTTTGATTTTGTTAGACCAGGAGGAGCATTTAAATTGAATAAAACATACAATAAGTATGCATACCAGGGTGAGTTTAATAATGATTCATCGATCTGTGGAGTCGACTATTCTTCTTGATCATCCAGTGCAACAAAAAATTTGATGTCTAACACATGGAAATTAGACACTGCCATTAGTTTGGCCAGTCCTTGTCCTTTGATCAACTTGGTTGGTTTGATTTCTAAGTCATACTCAAGGATGACATCAATCCATTTCCTTCGTTTTCCATCTGGTCCATTCTGTGTCACAATGTCCTTTACAACTGAATTAGGTACATATGAAATAATATGTGAATGAAAAATATATACTCTAAAATATTTTATTGCTTTAACTAATGCAAAGGCCTATTTTTCCATGACATTGTATTTTAAAGGTGCATCTCTTAAAGCCTTACTGAAAAATGCAATAGGTTGTTCAAATCCTTCTTCATTTTTCTGCAATAAAACAACTACAACAGTGTGTTCAGAAGCAAAAGAAAAGATAATAAAATCTTTGGTAAAATCTGGACTAATCAACACTGGTGCTTTTGTTAATGCCTATTTAACTAAATCAAAGGACTGTCTAGCCTCAATACTCCATCTAATTTCTAAATCTTTTTTAAGCACGTTGGTTATATTTCTAAGAAGCTCTGCAAGATTAGGAATGAATCTCCTTAGGAAATCAATTTTGCTAATAAAAGATTGAATATCTTTGATGTTTCTACGGTGGCTGATTTTTAATATTGCTTAAATCATACTAGGATCAATGCTAATTCCATCCTTTGAAATAATATGACCAATAATTTTACCTTCTTCAAGGCCAAGCAATGTTTTCTTGGGATTTAATGAGATACCAAACCTTCTACACTTTTCAAAAACTCTTCTTAGATGTCTCAAATTTTCCTCATCATATTTTGAATATACAGTAATGTCATCAAGATAAATCACAATAAAATGTCCAATCTCATCAGCAAAGGCAATGTCCATTTCTCTTTGAAATTTAGCCCCAACATTCATTAACCCAAAGGGAATATTCACATACATGAAGGTCCCCCATGGAGTAGTGAAAGTTTTGTTTATCCTGATCATCAGGATGTACTCGGAACTAGTTATAATCTAAGAAACCATCTAACAAGGATATCCTACTAGACCCTACTACCTTCTGTAATATATGATCCATTTTGGGAAAATAGTAGTTGTCTTTCAAGGATACCTTGTTAATATTTCTAAAATCAATACATAACCAGATTTCTCCAGCTTTCTTCCTAGTAGGTACTATATTAGATACCCATTTAGAGTATCTGAGAGGGAAAATAATTTTAGCATCATACATCTTTTTGACCTATTTTTCAATCAAAGGCATCAGAACAAGATTTATTCTACGGAGATTTTGTTTGAATGGTTTCTGATCTTCCTTGACTGGGATTTTGTGTTGTATGATACTAGTATCATATGCTTTAAGATCCTCATAGCTCAAAACAAATACATTAACAAAATATTTGAATAAAGCTACATACTCTTGTTTTTTGACAGTAGGTAGTGTTTTTGAAAGTTTTATCATTTTAGGATTCTGCTACCTATATTACATTCTTCTACTTCTGCCCCTGTGGGCTCTATTTTTGGATTTTTTGCTACATCATTAAAATAAAAAATTCTTCTAATGGAACTAAACCTTTAGGAAAAATATTATCTTTAAGTTGAAGTACTTCAAACTCCTCTTTTTTTGGATCAATCTCATGCAATTCTAATTTATGTACAACTTCATCTACAGAAATATTTACATCTAACTCATCAAATTGATCATCTACATTATTACGCACAATAATCTGATTTTCTACTTGACCATCTAAATCAATGTTAGTTTCCTCATACTCACCTTTGGACTACATAAAGTTTTCTATCTGTTTATCATTTACAAATACCTGCCAATACCTCATGTTGTCTGGTATAGTTGGACGATGTTTGAACTCTACTGTATATTGTTTGTTGGGATGAGGCATTTTGCATGTGCTGGCTGAAAAAGCTAGACCATTAGCAAGGACATTTTGATTTTGGGGTATCACAACAAGATCATATTCTAACAAAAGTGTGTAAGAAATCAATCACAACATTTATGTATTCTCTCAATCTAGGATGTTTTGCAGCATACTCTCCTTTAATATGTTTAATAATCAATTCAGAGTCTCCATGAACATAAATTCTTTTAACCCCTAATTTTTTCAATAATTGCAAGCCTAAAAGAAGTGCTTCATATTCTACTATGTTGTTGGTACATTGAAAGTTCAGTTTATATGAATGACCTTTTGCGTGATTATTTTCTGAATTTGAGACCCACACACCTACTCCTGACCTTGCTCTACTACAAGAACCATCAAAAATCATATTCCAAAAGGTTCAGTTTCGGTGTTTTGTTGTACAATCTGTATTTGATTTTCATGTGTTTCACAGATGTCATTTTCAGCACTGGTGACCTGAGCATCAATATCCCCATCATTATACAAAATGAAGGAGTCTAAATCAGAGTGAACAGAGTGAAGGGGGTAGTTATGTGGCTTCTCCTAACTACTCACCATGTATTTAATCAAGGTTTCCCTATACAATCTTCTGTTTTGACCAAACACTGGGATGGTTGCATAAGTCATATCCATTTGCAGGGTACCTTGTAGTTTTTCTCCCCAAGAGCATGGCAATGGCATGCCATACTTTGGGGGAATATTAGCAACTATTATGTCCATTACTAGACTCTTAGCTGGGATTTGGGCTAAAGTGACACATAGATCCTTAATGAGACTTAAAAATATTACTTTGCTTGAATCAAATGAATACAAGTCTTTGTAAGGCATAGTAATGTCAAGAGCAAGTTTTTCCATAACGAATTTTGGCATAAAATTACGTGAGGCACTTGAATCTAGCATAGCATTGTGGAGAATTTTATCATGGACATTAACACTGACATAAAATGGAGGAACTCCTCCTTCTTATGGTTTACCATCTACTTCTGGACCAAATAATAATTTAGGCTAATCATCATTCAAATTGATAGTATCATTGTTTTCTCCTATGTTCAAGGCCTTCATAACTTGAGTTTTTTTATAGATTTTTATTCATTAACTTAGTCAAAGGTATAGGAATTTTCAGCTTTGCTAGTTCATTTTCAATATTGAATGATGTTTGAAATTTATTTAAGTTCAGAAAGTCAGATTTATCAACAATTTCTTTTGACACATGTTCTTTTTGGTGATTGGTGGTAGGAATGTATATTTGAGTGGTTTTGGAAGAACTCTCAACAATATTTTTAGCAAGAATGTCAATTGTATTTTTTCTAGAACTATCAGAAGTTTTCTTAGCAACATTTTCTAGAGTTTTCTTCGAAGTGGTGTCAGAAGTTTTCTTGACAGGGTTTTCATTGGTTTTTTTTTTTGGAGTATATAATTTTTTCTTAATCCTAAGGTTGTATTGTCTATGGAATTCCATGATATCATTTTCAAATCCCTGCTTATAGTCATTTGATTCTTCAGAATCAAGTTCAGTTTGGGATAATTGAAACAACCCTTGTTCTTCCTGAGTAAGAAACACAATTTCATCATCATTGATACACATTAGATTTATCTGATTGTATTCTACTTCTTCCACTACCTATCCATCTTCATCAACATAGTTTTCCTGAAAAGGAGGTCTTATTTACTGATCAAGACCCCTCTACTCTCTTTGTTTTATTTGGGGAGGATTTCTCCTAGGATTTTGATTTCGATTTTGAGGTGCAGGTTGATTTTCCCTAGGTGCATCTCTCTCATTCAAATTAATCCTCTCCATCATTATTTCTATTTTTCTAACTAAGGAATAAATTTTAGCATCAATAGAAGAAGTAGAAGGTTCCTCTTTTATGGCTACTCTTCTCTCACTTCTAAGTGTAGCTCTCTTGGCTAACATTTTTTCCTCTACACTTACTGCATCCCTTTGCATCTCTTCTAATGTGGATGAATTTATTTCCCTAAGTTGGTAAGCCATGTCTGCCTCAAAACCATCTGGAAATTTGATTAGGGCTAAGCCTTGTGGTGGTTTGATATTAGCAGGGATTGAGTTATATACACTGTTGAATCTTGTGCAATAGTCTTGAACACTTTCCGTTGGTCCTCCTAACGCTTTCATATTCAGATAAAATATGAAGAGGGTTTTTCTTAATCTCCCACCTAGTAATGAATGTTTAATGAAATTCAGTCAAATCATGAATACTAGTAGAAGTTAATGCTTTAAACCATTTCCTCACCTCCCCTGTGAGACTTTGCACAAACAACCTAAGTTTTACACTTTCCTTATCTCCCTCCTGAAGGTCAAAACTGTAATTCATCCTGTCTACATGCTTTTGGGTAGTGGTAGGTCCAATTCCATCAAATTGAGGGATTCTTGTTTGATAATCCTGTGGCATGTTTGCAAAAGGAGCTTAAAGGATAAGGGGAGCATATCTAGCAACCATTATGGGGATATGAGGATGAACAATATGATGTGGTTTTTGGATGAAAGGTGGAGGTTGGATGAAAGGTAAAGGCTAAGTTGAAACTTGGGATTTTGGTGGAGATGAAGGTTGGACTATAGTTGAAGAATGGGGAGAAGAAGGATTTTGAGTTGCTTGGTGGGATAGTACTGGAGTGGTTTTGGAAACTACAACGCTGATTAGAGCTTACTAATTTATGGGAAAGTACCAGAGTAGTTGTGGAGACTACAGAAGGGGTAGGACTTGATGATCTAGGATGCACATATTGTGATGAGGTGAGTGATTCAACATAAGAAGTCAAAGCAGAAAGTTCTACAGATTGCTGAACATAAGCTTCATGAAAATAAAGGTCTAATCCTGAGACTAAACCCTGCAATTTGTCAAACTCTTGAAGGATTTGAAGGTCTATATCAGCAGGAGCATATTGGGGTTAAGATGAATTTCTTCTTAATGTAGCTTGATCTACTACTATCCGTTCTGCCCAATTGGCTGATTTAGTTCTAAACTTGGCTTTGTTCAAAGGGTAAATCAAACTCAATGTTTTGTAGGGTTACAAAGTCTTTTGGGAGTGAATCTACTCTATGAGGAGGACTAGAACTTCCTTTGCTTTTAGCTAAGCTCTTTATTTTCAGTATTTTCTTAGGGTCATCTACAATTTCTGCAAGCTTTGGGTCAGGATAAGCTCCAGTATAGGCTCTTTAAGGAGCCAGACTTATAATCTAAATGCACACACACACTTATTATTTACACTATTGAAAAGGAAACCAATCTTAAAGTATTCCTATCATACAATGCTTTACCAGGGTTATGAATTCGAAAGAAATTACAATTTTTTCAATTTCATCCCCGGTATGGTTGCCACTATGTTATCGTTCTTTAATTTTTAATATTGGGAGAATAAATCAATGAAGACAACATCAAAACCACTTTGGAAGCTGGGATCTAGACCTGCTAGCTTTAGAGAGGGATCTCTCTTTAATATTTAACTTTGTTTTGGATAAATATTAGGCTAGTTATGATCGTACTTGGTGATTGCATGATTTTGATTGATTTTGGTTGATTAAATATTTATTTTCCCATTGGGAAATGGAGTCAAAACATGAAACTATATTTTTGCATCAATTTTTAAAAGAGTTAAAACAGGGAAAGTTAGGTTGTATTTATTGGATTCTTTTAAGATTTTAAATGAATAATGGATATGGAAGAAGAGTGAATATCAGTAGAGACTGAAAAGCATTTAAGTATTTTTCAATCTGAATTCAAGTAGAAAACATTTAAATTGTTAAAGAAGTCAAAATAAGGTGTTTTAAATAACATGTCATACTCATCACACTTTCTGTTTTACAATTAAGAATTCTAATAAACAGAGAAGAGAAATAACAGTGGAAAACACAGAAACAATAGAAACACTTCACCAGTAATTACACCACATGAATCCTGAAAGAAGTATTTGTATTATTGATGCTCCAACAAAAACTTGGAATTTGCAATTGCGTAGTAGGGAAAATATGTTCAGAAATCAACCTCTAATACTTCAAGAAATGAAGTATTTATACGGAAATTTACAAAATTGTTTACAATAAATGTTGTCTCAACAGACAATGTATTATTAGCCTAAATCTAAAAATAAAACTCTAACTATTACAAAAAATAGGCTCGATGTGGGTGATCTGGCTTTCTGGCACTGTTTTCGAGGAATCAGTTGATGAGTAAGCCCATTGGTAAGTTGCGCTGGTTGTAAAGTTGTCTGATGTGTTGTCCTGTGAGCTGATTGTAGATGATTTCCCTTTATTATCTTTCACTCCTAGAACTCAGTTAACTTATCCCATCGCTCTTCATCTGGGATAGTTAATTTGATGACCCTCCTATAGATTTATTCTTGGCAGATACAAAATGGACCTCATCGGCATTGAGCATTTGCCTGATGTACTCTAGGGAAAAAATCCTCATTGGGAGGACTTTTGGGAGCTTATCTGGGGCAAGCTCACATAGGGTTTCATGGATTTTGTAATCCATGTTTTCCAGAGAGACATGATCAAGATCAATCGAGGGATGGAGCAGTGGATTCACAGTCTCCACCTAGATTTACTTCTTAGGAGGCATGATGATCTTTGGTTTGATGGTGAATGATGGTTTCTGGTAAAACAAATGGAGGTCGGGACTGAGTAAAAGCTCTGTAACGAGGAAAGGATGGCGATAGGTGCAAAGAGTAGCTTGAAAACAATTGAATTGATTTTTCTGGTGCTCTTTCAACCTGCAGCAAACCTGTACATAACAACGAAAATGGCAAGGTAAAAGGTTAAACGTTGATTAGGCATGAATTTATACAGAGGTAGGTCGTTTTCCTGTTGGTGGTGGCGCAGATCCGTTGGATTAACGGTTAGAGGCGAATTAAATTTATCAACGGTTGTATTACCGCAGGAAGACATTTAATTGGAAACAGCTGCGTCCAGGTGTTGTGACGTGACTAGCACTCAACGGGCAGATTAATGGTTTTCACATAGCGAGGAAAAATGATTTTCGGAGGGGGTCTTAAGCAGTAAGCAGTTTCAACCAGGGGGGTGTGAAATCAGGAGAGTCTGCCACGTTAGCATGGGCCCAAAACATAAAACCACCCATTTCAGACCCCCCCTCCCCAATGGTAAAGTTCGGATGGAGAGGGGGGCCTAAAAAATGATATGGTTCGTCAGATGGATGTTCGGGGAAACAGATGATTGAAGAGATGGATGGGGGCTAATCGTGCAGTGGTGGAGTTGGATGGGAGATTTTTTCAGGTAGCGGGGGGGCTAGATAAAAGGTAAAAACTTAGGGTAGGGGGATAATGTGCCGATTCTTCATTTTCATATGCCGAACCTTTTAGACTTAGGATAAATTTTTTATTCCTTTGCCTTCCTACTCATGAAATAGTTTGGTAAGTTTAAACACTTAGGATAAAAACATTTCATGCTTTTCAACGCCATAATGCAATTTCTACCTACCCTTTCATTTTCAATTATTTTTTTTCTAAGCTAACATTTTTTATCTCATCTCTTTAGGGTGCATTTGACCTAGAAATTCCACATATCCTTTTTTTTTTAACAATCTAACCGACTCTATCACTTATTCCTCCTATTTATTCAGATTAAACTGTTGAATCAATCTCATTTTCTATCTAACTACTGATTTATCAAGATTAAACTGTTTGACAAATCTTTATTCACTAACCTATTTGACATGAAATTCACAATTGTTCCATCATGATTAAGCTGTATGATTGGAACAAAATCTAATCATTGGGGCATTTTACACAAGCTGCTCACAATATTATTGAATTTTTAACATAAATAAAACTAATTTAACAGTAGTGGCATTTAAATTTGCAGCACTTTCAGTATTATTCTCTTTTTTCCTTTGTGGGGTTTTATTCTCTTTTTATTCTTTTTCAATTTTCTTCTTTTTGACTTTTTTCTTCATATTCATTTTCTTTTTTGACATACCCTCTTTTGATTTTCTTTTTATGTATACCTTTTTTGGAAATAATTTGCAAATTGCAAATAATTTACAATGTAAAATCACAAATAATGACATACTCAATCACCTTGAGATCCTATAAAATATAGGACCCTAACAAAAGGTTTACTAATTCAAATTTCAGAGTTGAAATTTGAATTTTGGCATTAGTTACATTTTCAAATTTGTCTTTGAGATCATAAAAATCTTTCAGTTTGACTACAACTTTGGGTATTGTATTTTCATCTTCAACATTCTGTTCTAACTGTATGTCATGCTCATTTTCATCTATGATTCGGTCATCGTATGACCCTTTGATGTTAGAAAATTCACAATATCATAGTCATCATTGAAGACTTGACAATTTGTGACATTATCAGGAATGGATGCTATAAACACTAATTCAATACAAAATATAACAAGACTAAATTCCTCATATGGTATGAGTTTTGATGCAACATTCGCTAACAGATCAGCACTAGCATTTTGCAGTCTTGGTACAAGGGAAATATTAAATGCCAAAAAATGAGATGTAAGATCCTTGACTAATGATTGATAATGTCTAAGATGTCCAGAAAGGCAATGGATAGTATTTCTTGCCTGCCTAATGGTGATTTTTGAGTCTCCAAAAAGCTGCAAATATTTGATATTGAGGCCAATCACTTTGTACAATCCTTGTATTAACGCCTCATATTCTGCAGTATTATTTGTACATTCAAATTCTAACTTGCAAGCTAACATGGTATTTTCTCCTTCTGGGATGATTAAAACACAACCATATCTTGCACCATCGTTAGATTTGGAACCATCAAAGTACAAAGTCCACAAAAAAATTTAACTACTGGTTTGTTTACAAAAGTTTTGCACTTGGAAGTATATGTTTGTGAAAAATTTTCAATGAGTGAGATGACAACATTGTCCAGAAAATGAGACTTTTGTGCATTAAAATTCCCTAAAAATGATTCAGATGAATAATTCCCAATAATATTATTATTGAATGCTATTGCCTCATTATCACCTCCAAATTCAGTCACTGTATGTTTAAAGTGTTTTTATCGGTCTTGATTTGGATTCCCATTGTAAGGAAGCCACATGTGAGATCAATTTGTAGCAAAATATCCATGGAGTTTTTCAAACCAGTCTCTACTTAGAATTAGACCATAAAATTCAAGAATTTCATCGACCAAAATATCTATTATTTGACAGACTTTGGGATTTGATGAAAGTCTAATGCTGAAAAAATTAATTTCTCCTAAGACCTCTACTTTAGTTCTGTCAAGATGTACTATGTGGACAATAGAATTTTGTGGAGTGATGGTCAACTTGTCATATAATTTTGTTGGCATTATATTGGAAGAGGATCCCAAGTCAATCAAACAATTATGAAGGTTTTTATTGAAAATTTCATAAGTTAAGAGAAAGGCAGGTGTATGTGAGTTAGATTTGTCACCGATCAGGATGACATCCTATCGGTAGGATCGAATTTATTTGAATAAGTTGGGGGTTTTCCCATGCCTTTAGCAGCGTGAGATACAACAGCAACAGGTAAATTTGATACATTAACTGCATTCAGTTCTCTAAGTAACATTTTCTATTGTTGTTTCAATTTGCTAAGTTCATGTAATGAAATATTTTCCCTGGTTTTCTTCATATCTTCCACAATATTATACTTCATAGTATCAGTGACTACTAGGGTCTTTGATGTAGATGGAATATTTGATGAAGTTGGATTTGGTCGTGAAGTTTTGGGATAGGACTTTTTACTGCTTTCTTTTTCCTTAGAGGGAGGAGTATGAGTTTGTTGCTTTTTATTCAAATGAGTTGTATCAGCAGGCCCTTTGTGTCTAGTGCTAACGGGAAAATATTCTTGCTCTTCTTCATTTGGAAGAACAAATTCCCATATTCCATTTAGTTCAACTATTTATTCATCTCCAGTTTCTTCATATTCGGTTTCTTCTTCCTCTTATTCTAAGTCAGACTCGGCATTAGATATGGTATTTGGTGGTTGAGAGTTAGAAGACTATTTTCTCTTAAAAGATCTAAATGGCCTTTTTACAATAGAATATTCAACAACCTGTTACTTCATTTCAACCATTTCATTAGAAATATTGTTTAATAATTTCTGCAGGCCTTCAAGATAAAAAGGATATTTCTAGACTTTCTTTTTAGAATAATCTTTGAAAGACACTTTCTTAGATTTTATATCTTCTTGAGAGCTTTTCTTTTCAAGAGAAACTATTCATTTTTCCAAGATAAGTCTTCCTTCATGTTTTCTGCTAATGTGGCTAACTGCGCTCTACCTACAAAAATGGTTATATTAGAGGGAAGAGAACAATATACCACTCAATTTGAACATCAGTGCCAGGAGCGGATGCAGTAGGAATTTTATTGAGTAATTTATTGAATCTAGAATTGAAGTCTTTGATATTTTCTCCCATTTTAGCCTTGAGATTGGATAATTCATTGATGAGTGATGCAATGGTTCTATGATATCCAAATTTAGCTAAGAATTGTTGTTCAAAAATATCCCAACTAGTTATAGAGCGAGGGGGTAATAAAAAGTACTAAGATCCTGCAAACCCTATAAGAGTATATGGAATAATCTAATCACGCAGTCTTCTTCAGTCACTTCATTTAAATTGATGGCTAACATATAGTTGTGGAGATGTTCTTCTGCTAGTAGACCATCATCAGGATTAAATTTGGGCAACCATCTTTCAGGATGTTTAGGAAGAGGATGAAGAGGACCTGACATTGCTACAATGCCTGGATTATTCCATGGTTGTATTCGCGGTGGTGGTTTTTGTCCTTGTATAAATTATACAAACAATATATATATCATGGATTCAATCCGATCTAACAATGTACTAAAGCTAGATACTGAATTGCTTCTACAAATCAATTGCGGAAATTAAACACAATTGCCAATCACATGAAGCAAAGAAGAATCAATCAAACAACAACACAGATAATTTCCTAAGGAAATCTTGCTGCTCAAAACCCCACTATCTTATATTGTATTCAGCTTGGATACATGAAACAATTAAAATACACTCTTCTCACAATAGTCTCATTTACTCAGCTAATTGTCTCACACTGTCATGGACAAAATTGACCAACATTTAGCCAATTCTCAGCCTCTAAACAACCTGCCTTGCTTGTGCAATTCTTGATGAATGCAATCCCTATTCTTAGGAATTTTTTCCTTCCTAAACTGCACAAGGATCATGGGCAATCCAATGTGTGTTTGGTTGCATGGGTGCAACCCAATAATCCTACAACTGATAGTTAACATCCCTTTCACCTTTGTCTCAACTGGGTCTCCACTGGAACTGACACACATGCAGCTAATAATAGTAAATCATCAGTTGCATGTTAGATCACTTATTGTGAATTAAATAATATGTAATTCACTTGATCTCTCACTAGTGCAACAAATAGCTACAACTAGCTCAACTGAATTTAACTCACCTAACTAAGTTAACTGATTACACATGCATTAAACTAATGCACCAATTTCACTTCGAACTTTGTTACAACTAGAATTACTCTGCATGCCTCACTAACTACCCTCAACTCAAAATTCATGAGCTAACTGAGTTTATCACACTCAGTTAACTATTAAAAGTGATTATGAGATAAGATTACATTTTATTTTCCATTTTAATTAAAGGAAAATTAAAATAGACACTGCACCAAATTTAGCCCACACCAGTGTAGGTGCTGCTAAGACCTATTGGTCCCACACTAGTTTAGGTGCTGCTTGAACCCATTGGTCCCACACTAGTGTAGGTGCTACAATTTCTTGTTGGACTTCAACAGTCTTGCCATGATGATAGGACTATGGATGGATGAAGATATGAGCGGGATGTGAGTCGAAGAAGAGGCAGGTTGACTACCTGAACTAGAAGAACTAGAACTAGTAGTTAGAATGCGAGTTATTGAAACATGTGGAGGGAATGAATGGATTTGAGATGGAGAATTGGAAAAAACCTCACTAATATATGTTTTTGATTTGGATTTCTTGGTATTCCTTCAGAAAGAAGTAATGGGAAATTCCAAAGGAGCAATTCCAAGCCTCTCACTTAGAGAACGAGTTAAGATTCATCTAGCTTGTAGAACATATGAAACAATTTCTTCAGATGGTTGAGAAATTATAGGTTTTTCAGCTGAAATAGAGGTTTGTTCTAACTTCTCTATTAAATTCTAAACTTCTGGTGATTCAGATTTATAATCTAAAGAAAGTAATCTCTAGGATCTACTAGGAGATTTTGGAGAAGATTGTTCAACTTCTGATCTTAAAATAGTAGTTTTGGATGGGTATCCAGAAGTTGGAGGGGATCTAGAGGGAGAACGACTATTAGGATGGCTTCTTGATTTTTTTTTCAGTTTTCCTTTCCATTTACAATTGGCCCTCCTTCTAGCACCAAAATGTTGAAGCCCTAGAATTCTGTTACAACAACATGGGGGATAACCACCTGGTCCAGACCTTGAAAGCAAATCCTTTTGTTTGGTATAGTGGCTCTAACTGGGGATAATGGGACCAATTTCCCAGCAAAGAATTGATATGATGATGATGGGTTTGATACAAGGTGAAATGGAAAATGATTTTAAACTAATGGAAATAATCTACTTCAGTAACAAACATTAATCTAATATCTAACTTATTATATACCCAGGAATAAATTTAACTTATACGATCTACAAAGATATCTTAAAGTAAAAGATAACAAAGATCATTCAATTGCTTAAAAGAGATGAAATTGTTTAAAGATAATTTTTTTGAATAAATAGTTAGGCAAAATAATTGTGAAACTATATCACATATATCGATTGATTATGTACTTAATAAGGAATTACGACTGAACCATCATGCAATAGTGCTTTAATGAAAAAATATAATCCAACTCTCATACACAATAGAATATAAAGAAGTTTATTGCTAAGTCATAAATAAAACTCAATCATAAAGATAATAGTACCAGACATGAGAGGTTATATTCATGAAATCAACAACGTTGACCTTCTCTTATTTTCAACCAAATACACTCTAAGAGTACAAAAATGAAAATTTAGTAGTGTATGCTTCGATATTAAAAAAAATAAAGATCTTGTTCCATGTATTTCATTAAAAGAATCACAAAAGTACAGAAATGCAAACTTTTGCAAAGTGTTTTTGATAAAATCCTGGATCCCTCTCTAAATGCATGAGAGAGGTTTAAATAATATTACATATGTATAAAAAATAGAATATTACATAAAAATCTGAGGAGGTTTCAAACAACCTTCCTAAGAATACTGAAAATAAAAGATAAAAACTAAAAGAAATATAATGACGTGCTTGATCAGGTTGAACGGTCCTTCCTTTCCATTGAGATTTTTAGTTCACATATATCCAACATAGGCTTCACTTGGGATGGCTGGCCGAATTTGGATCTTAGTTGTCCCGTGAATACAACGTGGCACCATATTTTGAGTGGAATTTTTTAGACAACGTAAAAACATCTGCTGACTGTATGGTTTTACTAGAAACTACCAATAAGATTCATGATCAAGCTTAGATAGATTTTTGACTACTTCAATTTGATTTTTGGTGGTCTCTTTCCACTGTCCCTCTAATTTTTTTATATCTCGAAAAACTCCAGGCTTGCATTCTTTAATCAGACTAATATTATAAAGGTTTTCATTCACAGCTTCAATTATATTGGTTGTTATATCATCTGCTCTAGTTTTTTCCCTTTCTGCTTGCCTTAATTGCATATCCCAATCTGTAAATAGAATATATCTGTGGGATTCTTCCATATTTGGAAAATCAGCTTTCCTTCTTTCCTTAGAATCTTTCCAGGAGATAAAATATGAGATTTTCTTATCAACTTTTTCATATTCCAATCTTTGATCAACCATTTGATGGACTAATGTATCACTTGTTTCACAATATGGTTTGATTATTGAGATTCTTTAAGAGAATATCTCTTGTTGTTTTTACAATTGAGTATTTATCTCAGGTGTTTCTTTTATGAATTTTTTTTTTCTGATGGTGGTTTCTGAGTTTGTCTACTTCATTTTGTATTATCTGAATCTGTGTATCTTTTTCTATAATGCTTGCCTGGTGCTATAACTTCATTTTCTCAAAATATTTCTGAAATTGTATCATCTGTAGTTATGTTTTCTTATTGACATTATGTCTTTCTTATTCAATTTGTTGCTATAACAGTTGAATTCTTGCATATTTATCTTTAAGCAGAAGTCTAACCTTTGTTTCCTTATCAATTGTAGTTGTTGCATAAACACCTACGAATTGTGACAGTCTTGTCAAGTTTTCTGATGGATCAATGGGGTTGTCTTTCCAAACAACCTCCATTAATTCATTCTCTAGAGTTTCTGCTGATAAATCAATCTTTATTTTCTTTCTCTGTCTTATTACCACTGCTTTGTGTGTTGGACTATAAAATATATATAAATGGTGTATCTCTTAATTTTCAAAACAATTTGTGACGTTGGGTAGGTCAAGATGATTTCAACATTTGCTTCTGGATTTCCAACTGTAATGTTTGTTTAAGAGTTTGAAAATTATAAGTTCCTTCAATTTTTGTGTCTGTCTGTGGTACTTGGAGCTCTTGTTTTAATTTCTCCCATTCTTTATCCATATCATTTACCATGATTATATGTGTCTGATCTTGTGTAGAATTAATTTCCAATTTTTCTCTAGCCAAGGTTTCTTTGGTTGTTTCTCCATTATTTCTTTCTGTATCCTTTTCAAAACTTTCCTTAGGGTCTTCTTCCTGATTTTGAGATTGATGATCAGAAATTTTTGAATCTTGGCTTGATTTCTCTAGTGATTCTTGATCAGAATTGTGATCAGAATTTTCTTCTAAACTTATACTTGGAGTAGGCTCTCTTGTTTCCTCAATCTACAATAGGTCTAACGAAACCCTTGTTAATATTTTGTTTCTGTAAATATGAAAATGATTGAGGATGGCTGGAGTTAATTTGATTGACACAAAATGCAAGACTTGTTCAAAGAAAGTAACTTGCCTTGGTCTAATAAAAGATCTAGTTGTCACCTTAGCACAAATTCTAGTTGTTAGCACTGCAATTTTTCAAACATTTTCAAAGTCTGGTCATCATTCTCCAAGGAATCAATCCGCCTTTTTAGTTCGGTTGTAAGCTGAAAATGTCACTCTCAAATTGTAGTCGTGTGCAGGTACGTTCGAGAAGAACTAGACAGTGAGCTTAGAAGTGTACAATGGTTGGATAGTTCTAAATATGAACTAGATCCAAGCTCAGGAGAGACTAGCGCTACAGAATACTGAACAAGCTCAGGAGGGTTACGTCGTGGAGAAAACAAAAATAGATAAATAAATTAAATTAAAAATTAAAAATTAAAAAATAAAAATAGATAAAAATTAAAATTAAAAATTAAATTAAATTAAATTAAAAAATAAAAAATAAAAATAAATAAAAACAAAAATAGTAATCAAGATCATTTATTTGTTAAGGGAACGTAAGTGCGCCTGTTGAATGAAACGGTGTTCATTATTGAAGAAATCGTTCAAATTTCCCGAAGACAAAGAACTAGCGTATTTTCCTTAAAAACTTAAGAGTTTTGGAGGAAGTGTAAAGGGGAAAATAGATGGCGGGATCAAAGCGCATAATTGAAGCAGAGAGATGGATGGAGGAGATCATAGCACATAAATGAAAGTCAGATGGATGGACAAGATTAGATCGCGAGATCTAAGTTAGGGATAAGCGGTCGAGAATGGATATATCAAATAAAGATGCAAGATATTTAATGGATTGGAGGTTGTGAAGAGTAGCCACGTGTCGGCCATAGGTTCCATCGCATATCGCATTCGGTAAAGGATATAAGTTTTCAATATGGTTAAACTTGCGAAGTTGTGATGCGATAATATGTGGTTCGGCGATGCGATGCGAAGAGCGGTACATTAAGATCTGTGTGATGCGGTAAATATTGCACATCACATAAGATAAGGTATAGCGGCGATTATGAAATTGAATAACTAAAAGTTTCAAAGATGCGAAGAGGTAATTTTTGCGATGCATGATGAAGCATTAAACGAAAGGGTTTGTGGTTTTGCGGTTTTCCTGATTCCCCGATTGCGATGTAAATGGGCCCCACCGTCTGTCATGCCATGTCACCTCTCTTCTCAACGCACTTCGCACTTCGCAAATCTTAACCTTTAACTCCCATTCCTCATAACAAAACTCCTGATTCGCGATTTGCG
This sequence comes from Pinus albicaulis, assembly GCA_034641835.2. Classification (NCBI taxonomy): domain Eukaryota; kingdom Viridiplantae; phylum Streptophyta; class Pinopsida; order Pinales; family Pinaceae; genus Pinus; species Pinus albicaulis. The sequence goes on from CM076581.1 coordinate 487,647,382, forward strand.
GTATTTTCTGGGCCGCACCTTTCCCTTCCACGTCACCTCTCGTCTCATTGCACATCACACTTCGCGAATTTTAACACTTACCTCCCATTTATCATAACAAAACTCCTAATTTGTGATTTGCGATTTGCGATTGGCCCCACCTCCTTACCACTTCATCACCCCCATCGCAAATTTCATTCTATCCCGCTTGTGTCTTATTTTAAAACGTTCGGACCCCAATCTGTGATTGCGATATATGTATAAAGGGGTTTTTCTCCTCTTGCTCATCTAATAATCTCTGCCACTAATAAAATGAAAACTCGCTATCTCTTTCAATCTGCCTCCATAACATGTTTAAACCCCATATTTCTCTCTTCTCTTTTATTTCTCCTGCTGGCCCACAATTCAACGTGTCTCCTTCTCATATCTTTCAGGTGCCCGGTCTTTTTGTTTGAAACCTATCTCTATGGGTTTTTCCACTCCAACGCTATTTCCACTTTTGTTTTTAAATCCTATCGCAACAAACAAGAAACCAAAGGAAAGAAACATCGGCATAGTTTCTCTGAAACAAATTTCTACCATTACTCTCAACACTAGCATGTTTCCACATGGCATCATGCAACATTCAAGGAACAGTCACAGGTTTACAGAAAATCTGGCAACAAATATTTTAAAAATTCGACACCTATCCGCAAATAACAGTATCTTCTTAAAAGCTCAAAGACATTTTGTCAATATTATTAATTCCATTAGAGTTCTGTTAGGATTGTAAATGGCTAAAAATAGCAGACAACCTACTTTTTCTCCTTATCTGTTTTTTGTTAAGTTATTATGAAAGGAATCTGAAGGTCTAAACCTTGCTGGCAAATATATTGTAAAACTATAAATAGACAGAAGACAAAGGAAGAAGGGGTTCGTTAGTTGTTTAGCTTATTGTATATTGTGTTGAATTTTTCTGAGTTGATAATATATCCAGATGCACTCTTGAGGACTCACAAACTATGTGGTGTGTGTATTTTTTTCCCTTCTGTTTTTAATACATTATCTGTCTTTCCAGATTTATCATAAAATTTCTATCTTATGTTTTTATAAGTCTTGTGAACCTCCAAGACATATGGATCTCTTTTTGTAAGTCTTGTTCCAAGCTTTCCTGATTCAGTATGAATTGAAGATTGTTCATAAGCATTCCTTGAGGTGGGATTAAAACATGTTTCATGTTTTTATAAGTATTTTGATCTAGCATGCATGTTAATCTGTTTTTTTCAGTCTTGAATCACCAAGCATTCCTAATTCATGAGGACATGTTAGTCAAAAGCATTCCTTGTAATAGGATTCTTTAAATGTAAAGTGAGACTCTTGTAAGTCTTTTAAAATAATTCTTTCACTATACATTTCAGATCTGGAATTTTTGTCACCCTTTCCTCTTAGCAGTGGGCTTTTGTTTTACATATCCACTTTTTATCTTCCATTCTTCTAACCATCAGGATGCAAACTCAATTTTTCTACCACATCATACACCAATGCCCTCATATGTGTGAGAGATTCTTATTTACTCAAAATCCTTTTCAGTATGTGTGAGTTTCAACCACTTTCCAAAAAATTCAATCAAATTATAAGAAAATCCCTTAAGCTTAAGATGTGTCTAGTCAGGTGCTTGTCACAATCCAAGTGTTGATTCCAGCGCTAACATCTTTTGGTGCATCTGCCGGGAGGCGAATTCCTTGAAATGAAGTATTCTCCCGAGTCTCTTGTTTTAAATTGTTGATGATCAATTCTTGATGGTAAACAATAATTGGCGACTTGAAGAAGATTGTGATCTTTAACCTATCGACTCCATGACAAATAATCCATAGGCGACTCCACTGGTTTTAGATCCAGCACTCTGATGGAGGTGATCCTCGCTAAAATATATGCATTCTGAAAATTTTCAAAGATAGATGGTTTTCCTAATCCTTTTCCAGATAGAAGCAAATGGGAATTTTCTCTTCCAAGGTTTATTGGACATGATTGGGAAGTACCAACTGAGTTTTTATGGGATTTTCATGACTGGATTCATATCTTGCATTTTGTTCATGAAGACTTAAAGATTAAGTTGTTTAGATATTCTTTGGAGGGTGCAGCCCTTGATTGGTGTAGAGATCTTCCTAAAAATAGCATCACTTGTTTGAAAGAGTTTCACGATGCTTTTAATTCGTTTTATAAAGATAGGTATCCAATCGAGTGTTTTGCTCCGAAATGTTGCTATCAGTTTGATAAGCAAGTTGAAAGTGATGATGAACACCATAAATTTAAAGAAAACATGGTTATACCGAAAGGTATTCAGCAATCCTTTTGGTCTCATGATTTTCTTCAATATCCTATCATTCAAGAAGAGGATAAACAACAGATTATTGAGCAATATCATGAGATATTAGGTGAAAATAGTGAAAACTTCATAAATCAACCTTTGTTTGATAAATATCCTAGTGATGAAGAGCATGTTTTTATGTCACCTTGTTTTAGAGTTTACTGTGATGATCCAATCTATGATAGTTATGAATCTGAATTCAGAGAAGAAGATGATGCTCAGCTCATACAAATTTCCAAGGAATTATCACCTTTGCTGACAATTGATGATAAGCAATACAGTTATGAGCCTATGTTTGAAATGTATGAATCTGAGTTGCAGGGATACAGTGCTGAAGAAGAAATTTGTGAAAAAAATGAAGAACAAGCTCTTCATCAAAGCATTGTTCTATCAGAGGAAAGTATGCGTCATCCTATCCTTGAACTCAAAGTTGTTCTGAGTGAGTCTCCTTGTCAATTTTTTGATCCTATTGTTGATTATATGGAGTTTAGTTTTCTAAAAGTCTTTCTTGTTATTAGTCTTTGAGTACTTCTCGTCTGTAGCAACAAGTATGAGTCGCATTTTGAGATTACGCTTCATACTTTTCAGCCTTTCAGGAGTAGATGCGAAGACATGTCAAGAAATCAGTTGTTGAAAAATTTCTTTTGGAAGTTTATATACACTTGATCAAGTGAATTTCAGCTAATTAGAAGTAGGGATGTACATAAATAAGCTTGCCACTTGAGCATTGGTTTTAATTTTAGATTACAGTTTGATTTACTTTTCATTTATGTTGAAATAAGTTGCAGAAGATTGAAATTTAACTTATGAATCCATTACCCAATGGCTAGGCATGCTAGTATTTTTGAATTAATGAGCAGAATTGTTGGTTGGAGAAATAAGGGCTAGACAAGGCATTGGAACTACGATCCTTGAAGCCTCACAGGGATGACTTCATCCCCAATAGGGGCCACTATTAGCACTCCAATTTTTCAAATATTTTCAAAGTCTGGTCATCATTCTCCAAGGAATCAATCCGCATTTTTAGTTCATTTGTAAGCTGAAAGTGTCACTGTCAAAGTGTAGTCGTGTGCAAGTAAGTTCGAGAAGAACTAGACAGTGAGCTGAGAAGTGTAGAACGGTTGGATAGTTCTAAATATGAACTAGATCCAAGCTCAGGAGAGACTAGCGCTACAGAATACTGAACAAGCTCGGGAGGGTTACGCCGTGGAGAAAAAAAAATTAGTAATCAAGATCATTTATTTGTTAAGGGAACGTAAGTGGGCCTGTTGAATGAAACGGTGTTCATTATTGAAGAAATCGTTCAAATTTCCCGAAGACAAAGAACTAGCGTATTTTCCTTAAAAACTTAAGAGTTTTGGAGGAAGTGTAAAGGGGAAAATAGATGGTCAAGATCAAAGCGCATAATTGAAGCAGAGACATGGATGGAGGATATCATAGCACATAAATGAAAGTCATATGGATGGACAAGATTAGATCGCGAGATCTAAGTTAGGGATAAGCGGTCGAGAATGGATATATCAAATAAAGATGCAAGATATTTAATGGATTGGAGGTTGTGAAGAGTAGCCACGTGTCAGCCATAGGTTCCATCGCATATCGCATTCAGTAAAGGATATAAGTTTGCAATATGGTTAAACTTGTGAAGCTGCGATGCAATAAGATGTGGTTCGGTGATGTGATGTGAAGAGTGGTAAATTAAGATCTATGTGATGCGGTAAATATCACACATCACATGCGATAACGTATAACGGCGATTGTGAAATTGCAATAAGTTAAAGTTGCAAAGTTGCGATGAGGTAAGTTTTGCGATGCGCGATGAAGCGCTAAAGGAAAGGGTTTGCAGTTTTGCAATTTTCCTGATTCCCCGATTGCGATGTAAAGGGGCCCCACCGTCTTTCATTCCACGTCACCTCTCTTCTCATCGCACATCGCACTTCAAGAATCTTAACCTTTAACTCACGTTCCTCATAACAAAACTCCTGATTCACAATTTGCGATATTTTCTGGGCCCCACCTTTCCCTGCCACGTCGCCTCTCGTCTCATCGCACATCGCACTTCGCGAATTTTAACACTTACCTCCCATTTCTCATAATAAAACTCTTTATTTGCGATTTGAGATCAGCCCGACCTCCTTGCCACGTCATCACCCTTATCGGAAATCACATTCCCTCCCGCTTGTGTCTTATGTTTAAACGTTCTGACCCCGATCTACGATTGTGATATATATATAAAGGGGTTTTTATCCTCCCTCTCATCTAATAATCTCTCACGCTAATAAAAAAAAACCACACTGTCTCTTTCAATCCGCCTCCATAACCTCTTTAACCTCCATATTTCTCGCTCATCTTTTACTTCTCTTGCTGACCCACAATTCAACATGTCTCCTTCTCATATCTTTCACGTACCCGGTCCTTTTGTTTGAAACCTATCTATATGGTTTTTTCCACTCCAACATTATTTCCACATTTATTTTGAAATCCTATCTCGACAAACAAGAAACCAAAGGAAAGGAACAGCGGCAGAGTTTCTCTGAAAAATATTTCTACCATTACTCTTAGCACCAACACATTTCCACAAGGCATCATGCAACTTTCAAGGAACAGCCACAGGTTTACAAAAAGTTCAGCAGCAAAGATTTTAAGAATTTGACACCTATCAGAAAATAACAATATCTTCTTAAAAGCTCAAAGATAGTTTGTCAATATTATTAATTCCATCAGAGTTCTGTTAGGATTGTAAATGGCTAAAAGTAGCATAAAGTCTAATTTTTCTCCTTATCTGTTTTCCATTAAGTTATTATGAAAGGAATCTGAAGTTCTAAGCCTTGCTGGAAAATCTATTGTAAAACTATAAATAGATAGAAGACATAGGAAGAAGGGGTTCGTTGGTTATTCAGCTTATTGTATACTGTGTTTAATATTTCTGAGTTGATAATATATCCAGATGCATTCTTGAGGACTCACAAACTCTGTGGTGTGTGTATTGTTTTCCATTCTGTTTTTACATACTTTAATATCTGTCTTTCCAGATTTATCATAAAAGTTCTATCTTATGTTTTTATAAGTATTTTGAATCTCCAAGACATATGGATCTGTTTTTGTAAGTCTTGTTCCAAGCTTTCCTGATTCATTATGAATTGAAGATTGTTCATAAGCATTCCTTGAGGTGGAATTAAACCATGTTTCATGTTTTTATAAGTCTTTTGATCTAGCATTCATGTTAATTTGTTTTTTTCAGTCTTGAATCACCAAGCATTCCTGATTCATGAGGTCATGTTAGTGAGAATCACTCCTTGTAATAGGATTCCTTAAATGTAAAGTGAGACTCTTGTAAGTCTTTTAAAAGCATTCTTTCACTATAAATTTCAGATCTGGAATTTGTGTCACCCTTTCCTCTTAGCAGTGGGTTTCTGTTTTACATATCCACTGTTTATCTTCCATTCTTCTAACCATCAGGCTACAAACTCAATTTTTCTACCACATCATACACTAGTGGCCTCATATGTATGATAGATTCTTATTTACTCAAAATCCTTTTCAGTATGTGTGAGTTTCAACCACTTTCCAAAAAAATCAATAAAATTATAAGAAAATACCTTGAGCTTAAGATGTGTCTGGTCAGGCACTTGTCACAATCCAAGTGTTGGTTCCAGTGCTAACACCAGTTAAAAGTGTAGTCTTAAACATTGTAGTCACATACATTCCTCCTAAATTTGGAATGCGTTTATCAAGATCATGTTGTGCCAAATTAGGAGGAAGTCTGTAGATGGATATTTCTTATTATATTATTCTTGTGTCTGGAGGAGAACATCTTATGATATACAAAGAGGTAAGATTTATAAATATTATTTGTAGGGCTGATCATGTTAGGAATCATCCTATCTATGTATTAAATCCAAGATTTTGGATGTTTTACATTATCATCTAATGATTTTCAAAATCCTCGGCATAGCATAGAACAGATTGTGGATAAAATAAAAACTGGAAAAATTGATATTTAGAAATTATATTTTTATGGAGCATTCTCAAAGGATGGAGTTGGAGCTGGTATTGTTCTCATTTCACCAGACAAAGAAAACATTACCTAATCTTATAATTTACAATTTGATGTTACAAACAATGTAGCTGAATATGAAACCTTCCTTTTAGGATTAGATTTAGCTAAAGGTCTAAAGGTCCATAAAATAGTTGTCTTCAGTGATTCAGAACTCATTGTTAAACAAGTAAGAAATATATATCAAACAAAACATCCTAGACTTATATCTTTTAGAAATGAGGTATAGGATACAGTGGATAATTTCTTTCAAGCCTTTAACATCACAGTTATTCCAAGAAATCAAAATATTCATGCTAACTCTTTGGTTTTTTCAGCTAGTTCTTTTAAATTTCCTGATAAAATGGAGACATGATATCAAATTCAGGTAAAATACAGACCTTCAATTCCTGATAATCTTAAATATTGGCAAGTTTTTTAGGATGTTGAACAACTAAAAATATTCTTACAAGTAATTGATGAATTTTCAGCTTTACAAATTGATGATGAACATCTTATTGATCAAAAGATAGATAATGAAAAGGAAAATTCATCATTAAACTCAAAAACAATTGATCATAATATCATTTAGTTATCCAAAAATTTAATTCCAAAGGGCCTAATTCCTCTTGAAATTTTTTTCAATCATAATGATGTTCCAAAAAAATCATTAACAAATTCATCTGACGAAGATATTGAATAGTGTAATATCGGTGCTCATGGATAAACTAGAAACATTAAAATCTTTGCATCACTACCAAAGGAAACAAAAGATAAATATTTGAGTGCCCTTAGAAATTACAGAGATGTTTTTGTTTGGTCCTATGATGAGCTAAAAACTTATGATACCACACTATCGAGCACAAAATTCCTCTTAAACTAGAAGCCAAACCTTTTAAACAAAAACTAAGGAGGATATATCTATTTTTACTTCCAACAATTGAAAAATAACTTAAAAAATTATTGGATGCTAAATTCATAGTCCCCTTAAGATATTTTGAATGGATAGCCAATTTGGTCCCAGTTAGAAAAAAATGGTGTTGAGGCGGTAAATCCCCTCTATGGACAGAGCTGATCCCACAAGCTCAGATCGGGTCTAGCAATAATAAAATCATGCAATGACGTTGGTTCCTAGTTACGAGAAAGACAAAGATCACAATAAGTAGCCTACCTCGAATCCCATGTTGTTGTTTTTGATAAAGAAACGGTGCTCCTCGTCCCTTGCTCGATAGGTCACAGTCCTTCTGTTTGCTTCGTCCAGACACCTGTACACATGCAGAGAAACGACAACGTACAACATAATACTCAAAGCACGTAACTATATATCAGTCAAAGAGGATATAATTCATTGCATTTCATAAAAGAGTAAACACATGAATGGAACCAAAATCAGAGTCGCGTATGTTAATGATGACAAAAATGGAGATTACAACCAAATGCTCTGACGCTATGATCTTCCTTCGGCGGGGCTTGCAGTGGAGCACGTCTCAACGAAGCCTGTTAGGAATTTGAAGAAAGCTCTCTCTTACGGGGGTCTTCTCGGCTTTGCTTCAATAGTTACCCGGCTATAGTTTTCCTCCTACAAGTTCGGCTAGCTTGCTAATGGACAATGCAAGATTTTCTAGATGGAGGAAGGGAATTTGGGATCCCTATAATCATGGGATAGGTCCTATCTCTTAGGAAGGTTCCATGAGAGGTGGAAAACCACTTCCTATACATGGAGATCCGGAGCCAAACCACTCAACTTCTTCTGATGATTCATTCTAGAGTTTGTTAGAACCAAACTTCTCCCATTTATTTTTAAAAAACATTCCTTAATGATCTTGGCACGAGTGAGACACAGGGATAGTGTTCCAATTGGCATGCCCTCTAGTGTGGATTTCCCCCATTGGCACAAGGGATGAACTAACTAGTCGCACCAAGGCTAAAAGACTTATTTTTAGGTTTTTCCAGAGGAAATGTTCTTCAGGAGAATATTTATCCTTAGGCAGGAGGATGTTATGAAGGTGTTTTCAGGACATGTTACTGCTCACAGGTCATGGGAATAGTCCTCCAATGTGCGGGACGATGGATTGCAGGGATGGTGACAAAATACCGTGTAACTTATGCCCCCTAAAGCATGAGGTCCGAGAGAGAGGGAGGGGTGAAATGCTTTATGAGAACGCGCCCAACGGAAAACACTGTCGTCGGAAAACCTGCGAAGAAAAATACAAATGATATCTCAGATACATGATATGTGGTATGGGCGCAGCCATCCATAATAGAGTGTACAAAAACCGGGATCCAGGGTATGGACGCAGCCATCCATTAAATAAGGATCAACAAGTAGACTCTGGTATGGTCGCATCCATCCAATCGAATGAGTCATGTAATACATGATAATAATCCACAAATAATCTGCAGCCTGGATGTATATCAGACAAAATCTAGGGTCTTGCGCTCCATCTCGACCCAAAAAGAGTACAAGTTCAAGCATGTGAATATGTGAGCTAAAGTCAAACATGCAAGAACATTGTCTGATTACCAGCCAATAATGAAAGTCGTTAACAGACGCGAGAGAAACCACCAATAATGACGATGGCCCTCAAGGTACATGAGGTACAATCCACAGAATGTGAACAGTGAGCTGGCGTCGAACATCCGCAAAATCATCCAATCGAAGGTCAATAATGAAAACCTTGCGTTGAATGCGAAGAACCTGCCATTGAGGCATGCAGGATCCAAGGTACCTGAAGGGAGTCTCTAGATCAGCTTCCTGGATAATAAGCTGAAGACGACAGGAAGTGACCTTGATCGAAGGTGGGCCATAATGCTTCCCACATCATCGACACGAGATAGAGGGACATAATGTTTGTGAATCAAGATCGACAGAGAATCAGAGGGAGGCTGAAAACTGTAGAGGCCAACTTCTCTTGAACATATCAGCGGCACGACATTGGATTTGGCAGTATTTGACATCAAAGGATCTGAGGTCATGGTGACGTGGCAAAGAACGGATGAGCGGTCAAAAGAGATTACCCAAACCCACGGAGGCAAGCAGATAACGAGATGAGATGTCCCCAACCTGACATGAATGCGGACAAGTGCCATGTTCAAGAGCGACATACTGCCGAAACGACTATAATACTGGTTCCATTTTCCCCCACCATTTCTGGTGAGTACCCCAATTATTTTTGAAAACAAGCTTGAAGGGGATAGCATATGCTTGCAATATAAGTTTGTCCTTCGGAAAAATCCATCCTAGTACATTTAACGAGCCCTAGGAAGGAGGAACTAGAGTAACGTCATTACGACGGAGTCCGATGTCATCAGGTTTTAACGAGTCTGACAAAGGAAGAACTTGGTGTCTTTTCACGTTTAGAGAGTTTGAAAAGACAGCAGAAAAGAACACTCCAGCATTCCCTTTTCGTAGATAGTCCCACAGATCCCAAAAGGTAGAAAACTATATCTGAGAGAACCTCCTAGTCGCAATAGGCTAGGGTATTCCTTTTTCGTAAATAATCTATCCCAACCCGAAAAAGGGGTAAACGTGTACTGGGTAGATATCGTTTCGCAGCCAATTTAACGAGCTCAAAACGACAAGCGACTTGGAAATCTTTTCAATTTTAGAGAGTTAGAAAAGAGCTGAAAGGTGACTCCAGTAGTGACTTTTTTGTGTTTTTACCGAGTCCGAAAAAGTATAAAATACGACTCATGTCGTCGTCTGAGTCGCACGAAAACCAGTCACTGCACAAAAAGGAAGTGTAAAACCCATTTTTCGACAAAACATAGTGAAATATTGGAAAAAGAAGTCTCAAAACATAACTTTGATTTCGAAAAGTTATAAATATGACCAAATATTAAAAACATATTTACTTTTTAATTTGTACCTCTTGTGCAGAGCGACAGTGAGTTATTTCCCTGCAATCTTGTGATGACGACTGTGGACGATCCAGTGCGTCATTCCGGGTCCCGTCTTTTCCAGGTAAGAGACGCTTACATTAGCTATGTTTTAAGCCATATTTCATAGCTTTCCATTGTGATTTGACATCCCTGAGGGGAGGATTTGCAAATTTAGGGCTTTCGGGGTTGGCGCGGGTATGAGGCATGGACCCACGCCAATCGAGTTCTTTTTGCAAAGGGGTCGCGCCAGCTGGCGCGACTGTCATCAAAATAGTCACGCCAACCGCGCAACCTCATATTCCGCTCAAATTTCACAAAAATTGAACAAATCAATTGAATTTTTGAATGCCCAAGGGATCTTATGATGTGCTTATGACCAATTTGATGCAGGTATAAAGCCACAATGGGGATTGAATGGAAAGAAAGGAAGCATAGTGAAGAAGACGAATTGGAAATGGAGGATGAGCAATGCATAAATGCTCTTCGGAATTGTGGAATAAAGAAATTCTTCTTAACACCGTGTCTCAGGGCTCAGCCCGAATTGTTACAATATTTGATAAGTATCTGGGATGAGAATGAAGAGAAGTTTAAGCTTCGAGATCAAATGCTTGAACTCGAAGTGTCTGATGTCTACTTCATCATTGGATTGTCTCGCAGAGGTCCAGTTCCGATTATGACAGGTACCAGACCTTCTGGAGAGAATATGTCGATGGTTATGGAAAGAGTGTGCCTAGGGGCACAAACAGGATCAGGTAGTGGCAAATTTGACATTCACACTGTTCCTGATCTAGCACTCAAAGTGGTGCTACATACTATTACGTGGGCCGCAGGGTCGCAGGCACCACACGAGGCTACCAAAACACAGCTTCTCCTGGCGTCAGAATGTATGAACCCAACAGTATTTGATTGGGCCATAGCCGTAACCATGAATATCAAATGGTAATTGACTAAATGTAAAAAGGCCAAACTGAAGCAGTTCGGGTACAAGTCAATCATGGTATCGTTCATCCTAGAATGACTGCCTATCTTCCAGGGCCAGCGGGTGACAGTCCCAGATCCACCTTTGAGAGAGCCACGGATGGCTCGATGGGCAGCATTAATGCCCAGGGCATGGGGCAGCCAACAGATGTCATGGCGGCCTGAATTCTTCGGATGGCTCTGGCGATAGTTGATCATCATAGAGGACTGGACCTATTTCGGTACTGATTTCACAGGATACCCATACCTTCCGCTCTCAGAAGGAGAGGACTGGGATGAGGAGCTGGGTAAGACTCTTTTTTATTTTATGAATTTTATGATTTTTTGTCATACATGCATGTTCTACTAGCTAATCCTATATGAATGCAGATTTTGGCCCAGAGAGGCCCACCGGGATGTCACCAATCGAGCGGAGGACCCCTCTCGCCTATGACCCTCAAGGTGAGGGGGGCGAGGGGAACGAGCTGGTTCAGAACTTAGAGGGAATCGCCCGTGGGATTCTTGATTATGCTCGCCTAGCTGATGTCCCTATGGATTATCAGAGGCACACCGTAGGGGTGCCTAGTCGCCTTCATCGCTTACTAAGGTGATTGGTGCGGGCAGTAACATGCTACCATGAGCACCATGCTGATTAGTAGCCTGGGATTTTCATATGCATATTTTTGAGAGACATGTTGTCTCTAGATGAAATTAAAACAAACATGTATATTTTTTGGATTTTATATGATGCACACACTGTAAACATTCGACACACGCAGATATATATATATATATATATATATATATTTCTGCATGGATATTTATCACATATGATGATGTTTTTATATGTTATGCAAATTTCTAATACAATGTTATCTAATGCATTAGTTACATAATCTGCATAACAAACAACCTAATGGAAAGGTTAAAAGTTCACAAAATGCATCACACCAACATATTTTATTTTTACACAAGCTTAAAACACAAATATAAACTATGCTTGAAATGAGAAGGAAAAACGGGCATGCCCCCAGCATGGTGTCTCAATTCGAGGTACATGCCCCCCAAGCTTCAGTGCATATACAAGGAAAATGAAGTGAAGGTTCAAATCACAAGATTGGGATCATATCAAGGAGTCGAACAGTATCGTGTTTCATTATTTTAATGAGGTTGACACACTTAAAAGAACTGTCCTCAAACAGCTTGTTTCATTGTTTAGGGAGCTTGACACAAGAAGAGGAACTATGCTCCGACGAGCTCATAGGAGCAGGTTTAGGAGGGGGATAACTGGATACAAAATTCTCGATACAATCAGACATTTCCCCCAGGCTGGGCATGAACGAGGAACATCACTCCATGGCAGATCTTCGAGAGACATAGTCTCCACGATAGCTTCGTCAGACAGAAAAAATTCTCTCAAAGGATCGGGCGAATCTGCATCGTCGAGCCAAGAGGATTGGGAATAAACATCAAGAGTCATGCTCAAAGGAGCATTACCAGTAGGAGGAGAATCTAATGCAGCAACGATCTCACAATAATTTATTTCAACTGGGATCAGAGGCATTGATTCTCCGAAAGAAGCAACCTGTTCAGGAGAAGGGATGATCCAAGGGTCATCTGACCTAGAGACCATATTGACTTGAACAGTGTTTGGTGGTGGAATGGGAAAAATACCCATGAGAATGGGCTCCTTGAAAATACCAAGCCATATACTGTCAGGGGGATTAGGGATTTTCCCACGTACGGTACGTTATTCTTGGAGGATGAGGTGAAAAAAGACAACTGATCGCATTAATAATCTTGCCCTCATGCGGAAATTTCAAAAGCCGAAAGAGGGTGGACGGAACGCATAGCATGGCGTGGGTCCAGCTGCGACCGAGTAGAAGATTGTAGTTGAGTTTGGCATCAACCACTTCCACTTCGACATTGACTTTCTTGCCTTGTAATGTAATCGGTAGACTCGTGAGAACACCCAAGGGTTTTGATTCCCTTCCATCGAATGCCTCAAGGGCATTGGGAGATGAGGTGAGAGTTGGAGAGCCAATGGCCTTCCAGCAGGTAGACGACATAACGTAGGTAGAGGCACCTTCGTCCACAACGGCTCTGTGAATTTTGAGGCTGTTGATGCAGATTTTTATAACAAGGGCAATTTGATGTGGAATTCGTGGGACAAAATTCTTTAGATCGAAGGAGAGAAGGCTAGAATCGACAGGATCAATTTTGTCGATTGTAGATAGCAAAGCTTTCCGTTGAGACAGACAACTCTGAAGAACTTCCAATGCGGACATTACGGAAGGCGCCTGTGCCAAATCCTCAACAATGCTATAATGCTTAGCAACACGAGCATTTGGATTATAGGAGGATTTTTGGGGAACACCTTTGGAAGGCGGCCGTACAACGGGTTTAGCACTGGGCCTTTCAATTTCAAGAGGACCAGAGGTAGGTGGGGGAGGAGGGACATCAATGACTTCCTTTCCAGCTACCTGACGTGGTCCGACATAATCCTTCGATCGAGTGGCAATAGAAACAGGTGTAGCACCATTCATCATGAAAACCTGAGACCCAAACAGTGCAGAAGGTGAAGGCTGCTCGACCATCTGGGTCTGCTGAGATGGAAATGGTTCCTTAAGAACTACCGAAGTCCCCTTAGAGCCCTTAAGAAGTTTACTAACCTCGGATCGTTGAGTACAATCTTTGGTGTAGTGGTCTTTATCACATATCAGGCAAGGGTACTCCGGTTTACGTTGCGAACCATCCTCAGCATGTGGTTTAGACGATTCTGGTTTTGGGGCATCGGATTTGGATTTTCCTTTTCCCTTCTTCTTCCCTTTGGAAGTCTTGTCTGCAAGATTAGCCTGAACGGCATTAACCTCCGCAGTCTTAGCAGAATCTGGGGTAACAGGAGGAGCATAATTATTGGAAGAATTCCGATTTTCTACTTCTCATTGGAAGACTTATGAGAAGTCTAAGAGACGGAACAAATAACACCGTCTACTGATGGAGTAGGCAGTACTTTAGAGGTCCCTGGCTGAGGGGCATCAGTCAAGATATCATATAATGTGCCGGACTGAGAGTACACTAAATCGAGGCACTGGGCACAAGAAATGGCTTGGTCCTCGGTTACACATGCCCCCATAGCAATGTCCTGTGCAATCTTGTTGACAAAGGAGGTAGTGAACCAGTGATTTAGAAGCTGATCAGGAATATCGAACTTGATCAGATGACGACGACGTCTCCACTCGTGAATGTGATATGAAATATGAGTGGCTTTGTCCTATTTTAGAGATGTCAGGAGATGCGTCGCGGCTTCATAACAAACTGGTAACTGGAAATGTGTCAGGAACGCCATGGCTAAAGTATTAAAATCTTGAAAAATACCACGGGGCAGCTCTATATACCATTTAGCGGCAGCACCCGTAAGAGTGAGCTAGAAAATACGTAGACGAATCGAGTCATCTATCCAAGAATTCGAAGAACACCATAAGTGGTATGTCATGACATGTGCTCGGGGGTCTTCACCAGATTTACCCTCAAACTTAGGGCAGTCACCAGGCACCTTCGTTGAAACTGGAGGCCAATATGGATTATGAATAATCGGATCATTGGTCAACTTGGATACATTCGGTAACTCCAACGTAGCGAGAAAAGGTAACTAAGGATTAAAAGGCATGCAAGGTACTCGATAAGGACCTGTACCTGTACTCCATCCTAGTTGAGCATAACTCTGCCCCCACTGGTTCTATCCTGGAAGATTCTGACCATAGGGGGTATAAGCCGGATTGTGAGGTTGATATGGCAGCTGATAACCAGGATAGGGGGGTTGATAACCAAGGTACTAACTCTGATTATATGTGGGCCTCATTTGAGCAGTGTATGGATTTGACTGCGAAGTATAAGTACAGCCTGGTTGTTGAAGGTAATAACCAGAACCTTGGGGCGGGTTATAAACTGGTTGAGACTGACCTTGAAGGTAATAGTTGCCTTGGGTTTGAACGGGCTGCTGATAAGTGGAACCCTGCTGAGCCTGATAAGTCGGGTGCACAGGTGGATTCGGCTGTGGCATAGAATAGATCGGCTACTGAGTAGGGTTAACAGGTTCTCCTGGTTGTCCTGGTTGAACAGGTTGACCTGGCTAAACAAGTTGTCCTGGTTGAACATGTTGACCTGGCTGATGGAGGATACCAGGTTGCCCTGGTTGAGCAGGTTGACCTGATGGCGAGAGAGGGCCAGGTTGCGCCTGATAACCAGGTTGACCCGTGACAGGACCATAAGATGGCCGTGGTTGTGCAACGTTTTGACCAATTGGAAAATGAGGTTGCTGAGGTTGCACCAAAGATTGAGAAGGATGGGTTGGCCCCCCAAGACCGTATGGTGGTCTTGGTTGATACCCCGATTGCCCTGCCGGTCCTTGAGGTTTCCCTGGTTGGACCACAGGATGAGGCTACAGAGGTTGACCTTAAGGATTGTAAGATTTCCCTTGCGGACCGTAAAACAATCCCTGCTGGCCCGAAGGTTGTCCCTGTAAGGGTTGTCCTTGCGGGTCATATAGATAACCTGGCTGGGCCGAAGGTTTTCCCTGGAAGAGTTGTCCTGATTGATTAGAAGGTTTCCTAGCCTGGGTAGATAGAAAATAGTTAATGTACTGATAAGCCTCAGGAGCAGGAAAACGAAGGGGGTTTCTCGGCTCATCATATTGATATGGAAATATGTAAATCGGGGCACCATCCGGTCCATAATGGGAAAATTAAGGACGATTAAGGTCTTGAGGGGACGAACCAACCTCGGAGTTTGATGGCTGCAAAGACAACTGATACTCCTCAGGAGAAATATTCTCAGGAATGGTAGAAGCTATGTAAATGTCTTCAGGAACTGACGAGGTCCTAGTTGACTAAGTAGTGACAACAGGCGTAAACGCAGCCACGCAAATAGTAGGTCTAACAGGTGTCGATGTAACAAAATGAGATGCCGTGAGAGGCGTCGACGGTGACATCCCCAACGAGGGAATAGTCGGATTCGTGGATGGAGTCGATATTCCCATAGAGGCAATAGCAGCCTTGACCTGACTTAAAGACCTATATCCAACTGGGATCATAGGACCAGGTGAAGACATAACAAAAGGTTCGGGGATGTCTTCGGGAAAAAGCTGGTAATCTTCACCAGAAGTAGGAATTCCCTCACTAGGAGAAGGACTGGATGAGTCCATATCTGACCCTGCCGCGAGATCTTCTAAAAGACGATGGGGACTAGGAGGTATAACAATAACCAAAAAGGGTGATCCTGATGTAAGAGGAGGGAAGTGTTCCCCTACTCCAAATCCAAACCAAGCGTTGGACAAGGGCCAATTGAAGTCAACTGGTCCTCCAAAGGGAAGTTCCGATATAATCGGTCCCCCGTTGAGAAACTCAGATACAATGGTCTGCTGATACTCAGCAGAGGACTAGGAGACCTCTGATGAATCTTCTGTATAAGGACTACCAGTAGACGAAACTGACGGTTCCGCCACTGTGACTATGGCAAAAAAGAGGAAGAGATCACAAAACAAAAATGCACATGAAAAAAACCAAGGCAAACAAAAATAGGCCAAAAAATCAATCTCTAAATGGACGTGTGATCGTAGGTGATTAATTTTACCACATTGAAACTGGAAATTTTACGGTTTCATGTTTTAAGAGTCTAGAAACAAGTAAAAGATGGCTCTATCACTTTTAGTTTAGAAACAAGCGTGAAAGGACAAGCGCTTGATGATCTTTTCAAATTTAATGAGTCAGTAAAGATCAAAATGAATGCTTTGGTAATCTAGGTAAATGGGTGTACCAGATATCTGTGAACTTCCATATACACCTTGGTAAAAATGAAAGAGAAATCAACCAAGGACTTGACGTACGTGCAAGTAATCTCCCCGAATGTTGTGTCAAGTGTATCACGGGTAAAAGGCAGCAGACTCGGCTTCCTACGGATAAAGGATTGCAACCTAATGGGGTCTCCCTTTATATACGCAACGGTATGGGGAGCACAAGTCCGTACTAGCACTGTCTATAACTAGATGGTGAGCGACAGCTGCTAGGCTTAACGATGTCGGAACACTTCTCTACCTTAGACTACTAGATATTTCGTTAATGTTTCAATGTTGCCTTAGGTTAATTCAATAAATTTTAAAGTTGATCTTCAATTTCTGTTTCAATTTCAGGCCCTATCGAATGTTGAATCTCATAAAACCTCTAAATTCCCACTACATGCCACAAAATATCACTTTGTTTAATGAAGAGATATCTACGAGAGAGTTGAGAGCTTTTCAAATAACAAAATGAGCACAAAAACATCCACTATTGTCTCTAATGAAAGCTAAATGAAAGTAGAAAACTTCTCTCTAGAGTTATATAACACTAAAAATTCAAAAGAGCTTTCAATTTTCACGATGCCAAACCAAATGCAAAAGATCTTGTTTTTGTATTTTTCAACATATAAGAGCAAATGCACTAAATGAATGGAAAAACTAATGAAAACATCAATTCGAGGAATGACAAGGAGAGAGCTAAAACAAACAGGTTCACTCAATCCAAACGCATACAAGCAAGACTCAAACTGATGACAAAATCCTTCAGAGCAAAGAAGAATCTCGAAAAAGACTCGCACAAACCGTGTAATCTAGGCTTGGAGCGACACAAAGTGACACTGAATGAAAGAGAGAACAATCACTCAACTAACGCAATGATGCAATGGAATCCAATAAAACGAATGCAAAGAAGTGAAAATGAAGTCGACTGGGAATGCAAGGACCTAAAACTCCCATGGGAGGCTCAGCACACTGAAGCACCTAGAAGCCCTAGGGCTAAAATGGAAAACTGATAGTAAAGGGCAAACAACCAGAGGACAAGGGCCAAACACAGTAAAAAATGTCTTCAAGGCACTCAATCAACCAGAAAAATGACACCAGGACCAAAACTCAAGCCCAGAGAGCCCAAAATCAAGCAAACCCTAACACCAAACAGAGTTGGCACGCCTGTTTGGTTGTAATCTGCGCCAAACAAGCATTGGCGTGGGGGCCTAACTAGCAACAAGCGCCAGTTGGCATGATTGTCAGGAGTAAAACCACGCCAATCGAGTTTACTATGGGAAAAAGATGAAAAAGGACAAACAGAGACTGGATCTGGTCTTCTGGGGGATGAACAGGGGTTTGACACCAAGGGAGGTGAATCGGAAGAGCAAACAAATCAATCAAAAGCCAAAAAAAACAACCCAAACAGAAGGAGGACTAACTCCCACTACTCCCCAGTGGAGTCGCCAAATCGTTGAGGCGGTAAATCCCCTCTGCGGACAGAGGCGATCCCACTAGCCCAGATCAGGTCTAGCAACAATCAAATCACGCAATGACATTGGTTCCTAGTTATGAGAAAGACAAAGATCGCGATAAGTAGCCTACCTCGAATCCCACGATGTTGTTGTCGGTGAAGAAGCGGTGCTCCTCGTCCCTTGCTCGACAGGTCACATTCCTTCTGTTTACTTCATCCAAACACCTGTAAACATGCAGAGAAATGATGACGTACAACGTAATACTCAAAGCACGTAACCATATATCAGTCAGAGAGAACATAATTCATTGCATTTCATAAAAGAGTAAACACATGAATGGAACCAAAATCAGAGTCTCTTATATTAATGATGACAAAAAGGGAGATTACAACCAAATGCTCTGACGCTATGATCTTCCTTCGGCGGGGCTTGCAATGGAGCGCGTCTCAACGAAGCGTGTCGGGAATTTGGACAAAGCTCTCTCTTACGGGGGTCTTCTCGGCTCTTCTTCAATAGTTACCCGGCTATATTTTTCCTCCTACAAGTTCAGCTAGCTTGCTAATGGAGAGGGAAAGCTTTTATAGATGGAGGAAGGGAAGTTGGGATACCTATAATCATGGGATAGGTCCAATCTCTTAGGAAGGTTCCATGAGAGGTGGAAAACCACTTCCTATACATGGAGATCCGGAGCCAAACCACTCAACTTCTTCTGATGATTCATTCTGGAGTTTGTTAGAACCAAACTTCCACCATTTATTTTTAAAAATCATTCCTTAATGGGCTTGGCGCGAGTGATACACAGGGACAGTGCACCAATTGGCTCGCCGTCTAGTGTGGATTTCCCCCATTGGCGCAAGGGATTAACTAACTAGTCGCGCCAAGGCTAAAACACCTGTTTTTAGGGTTTTCCAGAGGAAATGTTCTTCAGGAGAATATTTATCCTTAGGCGGGAGGATGTTATGAAGGTGTTTTCAGGACATGTTACTGCTCACAGGTCACTGGAATAGTCCTCCAATGTGCGGGACGAGGGATTGTAGGGACGGTGATCAAATACTTTGTAACAAATGGTG
The DNA here is from genome assembly GCA_034641835.2 of Pinus albicaulis. Classification (NCBI taxonomy): domain Eukaryota; kingdom Viridiplantae; phylum Streptophyta; class Pinopsida; order Pinales; family Pinaceae; genus Pinus; species Pinus albicaulis. The sequence goes on from CM076581.1 coordinate 487,666,943, forward strand.
AGATCAGATTGTGTGTAGACTTCAAAATTTTAAATAAATAATCTTTGAAGGATAATTATCCATTACCCAAAATGGATTCATTACTCCAACAAGTTTCAGGTTCTAATAGAATTTCTATGTTAGATGGTTTTTCTGGGTATAATCAAATTATGGTCAGTATACAAGATAGAGAAAAGACAACATTCACAACTCCTTGGGGTACATTCATATATGCAAGGATGCCTTTTCGTCTAATCAATGCTATAGCTACTTTTCAGAGAGCCATAGATCTAGCATTTGTTGGTAAGATTAATAATTTTTTTGTCATTTATCTGGATGTTCTAACTATATTTTTTAATTCTTATCAAAAAATTTTAAAGCACTTGAGGAAGGTTTTTTATAGGCGCGGGAAATTTGGAATCTCACTTCATCCAAAGAAGTCTCTCTTTGCCATCAAAGAAGGGAAGCTACTTGGCCACATTATTTCAAATAAAGGAGTGGTTATTGATCCAAAGAGAGTGTCAACCATTCAAGTAATCACTCTGCCAAGGAATAAAAAAAAAGTTCAAGCTTTCCTCAGAAAATCAACTTTTTGAGAAGGTGTATACCCAACTATGCTGAAATAGTTAAGCACATTACTGACATATTAATGAAAAACCATGAATTCAAATGGACAACTCAATACAAATTTTATTTTTCCCAAATTAAGAAAGCTATTTCTGAAGCACCAGTATTAGCCATTCCAAACTATTCAAAACCTTTCAATATTTTCTCTTTTGCCTTTGAAACCACTTTAGTTGTTATCCTTTTGCAGAAAAATGAAAATGGAGATGACCAGCCCATTTAATTCTTTAGTAAATTCATGAGAGATGATGATTTGGTGATATGAAATTATAGAAAAACAAGCTATGCCCTTCTCCAAGCCTTGAAATCCTTTAGATTTTATGTCCTCCATTTATCCATTATTGCCTATGTTCCAAACAATGTTGTTAAAACAGTGATATCACAACCTGATACAGATGGTAGAAGAGGAAGATGGATCACTAAGATATTAGAATTTTATCTTAGTATCAAAACTACAAAACTGATAAAGGGACAAGGTTTAGCCAAACTTCTAGCTAAATCCAATTGTAAAATATTCAGGATAAATTATGTAATGCAACTTTCAATAGATCAAAATCCACAAGAACCTTCTCAAACATCAGTAGATGAGAATCCATAAGAACCTTGATTTTCAACTAAACCCAATCCTCTTCCACTTCATATTGATGAGAAATTTATGTTGTCTGAATGGTACACTGATATTGTAAATTTTCTTCGCAATTATGAATATCCACCAGGATTTACAAAGAATCAATGTAAAACACTCAAGTTAAAGTATGTGAAGTTTTGCACCATCAATGAAAATCTGTATTGGAAGGATCCATTAAACATCTTCTTGTAATGTTAAACAAAAAATGAGACAGAAGGAGTTATAGATCAATTTCATGCAGGTATTTGTGGAGGTCATTATGCTTGGAGAGCAACAACATACAAGATTCCTAGAGCAGGGTTCTATTGGCCCAAGTCATGTACACAAGTAGGAGAAAAGGTCAGAAGTTGCATACCCTGTCATATTTTTGTTGGAAAACAAATATTGGCATCATTCCCGCTTGTTCCAGTCCTAGTAGAAGCACCTATTTTATAGTGCAGACTAGATTTTATTGGAGAGATTCACGCAACATCCAGCAATCAACATAAATGGATTCTCACTACCACAGATTATTGCACAAAATGGGTAGAAATCATCCCAGTCAAGAATGTTACTGACACTATTTTTATTAAATTCATTGAAGAAAATATATTGTCTAGATTTGGTTGCCTATGAAAGATAGTTACAGATAATGCATAAGATTTCAGTAGTGTTAAGATGATTGAGTTTTGTCAGAAATACCAAATTTTATTACATCAATTTACCCCTATTACCCCCAAGGAAATGGATTGGCTGGGTCTTCAAATAAAAGTCTAGTCAAAGTCATCAAGAAAGTACTTACTGATCATAAGAGAATTTGGGATATTCATCTTAAGTATGCAGTTTGGGAAAACCGAATTTCACAAAAGAGAATAACAGGTAAATCACCTTTTCAGCTTGTTTATGGCACTAAAGCCATTTTTCCCACACAATTAGCCTTTCCTATTTTTAAATTTTTACAAGAAGCAAATAAAGAACCTGATGATTTTTCAAGAAGAATAAATGAGATTATAGAATTGAATGAGAACAGAGATGAAGTTCAGTATAAGCCTAGAAATTGTAAAAACAAAATGAAAAGATTATTTGACAAGAAAGCCAGAGAAAGAGACTTCAAGGAAGGGGATTTAGTACTAGAAGAGAGGATAAATGCAAACATGGGAAATTTGATAATCTTTGGTTAGGGCCTTTCAGCATTGCATATGTTAAAGGAAAAAATGCCTTTGTCTTACAGAAATTGGAGGGCCAATATTCTTCATTTCCAGTCAATCGAAAATATTTGAAACATTATATCCAGTACTAAAACGACTTCAATCATTCATCACTATATATTGTCAGTTTGTTTCATTTTTCACGAAAGTGTGATTGTTTTCAACAGATACTCCATTAGCCCGAGGAGAAGGCACTTGGATCAGCATGTTCTCTGCATCCTACAGGAGGAAGTAGTCCCCAGTTGGAGCCAATGTTGTAACATATTTGGTTTTGATAAGTTAGATGTTTTTAGAAGAAAAATAAAAACAAAAAATGTTAGACAAAAAATAAATAAATAAATAGAAAAAGAAACAAAATAAACAATGAAAATGAAAATAAAAAACTAAAAAGGGGATACAATAAAATGATAGATAAAAAATATATATATATATAAATGAAAAAAAAAAAAGTGTATTCCCCAAATTATCGCGAGAAAATTTAAATGTCGCTCTGATTTTTTTTAGTTTAATTACATTTAATTAGAAATAAGTGTGATTAGTGTGATTCTTAAATAGGATCTAATGACAAAGTGCATCTGACGAGGCCTTTTGTCATTTATGATTAAACTACCATCGTGTTTAAACATCGTGATTGGTGCTCCAAACAATCGACGACTTGTAATATGTTTCACACCCCCCAAGCCCTCCCGATGTTTAGTCAACGGGGGGGGTGCGAAAATTTGATTCCTAGGACACCACCTTCTCCACATTCCCTTCCCTCATACATTTCACACCCCCTTTCTCTAATACCATAAGCCATCCCTCCCCCACCCCCCCCCCTTGAAAACCACCTCCGCTCATTCAAAGACCGTTGACTCTCCTCTCGCAAAAACTCACCATAACTTCTGTTCTGCCAAGTGTCACCCCTTTCCGCCAATCACATCCCCCCACTTGTAAATTATCTATTAGTCATTAAATTTTTCCCCTACTCCTCCATAACGGATAGACTTACCAATAAAATACATGATTCAAAGGTTTTAGAACTCATTTTTTTAAACGAAAGAGCCAACTATTGCCCTGTTTATCGATCCTGCTACTACTATCACCATTGGAAGGACTATACCATTGTACCATTCACAAACCCAAAGCCAACTTCGTTAGCAGCAAGCCAATTGAAGGTCTTCACCAAAATTTGTACACAACAAAGAAAATCAAATCATTTTTGGGTAATACAGCCCCTCTCTTTTCCTCTGCAGCTATGTGTTCAAAAACGAAATCACATAACACCTCTAATCCCATACTTCCTCCACCTATTGACTTATACCATGCACCTTTGGTAGACCAACATTATAAGGTTTCAGAAACCAATTGTGAGTTCAATTTATTTGAACTCCACTATTGGTTAAAGCATAAGTTTTTATACTCCATTGATGAATTAAACCAGTGGCATTCATATCTTCCCCAATTTTCCATTCCACAAACCTTTTACTTCCCATATTTTGTTGTATGGTGCCAGTCTAGGTATTCCCGAGTTAGAGAGCAATAATTTCCCAAAACTAATAATTCTTGTTCACCATCACTTTTGAGTCAATAAATAACATGCTACAAGTCCAAAACCCTGAAACCTTGCATTCATTTTCTCCAGAACCCCTCATGGATATCTATAAAAATATATATTTTTCTCAAAGAACCAAAATCTTTGAAACATTCTTGCCAGAATATGCTCAAATGCCTAAAAAATCCACCCTATCAGTCATCTGTGTTTCCAGAAATGACCAAGTAGATCATATCCACTGTTGCTTGTCTGTTAGGTTATCATTCTAATCAATGGGTCGATGAGGTCATAATTGGTTTCTTGTCAGTTTTCTCATCAAATGAAAAGCCTCTGATTTTTCAGTTATAGTCAATACTTAGCAGATTCTACCATGAGCAATTTATCTTATTTACCACAGAAGGAGTGTTCAATATACGTGTATTTTAGTGTATTTGTTTTTATTTTACCAGTCAAATAGATTCTCTATTCCTTTGAAAAATATGGACAGTAAGGGAAATTGACAATCATTGTTTCAATGGACATCATTAGTAATAAAAAATGCCATTGAATATACATTCAGTGACCTTTTGGATCAGTTTTTACATGTGGCCATAAGTCTACTAAACAGTGATTCAGAACCAAGGATTGGGGTAGAAATTAAAAGAATCGTGCATTTGAGTGAAAAAACTAAAATAGGAGATTGGTAATTGTACCAAAACTATACATAAATCAGAGTATATGGCTATGAGTTATCTCCATATAGATTACCAAAATATGTCCCTCTTCGAATATTTTCTCTGAAGTACATTAGGAAAATGATTAACATGGATCAGCTTCATTTTGTATCACTAAGAAAGAAGGCCCAATTCAAAATCAAGACTCAAATAGGGTATTTTATTTGTAATACTAGAGAATCAGGGAAGGAATAATTTGTATTGTTGAAACTAATGAATTTCAAGCTCAATTTCACCTAGCCTTATGACCCTCTAGGAGTAATTTCTAAGTTAAGGGTAGGGTAAAAAACTACCCCATATGAACACACTCCTAGAATTGAAATAGAACAATACATGAACCATGATGAATGGCATGAAGACACCTTGCGGGAAGCAGAAGAATAGAACATATCAGCAACAATATCTTAAACTCCAGTATCTACATAAAAATCAGGACAAAATAAAAAGGGAAAGTGATTCCCCTACTGCCACATAGATCTCAGGGAAAGAATTCAAGATATACATTAAAAGGCAAAAGATAAATAATACAGATGAATCACAACAAGAAGATACTACACAACAGCATCCCATTGTTTTGACACGGCTATGTGTACCTTCATCCTCTACAAAATAAGGAATAATTTTTGGATCTCCTTTAGCCTCCGAGGATGCATAATCATCACAAACATGGGAAGTTCCAGAAAGTCAAAAGGAACCAAACATATTTGCAGTCTACAAAGAAATCAAAAAGAAGAATGAAGCTTTGAAAGCTTCTACTTATACTCAGTTTTGGAAGTAGACAACCACTTCACATCATAGGTACTTTCAGCCTTTGATACAGAAAATGAAAAAATGCAAATTCATTTCTTAGAGTCAAAGGTTACTCATCCTAGAACTATAGATGATTACACCAAATAATTGTTCTATTTTGATCAAGATTTGATTCATCCTATTGACCAGATATATTTGCACAAACAGTATGGTGAAATGGTATTTTCTTCTCTCACAAACTCAGCTATGGCAGCACAATCACGCCAGATCAGCACCAGAATCCTCGAAAACAATGCCAACAATTTTCAACAGTTTCGTTTTACTATTATTTGCCATTATTTTTGTAAAATAGTTCTAGATATTTTCAAAATATATCTATATATTTGAACCTAGATGTTTGTAAAATAAATTATATAAATACTTCCAAAGTCGAATTGCAGAGGGTTGAACCCTTGGGATGAGCTTGTAAAGTAGAATTGTAACTATCTGAAGTTGCTTCTTATTAATGAAAAGATTCTGGATTTACTTCAAAACAGCTTATCATCTTATGAGTTATTCTTAGTTATTCATTTCATTTTGTTGTTTTCTACATGTCTTTAATCTTTATGAAGAAATATGGGTAAGATATAGGTGAATGTCAACTTATCTTAAATCCCCTGTGAAGTTGTAAATTATTACAGAGATTAGTTAAATGGATTATTTGTCCTTATAACTCATATACATTAATAAATTGTCACTTCTTCATGAAATTATATACATTTTGTTGGGTTGTGAACATAGTTTGCTTGCATCTTTCCTTATGATTAAATAAGTATTATGTCTGAATATTTAGAGAATCATAGTCTCTTACATTTATGCCTTGCAAGCCTTTCAAAATACAAATTACTCTCAAGAGGTAAAGCATCATCCCTTTCTTAATATGAAGATAAATCAAGGTATAACACCTGCTCAAATAAGCTTAAAACATTGGTCATCCAAAAATTAAAAACAACAAAACATTTTAAATGCTCTCGCATAACTACATAACCTAAAATTATCTCAAAGTTGCAACAGGGGGTTTAGTAGGTGGTAAATGATTTAAGAAGGTTGGGGGGGAGGGGGGGGGTGAGGGGGGGTTGACATATTTTGGATGGAAAGAAATAATATTTTTATAATATGTGGAGTATATTATGGTATTTTAATGTGCGAAATTAGGGGTAGTGACATAGTTTGGATGGAAAGAAATAATATTTTTATAATATGTGGAATATGGAAAAATGGGATAAATAAATAAGATAAATTATTTTAACATGGGATTATGGTAAAAATATAAAGTGGATGAATAATAAAAGTAAAGGTATAAAAATTATGGGGATATGATAATAAGGGTAAAAATTCAATGGAGTGATGGGTAAAATAAAGGTGGGAATAAAAATATTATTTCTGGAAGAAATATAAAATTTGGGAATAGGTAGAATGGGACCAAGGAATTTAGATAAAAATTAAGGTTAAATATGTCTTTGGGATATGTTAGCACCTGATCTGGACCCCAAGCTGAAAAAGGGCAAAAAAAGGTAACAACTAAACCACGCTCAGCCTTGTAGCTAACCCTACAAGGACAGGAGAGGGCTCTCTCCGTGAAAGGATGTTCAATAAAGTGCAATAATGATCTAATATTAGGCTAGATAAAATGATAGGAAAGAATTTTAATAAATGAAATGTATTTTTCAGGGATATGTGGGACAAAATGGGACAGTATGAAATTGGGGAATTAAATCAGGATACAGAGTATTTCATGGGGAAATATAGGCAGGAAATTTTAGCAATTAAGGTTTAAATAAGGATGGAATGGAAAGACTGGTGAGGAGCTGAAAAGGGCACAATAAATGGATCCTTTTCAAACAGAATAAAAACACAGAGGATGAATGATTCCCCAAGGCAAAGCATAAAAATGGATTCTACCTTTCTATCTTGAAAGCATTCAAAAAGAAATGTTTATGGATGATAGGTGAAACACAACAATTTACATATGAAACAAAGGAGAGAAAGAATGCTAAAACTCATACCACATGGATCCCACAAATCAGAGCTGCATCTCTTATTAATTCCCTTTCAAACTATACAATGGAGCGCAGAGTGTTCTTTCCACACTATTCCCCTACTTACTGATTTATAGACTGCTTTACAAATTATTTACAATTACAATAAATAAGCTGAAATGTGGGAACATAGATCCACGAAAGGAGGGATCTGTTTAACAACTCAGAACTGAAATGCAATGATAGAAAAGAAATCCAACAATCTGCCCCTGAAAATAAGGGACAGCAATACATTTGACTACTTGTGCAGATTTCGTTGTTACATTGTTGAACAAAAAATAGGCAATTTGAAGAGTTGATCCTATTTTCCTGCTGTTGTAGAAGTCTCGGCCTCATTGTAGCTCTCGGCCTTTGACTGTTTCTCACGGTATTTGAAACAAAATGAAATGAAAATATGCCTTGAGTGAAGGGAAAAACATTTTGAATGGGAAAATGGAAGGGAAAGGAAATGGGATCCACGTTATAATCGCAATCGGGATCGGAGGGGAGGCAATATAAAATATAAACATTGTAATATGTTATGCGACAGTGCCATCGCAAATCGGCGATCGGGGAATGGGGAGGATGTTATTTGAAACGAAAACCAAAACTTTCGATGCGATGGGCATGTGGGAAACAGGGATGAAAGACAAGCCAAAGGGATAATGGGGTAAAAATGAATATAAAAGGTTTCGGCGCTTTTACAAAGGGAGGAAAGAATGGTTTTACAATTGGAATGGCAGAGGGCCTTTAAGGTGGGACCCGAGAGGACCAATCGCAATCGGATTCAGGCTTGGGGACAAGGGGGGCATATATTTGGAACAAGATGAACAAGTTTCCGATGCGATTGAAATAATGCGATGGGGGAAGTCTTTGTAAAACGAATTAAAGTGAAATTTTACGTTTTACAAAGGGCAAGCCTTTGTATTATTTGAATGGGGAGAATATTAAATGGTGGGACCGGGGTCAATCGATGTTGGAGATCAGAGGAGAACGGGGCAGGGTGATATATGAAATCGCCGATGCGATGGACGCGACGGGCTATGGGCCGTCGGATTGGATTGGGCAATCGACGGCTGAGGGATAATTGGAGGGTATCAATCGGGAGGGGGGATTTGGAAGTGTCGATTAAGTATGGGCCGTCTGATCATCGATCGGATCAACGGCCACGATGTAGTCGGGCGAGGTCAATCAGGGTTTCTCCATCAGAGATACACCATCGTGGAAACTCGACGTAATCAGAATCGGAGTTTTAACAAAGGGTCGATCGGGGTGCATTTATGTAATGTTGCGATGCGATTGGAAAGGGGAAAGAGACTTTGGGTCTGCGGGATTTTATAATATGAAACTTAAACTTTGTTCTAAAGTTTAAGGGGTTATGAAAAGGGGAAGTGGTTTAAAATGGCGGGGGTTATATAATATAGAAGTTTTAAAACTTTATTATAAAGTTCTATGGCATGGAGGGGAAATGGTTAAGTTTAAATCGCATTTGTGTCTTAAATAATTTTATAATGCGATTTTATAATTGGAGGGAGGAAAAAGGGATTTTATTAAATAAAATATAAAACTTTAACAAAATGAAGTTTTGGGAAAGATGGGAAAAAGGGGAAGGTTAGGGAATAGGGGACTTTTTACTTCACTTAGGCATAAATTTCAATCCAGAAGTCAGTTTTGAGAGTGTAGTATACCGTTGGAAAGCTCTTTCCAGGATCTTTCTGATGGATCTACTTGGAAGATGACTTGGCACTGAACATGCTATGGAAAACTTCTCTGAAGGCAGGGTGATGACTTTGTGGATAAAACAGCTTCTCAATTGTGACTTATTACATATGCTGACATAAAATTACATAGTGAATGATAATAAAGGCAAAGTATCATGTTTTCACCTCAAAACATGGTTTTGAGGTGAAAATTTCATCAAAAATATTTCTTTGATCTTCTCAGGTGCTTTTACTTTGAATTTATTGACTTCCTCATGACCTTGCTGATATTTATTGACACTTGAATGATTAGTTTGACCACGGTGAGATCCTAGAACCTAATGAGACCCATCCTATGACCTAATGACATGATTCTGAGAGTGAAAGTGACTCATTACTAAAGACCATAAATAGGATAATCAGCAAGTTTCACATGAGGGAAAACTAATGAAAAATCACTACTATCCATGAATCCATGACCTAGCGGAATGGTGAAATTTATTGGTATGGGACTCCTACTATGCAAATGCAAAAGAGAAATTTTGATCACTGATGGCAGTATGACTAGACTGAAACTACATTGGCTCCAATGGAGATGGTAGCTCCTTGGAGGTGCCAAGAACACCGTAGACCAAGTAGCATTATCCGTCGGGCATGGGGTTAAAAAATGCTAAAAAATGACACAATGCAGACTCACTCATGACTCAAGACTAAGACTGAAATTGAAATAAAACGAAACCATACACATATCATTTAAGTTTTATAGCCTTCACCTTGGGCCCCAAACTTCAATCACTGTGTACTTGAACTCTGATCAAAAAATAACATGGTATAAACAATTATTATGACATAGATTCTGATCCATTATCTTCAACAATGGTAGTGCTTCAAAATCCTACCATTCACTGCTCCTCCAGGGAAATCTTGGCCATCCATTTCTGAAAGCAAGAAGGCATTCTGTCCCCTGTATGCTGGAATCCTGTATGGTCCTTTCCAGAGGTTTTCAAACTTACCATGCTTCCCTTTGTCCTCATTTCTTGCATCCCATCTCAACACTACATCATCCAGCTGAAACTTTTCTGCTTTGGTCTTCTGGTCATAGATCTTCTTTATCTTTTCTTGCAACTGGATCACATTCTGTGACACTTCTTCTCTTGTTTGCTGAAGGTGGATCATCTGATTGATCCTTCTCTGATTGTCATCATCTTCGCTGCCAACTTCTTGCAATAATCTCATAACTGGAACTGTAAGAGAAGTAGGAAAGACAACATCCGTACCATAGACCAATTCAAAAGGCAACATACCTATGGATTTCTTGCTGCTAACTCTGTCTGCCCACAGTGTGTTGATGAGCTTTCGATGCCAATTTCTTTTGTTTGCCTCCAGCATTTTCTTAATTATATTTATCAGTGATTTGTTCAACGATTCTGCTAGGCCATTGCCTTGTGGATAATACGCAGTTGAATGGCCCAGCGCGATGTTGTATTTGTCACAGAAATCGACCATCTTCTTGGATCTGAACGTTACTGCGTTGTCTATCACAATTTTATAAGGGCAGCCAAAACGAGATAAAATATTTGATTCTAGGAATTGAATAATTACCGTGTCTGTAGCTTGCCTGGCTGGGACAACCTCAATCCATTTAGTAAAATAAACTGTTCCTGTTAAGATCCATCGATGATGCGCTGATGAAGCAGGATGGATTTCTCCTATGAAATCAAGTCCTCACTGCTGAAAGGGGGCGTTCACTAAAACAGGTTTCAAAGGGAGAGGAAGCAATTTCTTTTTCCCTTGCAAAATTTGGCATTCATGACAATTCATCACTATTTTATATAAATCAGAAAATAATGTGGGCCAATAATATCCTGCTCTTAATACCTTGTTAGTTGTAGTCTTCCAAAACAAATGACCACCACAGTCACCTTTATGGAAATCATGCATTACCTTCTGAGCTTCTTCTTCAACCAAACAATAGAGTAGAACACCTCCTAGATCTTTCCAATACAGAGCATTGTTTAAAATGCAGTATTTTGCAGATTTAATTTTCAGAGATCTACCTTTACTCTTAGACATGCCTAAAGGTTATGAAAGATGTTGAAGGACATAAACAATATCTGAATACTAAGGGGATTGTAGAAAAATGTCTGAAATTGGAACAAGAAAACCTTCATCTTCATTTTCTGATATTGTTGTAATGAGGTTTATGTCCAGGGCACGCAGATTTGATTGGGCCATCAATTTCGCCAAACCTTGTCCTTTGATCAACTTCGTGGGCTTGATCTCCAAGTCATACTCCAGCATAGCTGCTATCCATTTACCTCTTCGACCTTCTGGATCAGTTTGCATCAACACATCCTTCACTGCTGCGTTAGGGACATATGCTATAGTATGTGAATGCAGAATATAGACCCTAAAATCCTTTAATGCCTTTATAAGAGCCAATTCTTGTTTTTCAATAATATTATACCTCAAAGCAGCATCTCTAATAGTTCTACTGAAAAAGGTAATTGGATTTTCAACCTGATCTCTCTTTTGCATTAAAACGGCAGCCATAGTATGCTCTGATGCAAATGAAAAAATAGTAAAATCCTGAGTATAGTCAGGATTAATCAAAACTGGGGCATTGGAAAAAGCAAACTTTACCAGATTGAATGACTTGATAGCCTCCTCACTCCATTTAACAATGTTTTCCTTCTTCAACATATTGGTCATTTCTCTTAGATGTTCAGCCAGATTGGGTATAAATCGGCGCAAAAAGTTCATCTTACCATTAAAGGCCCGAATCTCCCTCTTGTTTCATGGAAGATCTATGTGTTGAATTGCCTCTACTCTAGATGGATCGATGCGGATACCATCTTTAGAGATGATATGCCCCAGCAGCTTACCTTCATCCATGGCAAAAAGACTCTTCTTGGGATTGAGAGAAATCCCAAACTTTCTGCATCACTGAAAAACAACTCTCAAATGGTGAAAATGCTCATCATCTGAACCTGAAAATACTGTCAAATCATCCAAATAAACAACAAGAAAAACATATTTTTCATTTGCAAAAGCAATTTCCATTACACGCTGGAAAGTGGCTCCAGCGTTCTTTAGTCCGAATGGCATTTTAGCATACTGGAAGGTCCCCCAGGGTGTTGTGAAGGCAGTTTTGTTTTGGTCTTTCTCATGCACCAAGATCTGGTTGTAGCCTGAGTAGCCATCAAGTAGTGACATCCTGGATGCTCCAACTACTCTCTGCAGAATATGGTCCATTTTCGGAAGTGGATAATTATCCTTTAAGGATGCCTTATTCAAATTCCAAAAATATATGCACAATCTTATCTCTCCTGTCTTCTTACGCACCGGGACCAAATTTGAAATCCAGTCAGAAAATCTAATAGGAACAATGATACTTGCTTTGCACAACCTGTTTAACTCTTTTTCAATGGATGGCAGCAGCTTAGGATTTATTCTTCTCAGCTTCTGTCTAAATGGATTTTGATCCGGCTTGATGGGAATAGTATGTTGAATTATGTTCTTTTCTTACACCTTCAAATCTGAAAAATCCCATGCAAACACATTAGAAAATTCAGAAAGCAGTTTAACATACTTTTCCTTTACCTCAGGGGACAATGCCTTTGACAACTTCACAAACTTGGGCTTGTCAGCTGTTCCAAGATTCACATCTTCAACTCCTTTCTAAGTGGGCACCAAGCTTGGTTTCTTTGCAACATCATCCTAATCAAAAAGATCCTCTAGAGGTATGAGACCTCTAGGAATTACATTATCTTTCAGCTGCAATATGTCCATCTGACTTGCTTCCAATTCTTGATCATCAACCTCATACTCTCCTTCTATTGGAGTATCTTTGAATTTTCCATCACCCTGCAAAAATGCATTAATCTCATTATCATCCCAAAACACTTGCCAATACCTTAAATTGTCCATAACAGCTGGCCTATGTTTGACATAGATCTCAAACTTGCTGCTGGAGTTCATCGGGATATTCAAGTTGCTTGCAGTAGTGGCAAGAGAATCAACAATAATGTTCCGCATCCTAGGTACTGTTGTCAAAGTGTACTCAAGGAATGTCTTCAAGATATCCAGGACTGCATTTCGGTATGCCCTCAATGATTTCGGTATTCTCCTTTCACCTGTTTGATTATTAAATCGGAGTCACCATATACAGAAATATTCTTTGCACTCAACTTCTTCAAAATTTTGAGACCTGCAATCAAAGCTTCATATTCTACTTCATTGTTAGAGCATTCAAAAGCCAAATTATAAGCGCATACTCTAACATTGTTGGGAACCTTTTCAGGCTGGAAAACAGGGCTCCTAATCCATATTCCAATACCAGCTCCATCCTTACCAACAGCTCCATCAAAATCCATGCTCCAAAGTCCTTCTTCTTCTTCGTGTAGATGCTAGAATTTTGTTTCTTTCTTTTCTTTACCTTGGCTGATTTCTGGCTATTCACTGTCCTTTTGATGCTGGCAGGCAGGAGGCTCAGAAGTGCTTGCTACTTTCTCTTTTTCCTGTTTGAGGACTTCCCTGAAATTTTCTGAAATCTCAGGTATTTCATCTACTTGTACCAACTGAACATTCTCATCATTTAAACCACCATTTGAATACAATACAAAGGACTCTAAATCTGTGTGGACTGCATTAATGGGATGATTTACTGGCTTCTCTATGCTGGTAATCATATATTTCATTTTCTTCTCCCTATATAATTTCCTCAACTGGCCAAACACGAGAATGGTGGCATAAGAGATGTCAAGTTGCATGGTTCCCTTAAGTTTTGCACCCCAAGACCTAGATAGAAGCATTCCAAACCTTGGTGGGACATCAGCAACCACTACGTCCATCAAAACATTTTTGGCTGGGATTTGATCTAAAGACACTACCAAATCTTTAATAAGACCAATACAATGGACCCTGCCTGAGTGAAAAGAATATAAATCATGATATTTACGAGTGATATCAAGTCCTAACTTCTCCATGATGGCCTTGGGCATCAAATTATGTGAGGCCCCGGAGTCCAACATAGCATTATGCAAGATGAACTCGTGTACTCTAAGACTCAGGTAAAAGGGAGGGACTTCACTTTCTTCAGATTCTTTTGTGGCTGGACCAAAGATGAGTTCTGAATAGTCATCCTCAACATTAACCATATCAGAAATAGAGTCTATTTGCAAAATTCTAGACACCTGACTTTTATACGCACTATTCTTCACCAACTCAGTGAGGAGCATAGACACCTTCAGCTTAGAAATTTCATTCTCTAAATTAAAGGAAGGAGCCTTCTCTACCTCTTTGACTGGAGGATATTTTTTCTCTATTTGCTCCTTTGCTGTGCTCTGCTGGTTCTTCTCATTTGGGCTGTTATTTGCTGAAGGTGTTTTGCTGGAGGAAGGGTCAGCTAGCTCTTTCCCTTTCTTCTGAGAATCATTCTTCATTTGGAGCTCTTTTCTCTTTTGAATGGGACTGATCAGAACATATCTGTTCCTCAAAGAATATTTTTGTTTGGCCAATAGAGCGTTCATGTACCCTCTCTGGTAGTCATCGGACTCTTGTTCTAATACTGCGTCATTGGCCAAGATGAAATCTTTGTCCTTTTGAGTGTCTGGAGTCGCCATGTATTCTTCTTCTTTTGTGAGGAAGATAGGGGCACCATCAGCAGTGACAAAGTCATTGGCCTCAATCAGAGGATCATCAACCTCATATGTGTCTGTTCCTTGCACGTAATTCTGTTGTAGTGGAGTTCTAATTTGCTGCTGTGGTGGCGCTTGGTCCTGCGTTCTTTGTTCTCTCTGCTTAATCCTGAACTGTGGTTGTTGTCCTCTGAAATTTAGGTTTCTCATTTGAGGTTTAGGTCTATCTTAAATGGTCAATCGATCAACCATCTTTTCCACCGTCTGAATCAGCGTGTCCATTTTTTTGTCTGAAGGAGAGGCCTCCTCTTTCACCGTGACTCTCTTTTCCGCTCTGGTTCGAGCTCTTTTAGCTAGTAGATTCGCTTCCACACTTACCACTATCTTCTGCATGTCTTCCAACGTAGTGGGATCTCTCTCCCGCAGCTGATATGCCATATCGGCATCAAAACCATCTGGAAATTTAAGCAAAGCTAATCCCACAGGGGCTTTACGTTAGTTGGAATAGCATTATACACAGCATTGAATCTTAAACAATAGTCCTGTACAGTTTCACCCACATTTATTTTAATATTTTCATACTCAGACAGAATTTGAAGTGGGTTTTTCTTTACCTCCCATCGGTCTAAGAACTGTGTGTGCAACTCTTGCAAAGTGCGAATTGAGCCTGCTGGTAAGGCTCTGAACCATTTTCTAACTTCACCTCCGAAGCTTGAACAAAAAACCTGGTAGTTACATTCTCTGCTTCTACCTCATGTAGATCAAAAAATTCATTCATCTTATCAACATGCTACTGGGTTGTGGTGCTTTGAGTGGCATCAAAGATAGGAATTTTACTTTGATAGTCAGGAGGCATATCACTGAGAACCTGGGGTAAAACCAGGGGTGCATACCGGGCAGCCATGACTCTAGGTAGATTTACAACAGTGTTTGTAGTACTAGGATTTAAGGGAGGTGTTGATGGAGGAGATGATAACTGAGAGTTAACAGGTGGGAATGTTGATGAATCATGAAGAGGGAATGTTGTTCCTAATGATTCTGAAGGCTCCAAGATATTAGTTATAGTGATAGATGACTGAGGAGAATTCAAAATGTAATCATCAATGGAGGAATTTGCTCTTTGAACTTCAATATCTACAAGGAATTCTGGATCTAAAACTGTGTCCTCAAGTGCAGTTTCAGACTTATTTCTAAACAAAGAAAGCTCAAAATTCTCATCAAAGGAAAGATCTTCTACAAAAAACCACTCACTGGGCCAAGTATGGGATCTTAAGATAGGTCTGGGACTTAGTGATCTTTCTTGTCTTCTGACAATTCTTGGGATAAGATTTGGATTTTCAAACAGAGGGGGAGGATTTGGATCTGGATTAGCCCTTGTGTATCTTCTTGAAGCCAGTGTGTGTAAATTTATATTGTACAAATTCTGTTTCAGCCTAACAGACTCTGAAAATCATTTTCCAGAACCGAGGAATTTACAAGAAGAATATTTACTGGGGTGATCTGACTTTGTACTCTGATAGCAGAAATATATTTATGATTGTAGAATAAGTGGTTGTAATTATATTCCTTTCCAACAACTTCAACAATGTTCACCGTGAAATAATATTTGAAATCTCTTTACAGTTTAATTTTTCATATGATATACTTCAGCGAACCTTACTCTAGTCGTAATATCAAATGATATAAAAATGGCGCATTTCTTTTAAAAACACCAACCTTTAAACTTTCTATCATGAAATGCTTTTGTTCTATCAGCGCGACATATATTTGATTCAGCAGGGGCCCACGCATCCACTTTTTGGCTTTTTACGAATAAAATAAACTTATAATAATGTGAAATGCGCTGGATCTTACCTCGATTATTGCTTGTGCACTTTAGCGCGCGATTGTCGTCGGATCTCACACTTTCAAGATCGAACGGTTCTCATGAATATCGCGTTTTTTCAAAGGCCGAAGTTTAACAACTGAGAGTTGCACGATATGGGCGGTTTTTGGGTGATGACGTGCCTTAATCTCACTGGATCGTGTTTTTTTCAAGTAGTTTTTCTCCAGGGCAAAAGCGGTGCGATATAGGCGGTTTTGGTTTCCGAAAGCCGCCGATGGTAAACAAACCGTGCTTTAACTTAGGCTTTGACTGTGGTTAAGCGCTTAACTCCTCGCGTTGACTTACTGCTGGGTCTTACTGATATTAACCCATCGGTAATGAATAAAGCTCTTTATTTTAATAATAGAGAAAGAACTGTCGTGTTTAAAATAACCAAGGTTTTTAACCTTAGACAAAGTTTTTAATACTTCTTTATTGACACGGCCCGAATATGTTTCGCTCTTCTACAGCGCCTCTATTTCGATATTTCTTCAAAACAGAATAAACACAGTCAATTCAAATGCTGAGAATATGTGCTCGCAGACAATCAGATCGGCTTCCCCAGTATAGTCGCCAAAGATGTTAGCACCTGATCTGGACCCCAGGCTGAAAAAGGGAAAAACAGGGTAAAAACTAAACCATGCTCAGCCTTGTAGCTAGCCTTACAAGGACAGGAGAGGGCTCTCTCCGTGAAAGGATGTTCAATATTGCAATAATGATCTGATATTAGGCTAGATAAAATGATATGAAAGAATTTTAATAAATGAAATGTATTTTTCAGGGATATGTGGGACAAAATGGGACAGTATGAAACTAGGGAATTAAATCAGGATATAGAGTATTTCATGGGGCAAGATAGGCAGGAAATTTTAGCAATTAAGGTTTAAATCAGGATGGAATGGAAAGACTGGTGAGGAGCTGAAAAGGGCACAATAAATGGATCCTTTTCAAACAGAAGAAAAACACAAGCATGAATGATTCCCCAAGGCAGAGCATAAAAATGGATTCTACCTTTCTGTCTTGAAAGCATTCAAAAATAAATGTTTATGGATGATAGGTGAAACATAACAATTTACATATGAAACAAAGGAGAGAACGAATGCTAAAACTCATACCACATGGATCCCACAAATCAGAGCTGCATCTCTTATTAATTCCCTTTCAAACTATACAATGGAGCACAGAGCGTTCTTTCCACACTATTCCCCTACTTACTGATTTACAGACTGCTTTACAAATGATTTACAATTACAATAAATAAGCTGAAATGTGGGAACATAGATCCACGAAAGGAGGGAGTTGTTTAACAACTCAGAACTGAAATGCAATGATAGAAAAGAAATCCAACAATCTTCCCCTGAAAATAAGGGACAACAATACATTTGACTACTTGGGCAGATTTCGTTGTTACACTGTTGAACAAAAAATAGGCAATTTGAAGAGTTGATCCTATTTTCCTATTGTTGTAGAAGTCTCGGCCTCATTGTAGCTCTCGGCCTTTGACTGTTTCTCACATTATTTGAAATAAAATGAAATGAAAATATGCCTTGAGTGAAGGGAAAAAAATTTTGAATGGGAAAAGGGAAGGGAAAGGAAATGGGGTCCACATTGTAATCGCAATCGGGATCGGAGGGGAGGCAATATACAATATAAACATTATAATATGTTATGCGACAGTGCCATTGCAAATCGGCGATCGGGGAATGGGGAGGATGTTATTTGAAATGAAAACCAAAACTTCCGATGCGATGGGCATGTGGGAAACAGGGATGAAAGACAGGCCAAAGGGATAATGGGGTAAAAATGAATATAAAACGTTTCGGCGCTTTTACAAAGGGAGGAAAGAATGATTTTACAATTGGAATGGCGGAGGGCCTTTAAGGTGGGACCTGGGAGGACCAATCACAATCGCAATCAGGCTTCGAGACAAGGGGCATATATTTGGAACAAGGCGAACAAGTTTCCGATGCGATTGAAATAATGCGATGGGGGAAGTCTTTGTAAAACGAATTCAAGTGAAATTTTACGTTTTACAAAGGGCAAGCCTTTGTATTATTTGAATGGGTGGAGAATATTAAATGGTGGGACCGGGGTCAATTGGTGTCGGAGAGCGAGGCAGGGTGATATATGAAATCGCCGATGCGATGGACGCGACGGGTTGTGGGCCGTCGGATTGGATTGGGCGATCGATGGCTGAGGGATAATCGGAGGGTATAGATCGGGAGGGGGGATTTGGAAGCGCCGATTAAGTATGGGCCATCCGATCATCAATCGGATCAATGGCCAGGATGTATTCGGGCGGGGTCAATCTGGGTTTCGCCATCGGAGATACACCATTGGGGAAACTCAACGTAATCGGAATCGAAGTTTTAACAAAGGGCCGATCGGGGCGCATTTATGTAATGTTGCGATGCGATTCGAAAGGGGAAAGGGACTTTGGGTCAGCGGGATTTTATAATATGAAACTTAAACTTTGTTCTAAAGTTTAAGGGGTTATGAAAAGCGGAAGTGGTTTAAAATGGCGGGGGTTATATAATATAGAACTTTTAAAACTTTATTATAAAGTTCTATGGCATGGGGGGGGGAATGGTTAAGTTTAAATCGCATTTGTGTTTTAAATAATTTTATAATGCGATTTTATAATCGGAGGGAGGAAAAAGGGATTTTATTAAAGAATATATAAAACTTTAACAAAATGAAGTTTTGGGAAAGATGGGAAAAAGGGGAAGGTTTGTTGAGATTGCAACAAGATGATGAGCTTAGTGAAAAGAGTCGCCTTCACTAAGTGGGCCCGCAGGCTATTTTTGGCGCAAGTCTATTTTCAGACTATGTCTATTTTTAGACATGTCGATTAAGTGGAGCTATTGCATGGAGACTTCAGTTAGAACTCATGTGACAGAGTTTGGTGGAGTTATTAAGGTAGTTGGTGGAGTTGTGTTCAGTTTAACTTAGTTAAACATAGTTGAGCTAGTTGTATCTAGTCTAACTGATTGATACACTAGTGAGAGTGGTGTGAATTAATTATTAGTTAATTAACTAATTATTAACTCATTAATCAACTAAATAATACATCAGTTAACTACAGTGCATGGACAGTTTCAGCGGAGACTAGTGGAGAGGTAGGTGAAAGAGCAGGTTGACTATCAGTTGTGACTATAGTGTTGCATGATTTGCAACACACAGTGGTTGGAGATACCAATGAGGATTGCATGAGCAAGGCTGGACCAATTCGAGTTAATTTAGAGCCATTCTTCAGCAGTGATTGCGCAGTAGAGGCAGGCTAGCAGGTGGCAGAGATCGGTGCATGGGATTTGCTAGATCATACCTGATTAGTCTGTAGCAATTGGAGATTGTACTGAGAGATTCTGAGGAGATTTATATGATGATTGTTACATGATATCTATGACATATAATATACAGATATTTTGGGTTTTCAGCTTTAATCTTTCCCATAAATTACTGTGTTCATATGTGTGAATTTTTATGGTTTTAATGTGTGCATGCAATTGATTTTATTTCCGCAAGTAATGATCAATGGTAGAAGAGATTCTGTATTGTGCATGAAGTTAAAATAGTGTGTGATCATGAGAATATCGGATGTATAACGCATTATTTATATAATTTCTACATGGTATCAGAGCGATATTGATCATTGGAGCAATTGCAATGCATTGAAGCAATTGAGTTTTGTGCTGGTGGAATTCGAATTTGCAGCAGTGTTTTCTTGGTGTCGAAGTTGAGATGTCTTTCAACGGATTGGGATTGGAGTATGCCCTTGAGGGTAGCTCGAATTATATTGCATGGAAGGACAGGATGGAGGCGGTGCTGGAGCACAATGGGTTGAAGGATTTCATAGATGCAGAAATTCCAAAACCTGCTTCTAGCGATGCTACCGCACTTGACGCATGGCAAAAGAAGACAGAAAAATGTCGAAGGATTTTTTTGGAAGGTGTGAAGGATCACATAGTTTCCAGCCTTCATGGTAAAGCTTCTCCATTCTTGATGTGGAAAGCTTTGACAGATTTTTTCCAAAGCAAGAGCGACCAGAGGAATTTGGCACTCAAGGATAAACTCAGGAATATAAAAATGGAGAAAGGCGACAGTATACCCAAGTACCTCACGAAATTTGTCCAGTGTAGGGATGAGTTGGGAAGTGTGGGGGTTATTGTAGATGATGAGGACTTGGTGAGCTTGGCTCTCCTTGGGCTTCTGAAGAGTTGGCATTCCTATCAGGACTCTGTCAATGGTCAGGAGAAACTGCCAGGATGGGAGCGACTTTGGTCGGATCTTGTGCAGGAGGAGATAAGGCGGAGTACCAGGGATGGATCTTCATCAAAGAATGTAGATGAAGTAAATTGCGCTTTGGCTGCCAAAGCAAGGAAGGGGAAGAGCAAGAAGAATACTTCTCAATCCGGTGTGAAAGGAAAGAAGTAGGACATGTTCAAGGTGAAGTGCTTTCACTGTCACCAACACGGACATTATGCCACTAATTGTCCACAGAAGAAGAAAAATAAGCAGGCTGCTGGATCTGCAGCTGGAGAGGCCTTAGCCTCGAAGTTTGAGCTAGATTTTTCGCTGATCGCATGCTTGGTCTCAAGTATGATGGATTCAGTGTGGTTTCTTGATAGTGGTGTGTCTTTCCACATGATCGAAGACAAATATTTGTTTACTGATCTGGATGAGAAAGATCTTGGAGTGCACATCAAGATGGGCGATGATGGTAGATATAGTGCAACCGGTATCGGGACCATTTCCTTTGAGAGGGAGTCTGGTAAACCCTTCGTATTGAAGGAAGTCATGAATGTTCCAGGATTGAAGAAGAATCTTATCTCTGTGGCGATGTTGGAAGACAAGGGATATGATGTTTTCTTTAGCAAGGGAAAGGCTTTCCTGCACAGTAAGGCAACTGGTGAAACCTAGAGGATAGGGGTTTGAGTTAAGAACCTTTATCAATTGCAGGTAGATGGCTGCGCAGAAATGGCAGGCAAGGCAGAAAGAGTGGTGAGCCGGGATGCGGGTGAGCTATGGCATAGGAGATTGGGTCATCTTCACCATGGTGCTTTGAAAATTTTGCATCATATTTCTACCGGGCTTCCCAAAGGTACACTTGCACAGTCAGATCAGTGCAAGGGATGTACTTTGGGAAATTTTGTGAAAGCCACCTTTCACTAGAAGGATATTCATGCCACGACGATCCTTGAGAGAACTCACACAGACGTGTGTGGAACTTTCTCAGTAGCTTCGACAGCAAATCACAGTATTATGTGATCTTTGTTGATGACTTTTCTCGGAAGAGTTGGATATTCTTCATGCAGAAGAAGAGCAAGACATTCTCAAAGTTCTTTGAGTTCAAGGCACTGGTGGAGAAAGAGTCAGGGAAGCAGGTGAAGGCTCTTAGGAGCGACAATGGTGGTGAATTCATCTCTGGCGAATTCAAGGACTTTTGCAGCGCAGAAGGAATTCGAAGAGAGCTCATAGCGCCTCATAACCCACGATGAGGTGGAAGCGAAGCAGTGTAGAAATTTTCGAATAATGATATTTATCCAACGAGATTATCTGATCACATATCAATTCGAATTCATATGCAACACATAATCTCTTCCACTCGGATCATCACACATGCGGAAATAAAACGACGGTATGCGATCAAAAGATCATCAAAACATCACACACATTACAGTATGTACTGGGAAATCTTATAGCTGAAAACCCCGCGGCTTCATGTATACATATTATAATCAGACAGGAAACATGTAACAAACTCGGTACAATACTCCTCACAAGTACTCGGTACTATCTCATGAAGTTACACACAAACTAGCTTGGTTTTGAACAAGTCACCAGGGTTCAAAACACATCCACTAATTGCCTTGCCTCTATTGCGCAATCATGGCCTGTCTAAATAGAGATCCAAGGTTCGAATATCCTTGGCTTGACAGTGCAATCATCATGGGAAATTCCTCCAAGTGTGGTGCAAATCTCATGCACAACTGATGTCGCCACTGATAGCTAACTCGGCCCTTTCATCTACCTCTTTCACTGGTCTCCACTGAACTGTCCATGCACTGTAGTGAACTGATGTGTTCTTGAGTTGAATAATGAGTTACTAATTAATGAATTAAATAATATTTAATTCACTCCACTCATTACTAGTTGATTAGCTAGTTAAACTAATCTCAACCAATTCAACTAAGTTAAACCGAACACAACTCCACCAACTGTCTCATCAACTCCACCAAACTTCTGCCACTGAAGTCCTAACTGAAGTCAACCATGCATGAGCTCACCAAACCCCTAGTAATAGCGTAATTCCTCTGTCAGATGCATGAGCCACTTCCAAGGCTCGAACTGAAGTGCTCCAAGAGAGTAAACTGAAGTTTAGAGTCCAAATATTATTAAGGGTAAATAATATTTGACTTCCCTATTTTTAGGATAGGAAGTCTAAAAATAGACTTCGACCTATAGGTCCAAAAAAATAGAGGTCCATCTATTTTTACCAACATGACCAATACTCCAAGTATAACATACTGCAACCCCTGGACCATGCTCCATATGTCTAAAAATAGACATAGTCTAAAAATAGACTTTGCGCCAGAATTTGCCTGCGGGCCCACTTAGTGAAGGCGACTTCATTTCATTAAGCTCCATCATCTTGCTGCATTTTCAACACTCCCTCTCAGCAATATATGGATTATCTGCAACCCCTATCCTACCTCTGTGGAATTCGAACTTGCTCCTGGTGAGCGCCTTCGTCAGGATGTCGGCATCCTGATCCTCCGTGGGAACATATGAAAGCATCATGATTCTCCGCTGAACACAATCTCTGATATGATGATACTTGATGTCGATGTGTTTGGACCTATCATGAAATACTGGATTAGCCGAGAGTTTAATGCAACTCTGGTTATCACAGTAGATCACTGTAGGCTCCAAATGCAACCTGAACAATCCTGCGAGGATCTTCCTCATCCAAATGGCCTCGCATGCAGCCAAGCTAGCTGCCATGTACTCGGCCTCTGCTGAACTGAGTGCCACGGATCTCTGCTTCCTGCTGTACCAGGAAACTGCTGTCGACCCAATGCTGAAAACTCCTCCAGATGTGCTCTTTCGGTCCGTTGGGCTCCCTGCCCAATCTGCATCAGTGAAGCCGGAAAGCTTCGCTCCATCCTCTTGTCTGTACCATAGACCATATCCCGATGTGCCACTAAGATAACGCAATACATGCTTGCCTGCCTTCCAGAAGAGCTTGGTAGGCTTAACCATAGCTTGCGAAAGCTGGTTAACAGCATAGCATATATCGGGTCGTGTATTGACCAGATACATAAGCGACCCCACCAACTGTCGATAGACGGTGGCATCCACTACCTCTGCTGAAGTAGCATCCTCCTTCCTCCAACCACCAGGAAGAGGAGTGTCAACAGGCTTGCAGCCATGCATGTTGAACCTCTCCAGAATCTCCCGGGCATACTTGCCCTGAGAAACAAACAGTCCTCCACTGCGCTGCCAAATCTCCAATCCCGGGAAATAATGAAGGATGCCCAAGTCCTTCATCTCAAACTCTCGTGCAAGATCCTCCTTGCATGAAAGTATCAACCGCTCATCACCCGTAAAAATCAGATCATCTACATACAATACAATGATCAATAGCTTCCCCTCCACCACAATCTGGTACATGTTAGGATCCGCCTCACTCTTGGAGAATCCAAGCCCGGTGAAGTAGCTGTCTATGCAAGTGTACCAAGCACGAGGTGCTTGCTTCAGCCCGTACAGTGCTCTCTTGAGTCGGCACACATGCGACTCACTGCTGAAGATCTCGAAACCTTCAGGCTGCTCTATGTACACCTCCTCCTCAATGACTCCATTGAGGAACGCGGTCTTCACATCCATCTGATGAATGTGCTACCCCATCTGCACTGAGAGAGCAAGGAT
The DNA here is from genome assembly GCA_034641835.2 of Pinus albicaulis. Lineage (NCBI taxonomy): Eukaryota > Viridiplantae > Streptophyta > Pinopsida > Pinales > Pinaceae > Pinus > Pinus albicaulis. The sequence continues at coordinate 487,691,547 of CM076581.1, forward strand.
CGTCCATATGGAAGAGTACCTTGCGACAGGTGCAAAGGTCTCCTCATAGTCAATCCCCTCGATCTGTGAAAAGCCACGGGTGACAAATCTCGCCTTGTACTTCTCCACACTCCCGTCAGCCGCCTACTTCACTTTGTAGATCCATCACGAACCCACCACTGATTTCCCCACCGGTCTTGGGACAATCTCCCATGCACTGTTCCTGACGATCGAATCATATTCTTCGATCATGGCATCAACCCATGCGGGTTCCTCCACAGCTTCCTCAAAAGAGGATGGCTTCGTCACGACACATTGACTCACAAGAGCCATGTATCCAGTGTACCGATCCGGTGACTGTCTCTGTCTGCGCTGTGCTGTAGGTGGTCCTACAACCTTCTCTGCATCTCGAGCCAGTCGCTCAGCTTCTGTAGTGCACATGCACCCTCTGATGGTTGGCGCTGCATGGGTGGTTTCTTCCACCTCTTGAACTTCCTCTTGTGGCTGATCCACATCCGGAAGCTCCTCCTTAGGAACTAATAGCTCCTCATCTGCATGCAAGTGTGGCTCCCTCTCAAGCGAACACTGCATGGCTTTCTCCTCCTGAAACTTGATATCCCGTCACACAACAGTCTTGCGACTGTCTGACAAATACACCGATAGTTGTGAGGTGTATCAGTGTACCCCACAAATATTCCAACCTCTGCGGTCGGATCCAGCTTCTTTCTGGCATCCTTCGTCACATGCATGTAGACAGGTGAGCCAAAAATTCTCAGATGAGAAATATCAGGCCTCTTGCCAAAAAACGCCTCCTCCGGTGTACTCATGCCAAGAACCTTATGAGGACAACGGTTCTGCACATACACTGCTGTATTGCATGCCTCAGCCCACATGTGAAGGGGTAGGCCCTGATCATGCAACATCGCCCGTGCAGCACCCACGATCGTTCTGTTCTTCCTCTCAGCCACCCCGTTCTGCTGTGGGTTATGGGGTGCGATGAGCTCGCTCCGAATCCCTTCTGCGCTGCAGAACTCCTTGAATTCAGCCGAGATGAATTCACCACCATTGTTGCTCCTTAGAGCAATCACCTTCTTCCCTGACTCCTTCTCGACCAGTGCTTTAAACTCACAGAACTTCGTGAATGTATCGCTCTTCTTCTGCATGAAGAAGATCCAGCACTTTCGAGAGAAATCATCAACAAATATCATGTAGTACTTGTGCTTTGCTGTCGAAGCAACTAAGAAAGGACCACACACGTCTGTGTGAACTCTCTCAAGGATCATCGTGGCGCGACTATCCTTCTCGTGAAAGGTGGCTTTCACATACTTCCCTAAAGTACACCCCTTGCACTGATCTGACTGCGCAAGAGTGCCCTTAGGAAGCCCAGTAGAAATCTGCTGCAGAATCTTCAAAGCTCCGTGGTGAAGGTGGCCCAATCTCCTGTGCCACAGTTCGCCCTCATCATCCCGGCTCACCACTTCTCCCGCTTTGCATGCCATAGCTGCGCAGCCATCTACCTGCAACTGATAAAGGTTCTTGGTTCGAAACCCTATCTTCCGGGTCTCTATAGTAGTCTTATTGCGCAGGAATGCTTTTCCTTCGCTGAAGACCACATCATACCCCTTATCCTCCAACATCGCCACAGAGATCAAGTTCTTCTTCAATCCAGGTACATGCATGACATCCTTCAAGACAAAGGGTTTACCAGACTCCCTCTGAAAGGATATGGTACCGATACCAGTCGCACTGTATCTACCATCATCGCCTATCTCGATGTGCACACCCAAATCTTTGTCCTCCAGATCTGAGAACAAATCCCGATCTCCCGTCATATGAAATGATGCACCGCTGTCCAAGAACCAAACCGATCCCATCAAACTTGAAACCAAGCATGCGATCGGTGAAAATTCAAGCTCGAACTGTGAAGCCAAAGCTTCTCCATCTGCAGATCTTCCCGCTTGCTTGTTCTTCTTCTTCTTTGGACAATTGGTAGCATAATGTCCGTGATCATGGCGGTGAAAACACTTCACTTTCGCCATATCCTGCTTCTTGCCCTTTGCACCAGAATGAGAGGTTTTCTTTCCCTTCCCCTTCTTTGCTTTGGACACCAAAGCGCAGTTTTCTTCATCAGCTCCCTTTGATGAAGATCCATCTCGAGTAGTCCTCCTTATCTCCTCCTGCATGAGATCCGCCCAAAGGCGCTCCCATCCCGACAGCTTCTCTCGACCATTGACACTATCTTGATATGAGTGCCAAGCCTTCGGAAGACCAAGGAGAGCCAGGTCGACCATGTCCTCGTCTTCGACAGTCACCCCCACACTTCCCAGCTCATCTCTGCATTGAGTGAACTTCATGAGGTATTTGGCGATATTGTCGCCTTTCTCCATCTTGATGTTCCTGAGCTTATCTTTGAGCGCCGGCTTCCTTTGGTCGCTCTTACTCTGGAATAGATCCGTCAAAGCTTTCCACATTAGAAATGGAGAATCCTTTCCATGCAGGCTGGATACAATATGATCCTTGACGCCCTCCAACAGGATCCTTCGACATTTCACCATCTTCTTTTGCCATACTTCGACTTCAGCAGGATCAGTGGGCTTTTGGACATCCATATCTATGAACTCCTTCAGACCATTATCTTCTAATACTGCCTCCATGCGATCCTTCCATGCAACATAATTCGAACTGCCTTCAAGAGCATATTCGAGTCGCAAACAGTTGAAAGACATTTTCAACACCGGCACCAAGAAAACAAAACTGCTGCAAAATTCGAATTCCACCTCAAAGCTCAACCGCTCTAGATCTGTGAGAACAAATTATTTCTAGCACAGAGATTGACTGCAAGGGGCGTTTACTGGATATATCACCTTTCAAAGAAAGGATGGATCCAGAGGCTACCTGGCCCGCATGCAGACTCTGTCTATCGAAATAAGTTTGTAATCACTGTGATGATCAATCTCTGCTTCAATAGCTCCGATACCATGTAGAAATTTTCTGAATAATGATTAATTATCCACCGAGACTATCCTGATCACATATCAATTTGAATTCATATGCAACACATAATCTCTTCCACTCAGATCATCAAACATGCAGAAATAAAACAAGCGATAACACATCAATTTATCATGCACATTAACACAGTATGTATGGGGAAAGCTTATAGCTGAAAACCCCGCAGCTATTTTGTATATTATAATGGAGAAATCATGTAACAAACTCAGTACAATACTCCTCACAGAGTACTCGGTACTATCTCATGAAGTTACACACAAACTAGCTTGGTTTGAACAAGTCACTTATTACCTCTTTTATTCTTTTATATTAGTCAAGGCAGTTCCCTGACGAATATCCCGTTTGAATCTCCTTGGCTTGACGGCGCATAATCATCATGACAATTCTCTAAAATTATGGAGCAAATCTCCTTTTCATGATGTCTACTAGTCATAGCAATCTCAACCCTTTCATCTACCTCTTTCTTTGGTCTCTAACAGGCCATCATGCAACGTAAGTAGGCCAGTGTGTTCTTGAGTTGAATAATGAGTTAATAATTAGTGAATTAAATAATATTTAATTCACTCCACTCATTACTAGTTGATTAGCTAGTTAAGCTAATCTCAACTAGTTCAACTAAGTTAAACCGAACACAACTCCACCAACTGTCTCATCAACTCCACCAAACTTCTGCCACTGAAGTCCTAACTGAAGTCAACCATGCATGAGCTCACCAAACCCATAGGAATAGCATAATTCCTCTGTCAGATGCATGAGCCACTTCCAAGGCTCGAACTGAAGTGCTCCAAGAGAGTAAACTGAAGTTTATAGTCCAAATATTATTAAGGGCAAATAATATTTGACTTCCCTATTTTAAGGAGAGGCAGTCTAAAAATAGACTTCGACCTATAGGTCCAAAAAAATAGAGTCCCATCTATTTTTACCAACATGACCAATACTCCAAGAATAACATCTTGCCATGGACCAACATATATGTCTAAAAATAGACTTTAACGCCCAGAAATTTGCTGTGAGGCCCACTTAGTGAAGGCGACTTCATTTCACTAAGCTCCATCATCTTGTTGCATTTTAAACAAGAATGATCATGGGTGCTGCACGGGCGATGTTGCATGATCAGGGCCTTCCCATACACTTGTGGGATGAGGCATGCAATACTATGGTTTATGTGCAAAACCGTTGTCCTCATAGGATACTTGGCATGAGTACACCCGAGGAGGCGTTTTCGGGTAAGAGGCCTGATATCTCTCATTTGAGGATTTTTGGCTCACCTGTTTACATTCATGTGACGAAGGATGCCAGGAAGAAGCTGGAGCCGACCGCAGAGGTTGGGATATTTGTGGGGTGCACTGATACACCCCACAACTATTGTGTGTATTTTCCAGACAGTCGGAAGACTGTTGTGCGACGAGATATCAAATTTCATGAGGAGAAAGCCATGAAGTGTTCGCTTGAGAGGGAGCTACACTTGCATGAAGATGAGGAGCTATTAGTTCCTAAGGATGAGCCTCAGGATGTGGATCAGCCACAAGGGGAGGTTCATGGAGTGGAAGAAACCACTCATGTAGCGCCAACCATCAGAGGGCGGAAGCGCACTATAGAAGTTGAGCGACTGAATCTTGATGCAGAGAAGATTGTAGGAGCACCTACATCACAACGCAGACAGAGACAATCACCTGACCGATATACTGGATACATGCCTCTGATGAGCAAGTGTATCGTGACAGAACCATCCTCTTTCGAGGAAGCTGTGGAGGACCCTGCATGGGTAGATGCCATGGTGGAAGAGTATGATTCGATTGTCAGAAACAATGCATGGGAGATTGTCACAAGGCCGAAAGGGAAATCAGTGGTAGGTTCGAGATGGATCTACAAAGTGAAGCAAGTAGCTGACGGGAGTGTGGAGAAGTACAAGGCAAGATTTTTTTTCAGAATTCTCTGCAGTTGAGATCGACTATGAAAACCTTTGCTGTGGATGAACTATTCTTTCTGGAACGATCCTTGCTCTCTCAGCGCAGATGGGGTGGCACATTCATCGGATGGATGTGAAGACTGCGTTCCTCAATGGAGTTATTGAGGAAGAGGTGTACATAGAGCAGCCTGAAGGTTTTGAGATCTTCAGCAGTGAGTCGCATGTGTGCGGACTCAAGAGAGCACTGTACGGGCTGAAGCAAGCACCTCGTGCTTGGTACACTCGGATAGACAGCTACTTCACCGGGCTTGGATTCTCCAAGAGTGAGGCGGATCCTAACCTGTACCGGATTGTGGTGGAGGGGAAGCTGTTGATCATCGTACTGTATGTAGATGATCTGATTTTGACTGGCGATGAGCAGTTGATACTTTCATGCAAGGAGGATCTTGCACGAGAGTTTGAGTTGAAGGACTTGGGCATCCTTCATTATTTCCTGGGATTGGAGATTTGGCAGCGCAGCGGAGGACTGTTTGTTTCTTAGGGCAAGTATGCCCGGGAGATTCTGGAGAAGTTCAACATGCATGGGCACAATTTTATCAACACTCCTCTTCTAGGTGGACTGGAAAGAGGATGTTACATCGAGCGGAAGGTAGTGGATGCCTTTATTTGCGGCCGGTTGGTGGGGTCGCTTATGTATCTAGTCAATACACGACTCGACATCATGCTACGTATTTAAACGGCTTTTCTAAAGCAAATGTTCGCCCTACCAAGCTCTTTTGGAAGGCGGGGAAGCATTTATTGAGACATCTCAGAGGCACATCAGGATATGGATTATGGTACAGACAGTCCGATGAGGTGAAGTTGTGTGGTTCCACGGATGCAGATTGGGCAGGGATCCCAACGGACAGAAAGAGCACATCTGGAGGGATTTTTAGTATCGGTTCGACAGCAGTTTCTTGGTACAACTGGAAGCAGAGATCCGTGGCACTCAGTTCAGCAGAGGCCGAGTATATGGCAGTGAGTTTGGCTGCATGCGATGCTATATGGATGAGGACGATCCTGGTCAGGTTGTTCGGTTCACACTTAAATCCTACTGTGATTTATTGTGATAATCAGAGTTGCATTAAACTCTCGGTTAATCCGGTATTTCATGATAGATCTAAACACATTGATATCCGGTATCATCATATCAGAGATTGTGTGCAGCGAAAGATCATGTTACTATCATACATTCCTACGGAGGATAAGGATGCTGATATCTTGACGAAGGCGCTCACCAGGAGCAAATTCGAATACCATAGAGGTAGGATCGAGGTGGCAGATAATCCCTATCTTGTTGAGAGGGAGTGTTGAGATTGCAACAAGATGATGAGCTTAGTGAAAAGAGTTGCCTTCACTAAGTGGGCCGTAGGCTTATTTTTGGCGCAACTCTATTTTTAGACTATGTTTGTTTTAGACATATGGATCATGTTCTATAAGTTGCGGGATGATATTTGTGGATGGTTGGTCAAGTTGGAAAAATAGATGGATTTCTATTTTTAGACATATTGGACGGAATCTATTTTTAGATTGCCAGTCTAAAAATAGATATGTCAAATATTATTAGCTCTTAATAATATTTGGACTATAAACATTATCTTATTCTCTTGGAGCACTTGAGTTAAGTGCACAGATGTGGCACAGGAGCTGACAAAAGGAATTGCACTATTCCTGAGGGTTAAGTGAAGCTATTGCATGGAGACTTCAGTTAGAACTCATGTGACAGAGTTTGGTGGAGTTGATGAGACAGTTAATGGAGTTGTGTTTAGTTTAACTTAGTTGAGCTAGTTGTATCTAGTCTAACTGATTGATACAATTAGTGAGAGTGGTGTGAATTATTTATTAATTAATTCACTAATTATTAACTCATAAATCAACTAAAGAATACATCAGTTAACTGCAGTGCATGGACAGTTTCAATGGAGACCAGTGGAGAGGTAGGTGAAAGAGCAGGTTGACTATCAGTTGTGACTATAGTGTTGCATGAATTGCAACACACGGTGGTTGGAGATGCCAATGAGGATTGCGTGAGCAAGGCTGGACCAATTCGAGTTCATTCAGAGCCATTCTTCAGCAATGATTGCGCAGTAGAGGCAGGCTAGCAGGTGGCAGAGATCGGTGCATGGGATTTGCTAGATCGGACCTGATTAGTGTGTAGCAATTGGAGATTGTACTGAGAGCTTGTGAGGAGCTTTGTATGATGATTGCTACATGATATCTATGAAATATAATATACATATAGTTGGGGGTTTTCAGCTTTAAGCTTTCCCATAAATTACTGTGTTCATATGTGTGAATTTTTATGGTTTTAATGTGTGCATGCAATTGATTTTATTTCCGCAAGTAATGATCAATGGTAGAAGAGATTCTGTATTGTGCATGAAGTTAAAATAGTCTGTGATCAGGAAAATCTCGGATGTATAACGCATTAGTTATATAATTTCTACAAGGTTAGGGAATAGGGGACTTTTTACTTCACTTACACATAAATTTCAATCCAGAAGTTAGTTTTGAGAGTGTAGTATACCGTTGGAAAGCTCTTTCCGGGCTCTTTCTGATGGATCTACTTGGAAGATGAATTGGCACTGAACATGCTGTGGAAAACTTCTCTGAATTCAGGGTGATGAATTTGTGGAGAAAACAGCTTCTGAATTGTGACTTATTACATATGTTGACATAAAATTACATAATGAATGATATTAAAGGTAAAGTATCATGTTTTCACCTCAAAACATGGTTTTGAGGTGAAAATTACATCAAAAATATTTCTTTGATCTTCTCAGGTGCTGTGACTTTGAATTTATTGACTTCCTCATGACCTTGTTGATATTTATTGACACTTGACTCATTAGTTTGACCACGGTGAGATCCTAGAACCTAATGAGACCCATCCTATGACCTAATGACATGATTCTAAGAGTGAAAGTGACTTATGACTAAAGACCATTGAGAGGAGAATCAGCAAGTTTCACATGAGGGAAAACTGATGAAAAATCACTACCATCAATGAATCCATGACCTAGCGGAATGGTGAAATTTATTGGTATGGGAATCCTAATATGCAAATGCAAAAGAGCAATTTTGATCACTGATGGCAGTATGACTAGACTGACACTAACAGGATAGACATGTTTGAATTAACGCTAGAAATGAAAAGGAATATATACCAATTTTGACTCATGGAGGACCTAACTATTTTGGAATATTAATTAAGTGAGGGCTTTAGGTGATCAGAACTTGACGGAAAATTTTATATACCTCAAAATTTAGCCAAGAAATCACTTAGCAAATTTTGATTTTTTTTTTGTAACTTTTAAAGGTGTCAGAAAAAGTTACAATAGATCCAATGCTACACCAACTTAGCACTTTTTCAATTGTAGGATTTACATAGTCATCCCTTCGAGTTGTGATATTATATATTTTTTGTAGTTCCCCCTGACTAAGTTCTCCTTTAACTAGCTTGACATACCGATCTCCTTCACACGGATCCAATGGTGCTATCACTCGAATATATCTATTTTCAAAAATCATCTATTTTTTCTTTAGATTAATAATACCTCGTTTTCAAAATCCCAGTCGTTCTCAAAAAGAGTCGGATATGGATTGGTATCATCCATGATCTCAATCACCTTGAAATTGGTGGTGCTTGATACCCCGTCGATGTCCACTAATACTCTTGAAAATCATCTAATAGGAAAAATCATATTTTGATTGGCCAAACAGATCTTGATTGGCCAATCAAAGTTGAATTTAATACCATGTCGTCTTTGACTTCCCTATCATATCCCATGTGCCTTTTGGTAGAATATTTACATATGATCTCGGGTCTAATATGATGTTATCCATCTCATACTCCTTGATTTGTGTGTCGAATTGAAATTATTTACTACTTCTTTTCCTATGAGCTAGTTGGTTCATGACCCATGGTGAATCTCGCTCAGTAGTTCCTTAGATCAGCTAGCACATTGTTCCAGCATCTTCCTAAACTTTTCTAAGGCTCGAGGGTCCTTTACCATCTCCAAACAAATTTGTAGTAGACTCTAAACTAGATCTATTGTTGTCCTCTGCTCCCTACCTATAGTGGAATCAAATATCTTCGGCATGGTAGCTTCATGCATGACCTCTGGCATTTCTCATTTTGTCGCAACCATTTCTCTTCGGGCCTCCTTATACATTGTCTTTTCTCGTACAAGGTGAAACTTAGGAGCAGGTTCAGGGGCTCTCCTGTCCCATTATGGTGGTGGCGTCCAGTGCTTCATGGCATCTACTCTTGTCCTGACACCTCCCTACATTACTTCGGCAACTTGATGTTGGGTCTTGTGAGGTTCGACAACTATCATTTGTATGTTGGGTCCCTTATTCTCCTTCCACTTGGAGATCAACTGGGGGAAAATATCCATTGGATGATCATGATTTGCAATAGATACAAGTGCATCAAGGATTAGTGCAATCTCAGGCAAATTTCCCATGTTGTCTGCAATTGTAACATGCTATGGTGCTTTGTCCTTGGCCAAATCCTCCTCTTCCACGACTAGGTCCCCCAATACCTGAGTCGTTGCTCCTCCTCCTCATCCTTGTTGGTTATAATATCTGACTTGGTTATATCTAGGTTGGTTGAATCCAATTGATGTGGTCTTTGTCCGTTCAGGTCCCTACACGTGGAACGAATCAAATATGTACTCGTGCATTAACTCTACTGTGATACAGTGATGGACATCATGCCCTACCTATTTCTAGAAGTTACAAAAAAAAGTATGGGTCATAGATTCGTACTTTTGCATCATCAGACAACTGGAAGGTATATGGCTCCACACTTGACAGATTTCACATCACATTCCCTTACCTTCCCCAAGCAGATTCGTTGTGCCAGTTTCCATATAGTTGATCAAGAATTTGCATTCATTTATATGGTGACCTTCTGCCTGACACATGGTGTGCCATAACTCCTCCCACTTTTCCTTCCCCTTGGTTAATTCCTGCAACTACAAAGTCAACACACAGTTGTGACACTTGCGCCATGCCATTGACCTATCCCCCTGCCAACGAGGCTTCTAATTTCAGCACAAGTTCTAAGGCCTATGATTGTGTGCATATACGTTGTTGTGTCAAAGGTATCCTAATATGTGGTAGCAGTACCACGATAAACCATTATTTATGTTGTGCATCTAGGATATTGAACATTAGTCTATCCTTCAAAACTTTAAACCGTTGATCAAAGTCCCATATTGAATACCCTAGACTCTGCTTTATTTCCTTTAATTTTGTAATACATTGGGAATTTGACTTTGGCTTCTAGAACTCCATAAATAAATGCTTACTATATCTCCACCAGGTTCATATTATGTCCAGCTGGAGTTTCACATTTTAACTTCATGTACCACGTTAACATGTTATCCCTAAAATTTGCTTCTAGTTGTGCAATCTTCATGGACTCATCCTCGACCTATTTGGTTGTCCATGTGACCTCAAACACAAACATTTTTTTCTCTGGGTCTCCATTCCTAGCACTATGAAACATGGGAATCCGTAAATCTACTCTCATCATTGCATTCTATGCAATAATTCCCAATGAAGTACTCCAACCCATACTTGCTGAACTATCAGAAAACTATGCGCTCGACTATGCACCACTCTGAGTTTGAGCACCCTATGCGGCCCTCCTACAACCTGACAAATTCCATTACTAGTAGTATTTTATCATCCTTGACTACAATTACCTTCTACATTGGTTGTATGACTGTGTCGAGTACCTACCTCGTGATTTATAGATGTGCGTCGGGTCGTGGGCTCAACACCAAGCCCGGTCTAATCTTGTTTTTCTAGTTTAGAAGCTTCTATATTGCATGGAATTAACTTTTCTCTCTTTTTTTCCTTCATTCGTGGCATGCAAAATTGCATCTCTTTATATCTCTGGTCATTAGTACTACTCCTTTTCCTACAATGGCCTCTCCTAACCCCCCCCCCTGGGATCCTTCTTTCGACATTCATTGACATGAATAACATCCTCCCACATCACCTTGTCGATACCTCCTTCCACTCCTCAAAGTTTCATCCTCGTAACTCTCTTTCTCCATCATTTTTTGTTTTCTCTTTATGAATAGTCGTTTTCCCACTGTCAGCCTCCATTGTAGTCCTTCCTCCTCTTCTGCTTTTCTACTCCTCAGACCATGTCTCGAGTCCCCCAACTTCCCCTTCCACGTGGGTTGTCTATCTACTCATGTTATGTGATTCCAAAGGAATAAAACCATGGTCATACAACAACATCTTTATCAATAACGATATTTATCTTATGAATCTGCCTCTTGGTCGATTTAGAAATTTCTGCTTCGCTGTAGTATAGGACACCATCACTTCCACTACAAACTCCACAATATATCCTTTAATAACGCTTTCGAATAAAAAATAAATAGCACAAGATGCCTTATTGCTTACTACTTGGATTTTATGTATCTCCTCTGGTGTCCACTTCTTTGGCTTGCCATGATAATACATCAGGTTATTGTCCTTTAACTGTTGGATCCACTCTGTCAAAAATTTTGGGGACTCCGCAAAGAAAACCTCATGAAAATCAATGTACACATACTTTTGCATCCATTTATCCGTACTCTACTTCTTATCTCTAATTTCCCTCTCTACAAACTCGTTCTCTTTCTATTTTATCCACATGTAATATCCTTCTAGGTAGGGTTCCATAGCTTCCACATTCCTATGAGAATCACGTCACACAGCCATCCCAGTCCCAACAATGAAATCATTTGTTGGCACGTGGGACTTTGATAGACCCGGGATTTGCTACATAGTGGCCAAAAAATATTCGTTTAGCATACCCCCTTTTGGAAACACCCACGAAGTGAGTGAAGTCTTAGCTAAGATGCTAATGGGTGACTATCGTAACTAGGTTTCCACAGTCTGACATGACTATCTTATTACTCACGACGCACAACTTCTAACTGACACATACTTCCCTGTCTACCTATTATCGTGCATTGTGCATAGTGTTAAGCCCCTCAGCCCATTATACAGTGCAAGATTCTAATACAAGCATGTGCAGTAGATGGAAGCAGGTGGCAAGTTCAGTCATTAAAGGTTAAATCAACACCAAACCCAAATTAATCAACTTTCCGAAAGACATCATTATTTATTGCTTTAACCTGCTGAAAGTTATTCGGCCCTTCAAACACATTCATAAATGTTCATAATAGAAAATATCCACCCTACACACAATAGTCCCATACCGCATACTTATTCATCAACATTCAGGTTATTAAACAATGCTACGAACATTTAGACCATCATAAGTCTCTTAACATAAGGAAATCAATACTTCTAAACAACATATAACATTCAAAAAAATGCACAAAATATGGAGAAACTCATCCATCCATTGGGTTATATTAACATTAATGAAAGAGGTGTTCTTCCCAGAGTTACATTCACTATACCAAAAGGCTGATTGGCCTTCCAAATAGACACCATATACCAACAGGAACATACCATAAACCTGACTCAAAGGGGCCAAACTCAAAATAATAATAATAATAATAATAAATAAATAAATAATAAATAATAAAAATTAAAAATTAAATTAAAAATTAAAAAATTAAAATTAAATAAATAAAAGAAAAAATTAAATTAAATTAAAAAAATAAAATAAAAATGATATTGTTGCTTGGTAGATATAGACTCAAACACATGCCTAAGACCTAAAATAGATAGTCACAAATATCAAATAACCAGACTTCGTAGTTTTTTTCTCTCCTTTAGTTGCTCGTCCAACATTTAACATCCAACCTGCACTTTTTCATTAGCAACCCCTCTTATCTTCGCCTGGAAACCTCTCAAACCCTCCTGGCCTTCTGCCTGATTGCTCCAGTTGTCTTGCAAGTTGTTAAGATATTTCCTTGTCCCTTCTTTAGCTTTCCCATCCGTGATATCTATTGTTCAAAATATGCTTCCCTCCAGTCAACTCCACTTTTCCCCTTCTCTTCCTGTAAAATATCTCCAACCTCCAATCTGCCACAACATCCTCAGTCGAATCCACCCCTCTACAAAATCATAACTGCCAAGATTCCTCTGTATGATCATCCCATCCTCAGGCGCCACTATGATCCTCTTACATGGCATCCACTTGTGCTATGCATTTCCTTCTACACCATCCCCATGTTGCACTCCACTTGTACCTCTTGCGCTCCTCATCGATATTGTGCGGTCTTATCCTTACAAAATTAATCAAAATTTTGTTGGGCTCCAATAGCCACCATCTCAACACCATTAACATCCATACTCACGAATTCAAGTTGAGTCTTTTCCAAATCCTATTTTGTGGTACCCTTCTTCATAGAAGCTACTCCAAAAACATACAATAATCAAATTATTGGTGCAACCTCTTAATCCAAAGAAACCACTTTTTCCTTCAACAGACAATGCTTCACCAAATTTTCCTCTACACATATCCAACATGAAAGAGGCTTATGTTCCTTTGGATTGCCTATCTACTTCACTTCATCAAACCTAGAAGAATACTTCCCTTAGCTCTTCTTTTTCTTACCTTTATCACCACAACCTCCCTCTTTTTTGATTCCACACTTCCCTTCCTACCAAAAATTTGATAGTTTATCTATTGTAGTGATAACCTCTGCAAGATCCTAGAAATTTTGTATCCTCAACTCAGTTTATTCCCATGGTTGCAATCCATTAATGAAATGGTACAACTGATATCAATCTGACATCTCTTTGATCTTCAAGGCCTAGCAAATCCTTGTTGTATGTCTGAATCCTTCCCATGTGTCTTAATTCCATAAGGTGATTCTTTGAAATCCATGCTTGATTCCTTGGGCCAAGCTATACATACAAATATACCTTATCTCTACCCATGTAAAATCCTCTATGTGATACAAACAACTGCCAAATATTTCAACCTAGTTATCCACCACAAATTCATTGTCCCTAATAGATACATAGCAACAACAATGACATTAGCCTCTTCTGAGAACCAACTCATTTGATCCAAGTATTGATCCATATCCCAATAGACATTTCCCAACATGTTGGCACTTCTAATCCCATCATATGGCTATGCTCCCTTGATCCTCACTCTCACTGATGTACCAAATGATCCTTGTCCTATTGTCTTATTCAACATTATAATCATGTTTTCATGCTCTCATGTCAAGGCTACAAGAGGAGCCACCTCATCCTCTAGGTGCTTCAAAGAATATCCCTATGCATCATCCTGAGCTTTCTTTATTATCTATGATAATTCCTCAAGTTTTTTAATGCCTTTAAAAATTCTTCCCTCATATTTTTCATGTCCATGTATATCTCCTCGGTCTTATTTACATGTGCCTACATATCATCCATCATCTAAACCATCCTTACTTCCATAGATATGACCCTCTCTACCAATCTAGAGCCACCTTGACTTCCACTTTTCCTAGATTCCACCATCTCACCCAAGTGTGTTGTTGCAGTGTTATAACCCTATTTGTCACTTCACATTAGTGAGAGGAACCTCATATCAACTTCTTTCAGTCGTTGTCAGAAATGTACACCTTCTCCTCCTTGTTTGAGCTCAATCAGTAACCCATCGCTCCCATAACATTTGCATCCTTTGTACCCATTTCTCTATGCATTTGTGAATCATATCACCTAATATACAACTTATCTGCTTCCTAGGAGTGATGGAGTTCAAAATTTTGCAAGATGTCTTTCCCAAGGAGATCAACTTGGCCTATATCATCATGAGTTGGATGAGGTCTTTCCTTCTCCATTTTATGTTTGCAGATGCAAGAATATGATCTATTGTTGTATTAGTTTATGGTGCATACTAACTTGCCTTATGCATAGCAAAACCTTTTCTTGTACATTTTTGCATGTCTATAGGTGTTTGGATCGAGGAGTTCAAACAAGATCACTAAGGCATCTGCAATCTACACTATCTTGTGAGGATACTAAGGTACGACCATCTAGTTTCCCTCCTTTGTTAATTATATGGCTTGTTGTTGCACTATAACTCTGGAATTTACTTGAGTCCTACACTCATCATATAGCGGATCCTCACGAAATATCTATGGGGAAATATCTCCTTTTCCTTATGAAAAATAGAGAAAATGACTAGGGACTCCACTAGGGAGGAATATCTACCTTGCATTAATAATCAAAATTGATACATGATATACCTTAAACACAAGGGTAACACCTCATCCAACATATATCTTGGTCTCCTTCTCACAATGCAGAAGAGCTCCCGTGTTATATTATAGACCCTAGATCTAACCCCTTTCCACTTAGTGAGATTATATGGGTTCATTCTATCCTCCATAATAATGTATCTAGAAGCCTAGGGACTTGACAAGTTAGGAAAATTCTACAATAATGGACCCCTAGCCAACTCATACATAAGAGGTCAAGTTGATCTCCTTGAGAATGATAAACTCTATAAACCATTTTCTCAATTACGAGAATTTTCTGAATTGTCTCAATTATGAAATTATTATTATCTCATAATTATAAATTTCTGAAAAAATATTTCTGAGAAATCACTCAATTATGTAATTAGACCCTTTTAACATGGAATAACTCCCACATAAGTAAACTTAAAGGTGAAATGGGATGTATTCTAGCCAGCAACTAAGGTAAGTTAACTTTGGTTTCTCTCATTATGGTGGAGTGGCAAATAGGCTTATAAAAAATCTGACCTTCTCAGAGTCTTTTTAGGCTCTATATTTATTGCATATTTCAAATTAGAGGGTTTCTTTTCTTAAAATTTTATTTTTTGGATCTACTTGTTCCTTATTTGTGGGTCACAAGGTTATTGTAAGACCCAATTTCTCATTGCTAATTTCCTCATAGTGATTGGTATACATACTAACTTGCGTCTAGGAATGATGGCCTCTCAAGATCAAGATTTTTAGAGGGATCTGCATCAGATCTTTCTACTTGAGTCTTAGATATGAATTTCCTCCCATGTAACCAATTAGATTTTCCTGAATCTTAATAACATCATTTCTTGTTCATGAGATCTACTTCATTTTACAACTTTGTTTTGTTTTGTACATGGTGGTTTTTTCCTATTGATTACTTTTAACGGTGATTGATCTTTTTATTTTATTTTTCAGACATTGGGAACCTGATCTGATCTACCTAGGTAGTATGTATGACCTATCTGATTTGAGAAATTGTAAAGAAAACCAAGTTGTGTGACATTTTAGGTCTTGATCCCTTGTGTAGGGTTTGGATTGTTTTCCCTTGTAGATAATTGTAGGTGAAAGTTTGTTGACTTCCTGAATTGAGTTAATGATTTAAATTTTCTTTGTGTGTGAGATTGTTGTTTGTTTTGTTATATAAACTATAGCTCACATTAATTTTCTTTCAACGCCATAGTTTCGTTCTTTTCAATGCTTTTTTGGTGTCTTTAAATTTGCATCTTAAGAGTGATTGATTTGATTTGTAAGTTGTTCAATGAATTGGATGCAGGTGAGATTTTGGTGAATATTAAAATATCACTGAGAGAGGTTGTGAGGCCTTTATTTTTCGCTTGAAAAAAAAAAAAAAAAATCCTTACCCTTCCTCTAGCTAGTTTTCATCGAATTGGAAAAGAAATTTTATTCTTCATATAGCTTGCATATTGGATTGGAATTAAGTCTCTTACAAATCATCTTAGCTACACTTTGTACCCATGAGCAAACAACATCCATAAAATAAGTGCTAATAAAATCAATCTAGACTTCTTGGTTATAACACACTAACAATAGCTTAGGGCTATAGAGCCTTAAAATAGGTTTGGCGAGGACACTTTTCAAGGCTAGAAAATTGAAACTAGTTTCATAAGAGTGTAAATCCATTATCACATTAGATTTTTGTTAGAAAGATCCTCTTACAAGGGAGTCAAGCACACGGTCACATTAGGAGAGTGACATATGCACACCCTTGCAACTGGTTTTCTCTAGATTATGTGTGTTATTGAGGATCTCTTTGAGAGGCATACGAATCGCTTTGAGCAATCTCCCGAGAAGTTTCATGCTTAGTTACCTTTCCTACACATGGTTTTTATCACATGTATCTCGCCAATCATTTTTTGTGATTCGGTAACCTTAGTGGCCTATATTTTAGGGCTCTTAACTAAGTGACTATGCGTGGGAAGTCCCCATGGCACTTTAGCCACATGTCAATCACCATATCAGTGATCCCAAGGGGTGACGCTAAGCTCCATCTAGGTCACTTGTGTGTGTCAAGGTTGGTATAGGAAGGTTGGGGTAATTTCTTCTCAGTCCTTTGCTAGTACGGGGTCCTTAGGGGTTTTATCTCCTCAAACATATTGGATTTCAAGAGGCGCCCTTATAGTTTTTTTTTCTAGTTTCATCTCTCAGGGATTTTTATAGTGTGTATTGTTTGATCAAAGTATATTTGGACATAGAGATGCAT
Source organism: Pinus albicaulis (assembly GCA_034641835.2). NCBI lineage: Eukaryota > Viridiplantae > Streptophyta > Pinopsida > Pinales > Pinaceae > Pinus > Pinus albicaulis. The sequence continues at coordinate 487,708,909 of CM076581.1, forward strand.
TAACTAATTAAATAATGAAACTCATATATTCCTATTGGATTACAAAATTATCCATCATTCTCTATAAGTGAGAAATATTTCTCCTAAAGAGGATAGCTCCATAATTAAGGGTCTTAGATCAAACCAAACTTTGGAGGGTTATTTTTTATTTAGATTGGGAAGAAAAAGTCAAAATTGAAGAAGCAGACATAATTCCATCACCACATGTCAACCTAGATTTGACTAATACTCTCGACCCCATACTTGTACAAGTGAGTTCCTATTTTGTTGGACCTTTTTCCTTGTTCTCTCATCAAATGGATGGTGACAATGGTGCATCCACCATGGGAGAGATGGGGCTTTCAACACCATATATGTTTGAATTTTCATCCATTATTTCTTCATTACGATCAATTATTGTGATAGAGTCCACTCCTCCTATTTCAAAAACACCGCTTTCCTCTCTTTGAGGCATACCACCAGGTTCTCCTACAAACTCAAGTAGTTTTCCAATCCTATATGTATCCCTCCCTTCATCTAGATTCGTGTTCGATATGGGTGAAATTCAGATTAAACCAATGAGGGTTGGGTGGTTTCCACCGAGTTCTTTTATCCCTATGGTTAGAATCTATAACATGGTACAACCATCTACAAGGAATATTTCTGGGGGGTTGACATTTATTCCCGGTTACTTTAGGGAAATAATGTTTTTAGAGGGACATATAATCCATGGGGTATTTTTGCATTAGTAGGAATTCCTTTCTATGGAATTTTAAATTCCTTTGGAGGGGTTAAATTATCTGGGGGGCATGTTCTTTCTAATACCACTACACCAATTAGTCTTCCCAATTACGTCAATGTTTTCACAATAGGAGGTCCTCCTTCTAGTGTTGGGTATAATCACATTAGAAACCATGCTTTTTGGAGTTCCTTTTTCCATGGGAACAATCCCTTTAGGGGAATAATCCTTTCGTTATGAAAATTAGTTTAGAGGTCTGGTACCCTGGGTCCAGTAAGCCCTTTATTCAATATCCTCCTTTTGGAAACTATGATACAGGGTGACCAAAAGGTCTATCTTGGGGACCATATTTACCTCCAAACCCATTAAACCAATACCAACTTTATTTTCTAGCACCATTTGATTTTCTGGATTTTGATAAAAAAACTAATGACCTCATATGCCATTACCCTTGGTGGCCTCCAATTCCTATCAAACTTCCTTCTGATATCTAGAAATTCGATATAAAGTCAAGAGAGAAACTGACCACTCATAAACCTACCATATATGGTATTATTAAAACTCTTTGGTGGATTATTATATTAGGATTCATGCCATATTATGTACCCAACACCTTGTTTTAATTTAATCATAGTCAACCACTTTGTATGACATGATTCTTGATGGTCCTCTACCTTCATTTAATCCAAAATGACCCAAACTGGACCACATTATAATGGTGTGATTGGTTATGTATCTTCTAATGTTTTAAGATATTTTTATGCTAAAATAGGGAAATTGATTACTACATAACAAGACCCTGCAACTATGCCCAATTCTCAACAAGTCGCATCTCCTGAGAAAACCACAAAGTTTCACATTGTGAAATCCACATAACCAGAGAACTCTCGGCAATCGGGTGGGGAAAATAAGAAGAATAGGAAAAATAATACTCCAAAACCTGAAAAGGGACACAACAAACCCAACCCATTTAGGGTAGGGGCACGAATCAACAAAGATAAAAGGTCAAGTTCCCTTGTAATTTTCTAGGGGGTCCATATAACTCATGATTTGCTAAGGGTCGATGATATTTATCATTTTCTCGCATAATCGAATGCCACTCTCTAGTTGGATATACTAGCACATCCATTCCCCATCCATCCACAACAACAAATGGATGCAACACCTCCTCATCCTCTTCCTAGGGGAACAAGGGGGACAAAAATTCCAGGGAGGCCCAGCACATATTATTATGTGAAATGAGGCAATGCACTTGTCCACAAGAACAAAAAAATATGAGACTCCTCAAAGTAGTTTTGCATCTAATGACCTAATAATCCCCACTCTCTCGAGTGGACCTCTCATGCTAGACAAGTTTTTAGAGTCCATGTTTTTCACATTTAAGGGTGTTCTCTGTAATTTGACACACAACACCAATGTTAGGGTTCCCTAACATTATAGTATTGTCAAGGATTTAGCCCAAGCACCTTGTGTCATGTCTACTTTAGATGTTTTGTAGAGCTTTCGTATGCAACGCACAACCTTGTTGACTACTATCAGAGGGGTTGATCCCTTGGAGTCAAATTTGATCACATTTAATGTTGATGCAAGTAGGTATAGGTTATCCCATAAGGTTTATTTTCAAATATTAGTGCATATTTACAGTATTTTTTTCACCACACTCTTGTAGATGAAGGATCATATACTTTCATCATGGCTTCATTATGTTGGAAATCCCTTGCTTCTCTGGCACTCATGCAATCAAGTACTTCACTATAGGTTTTCAATAGTGACACATTTTCACCTCAAGGAGTTCTCCCCACTTTTTCCATTAAGCTAGGGGATAAAATTATTGTTCTTGATGTCAAAGTTGTTGACACCTTGAGTATAATATTCTCCTTGGATGTATCTAGTTCTTTGCCAATATTGTAGTCATATCAAATTCTTTTTGCATTCTTCACTTTCCCCATGAAAGCAAAGATCATAACTATTGATAAACTTAAGTACTAGACACAGGCGACCAAACTGACTACTATAGGCTCTTCAGTGCCATTTGTTGGGGATATCCATTTGGGGATTGACAATTTCGGGGTGGGTCTATTTAAGAATCCATCACATGTGGGAATTTTTTAAATTCCATTTCCTGATGTTCCATCCACTACTATTTCTCATGTGCATATGATCTCTTTCATCACCAGTGGATCCCATCTGTCACATGACCCTTGGGTTATGCCATCTCCTTTGGATTTAGACTAACATGATGAGAACATGCCACTTCTAGCGGAAGAAAATGCCTCTCTAGTGACCCCATCAACACCTCCTAAAATTGATCAGAAATTCTTTCCAATATGGAATACGATCAGGCTGCTTTGTTACCTACACTGGTCATCACTCCACCTATTCCAGATGACTCCCTCAATGTCAAGTTCCCTTCAAAACATACCATGTTGGAGGTCATGGATTCAATTGATAAGCCAAGGGAAAATATGGCTGATGATGCCTCTTTTCTCATTGATATGGAAATAGTTGAGGTTGGAAAACAAAATCTTGAATCAGGCTAGGATGCATTACTAATGTCATCCAATGAAGTAATACCCCAAACCGAGTTAAGTCTTGGACATATAATACCAAACTTGCTAATGATTTTTCCAATACAACCCACCCCCCCTTGATGAGTGTCTTAGACCATAGCTATTGTCAAGGAGATAAACTCGCTCATGAGGATACTCACTCTTTATGTTCTTGTGTACTTCCTAGTAATGCTATGGTTATAAGATTTCCCTAGAATCATAAACATTTAGGAATGTAGAAATTCAACTCTATGTGGCACGGCATTGACATGTTGTGCCATATGATGTTAATAATGACCCATGAGTTCATACACATCACTAGGAATCATTGCCTCGTGCCTAGTGGTGGGATCTATTTTACGTAACCTATCAGATTGTGTTGCGCCTTGTAAATATGTATTTTAATTTTTATTTGGTATGTGGTGTCAGCACTTTTTATCTTTGAGTGTGGGTTGTTTTGGTTTGATGTTTATCATGCTTGGTGCTAGATTTCCATGTATTGTTCATATACTTCTGACACGCCCATGGTGAGACAAAGAGGTTACCTATGTTATTCATTTATCTATGTTGAAATTTGTCACCATAATTGAGCATTTATAAAAGCATGCATGTCCATAAAACAAGGATTTTGAATCATATCATTTGAAGTCATAAGTAAGAGTCAAACTTGACATAAATAGTACAATGTCATATCTGCCAAAAATCCCTAAAAATGATAAACTCAATAAAACCAAAAATATATTGTTCTTTACCCAATCCATGTTTTATTTCTTTCATCATGTGATTTAACCATGGATCTAGTCTTTCTAGATGGTTTTTACAGGAGAGCGTGGAATTTTTATTGTGTCATCCACTAGACCACTAGGTGAATTTTTCTTGACCATGGCATCTAGGGTTAGGTATCATTCATTCATTTTCGATGCATTATCAATCATCTTTGACATTTTCATAATGCCTTAGGTCCATCCTCATCAAGTTGCGGAATTCACCCATCTATATTTGCATATTGTAACTTGCAAGGTAGAGCCTTCCTTCACATGGATGCCTTATTTTAGCACATTTTTTCCATTTTGGTTTCCAGGATGTGTCATTTTATAGACCCTAAATTCCTCCTTTAGACCTGCCATGACTTTGAATCTAAGTCTCATTTTCACTTCTTTGTCATATTCTGACTATACCCCAAGAGGATTTTGATAATTTTTCACCTTTTCATTTCTACTCTCAGTTATTTATGCATGTTGTTCTACTTGTATTTTTATTATTTCATCACAATCACATTGTTGTTGATACATAGAGGAAGATCCACATATTTAAGTATTGTAGTCAACATTTTGGAACCTCCAGTCGGGTCCATCTTCAGGACTTGATGAATATGTGAAGAGAATGAAGAGTAATAAATATAGATAGGTAAAACCCTAAATGGATGACAGGGACAAATATAAAAGTAATTTACGTAATTAAATCATGTGTTTATTCCTGCAAGTTTTCAAGAAATCAAGATCAACAACTCTTCTCTTTATTTTAATGTGAAAATTTTCAAGAAACCGAACTTCATTACGAATGCCCCTTCCATACCGGGTTGTGATTATTGTATTAATATTTTTGTGTTTTGTATTGTTGATAGATAGAGGAAGATCCACATATTTAAGTATTGTAGTCGACGTTTCGGAACCTCCAGTGGGGTCCATATTCAAGACTTGATGAATATATGAAGAGCATGAAGAGTAATAAATATAGATAGGTAAAACCCTAAATGGATGACATGTACAATTATAAAAATAATTAATGTAATTAAAGGCATGTGTTTATCCCTACAGGTTTTCAAGAAATCAATATCAGCAACTCTTCTCTTTATTTTAATGTGAATTTTTTCAAGAAATATAACTTAATCACAAACGCCCCTTCCATACCGAGTTGTGATTATTGTATTAATATTTTTGTGGTTAGGTTTATTTATAGATAGAGGAAGATCCACATATTTCAGTATTGTAGTCGACGTTTCGAAACTTCTAGCATGGTTCGTCTTCAAGACTTGATGAATATGTGAAGAGCATGAAGAGAAATAAATATAGATAGGTAAAACCCTAAATGGCCGACAGGGGAAAACATAAAAATAATTTATGTAATTAGAAGCATCAGTTTATCCCTGCGGGTTTTCAATAAATCAAGATCAGTAGCTCTTCTCTTTATTTTAATGTGAAAAATTTCAAGAAACTGAACTTCTTCACGAATGTCCCTTCCATACGAGGCTACGATTATTGTATTAAGATTTTTGCGGTTTGGATTGTCCATAAATTTAAGTATCGTATTTGACGTTTCATAACCTCTACTCGGGTCCATATTCAAGACTTGATGAATATATGAAGAGCATGAAGAGTAATAATTGATATAGATAGGTAAAACCCTAAATGTCTGACAAGGACAAATATAAAAATAATTTATGTCACTAAAAGCTTGTGTTTATCCCTGCAGGTTTTCAAGAAATCAAGATCAACAACTCTTCTCTTTATTTTAATGCACAATTTTTTAAGAAACCGAACTTCATCAAGAATGCCCCTTCCATACCAGGTTGTGATTATTGTATTAAGATTTATGTGGTTTGGATTGTCCACATACTTAAGTATTGTAGTCGATGTTTCAGAACCCCCTCTAGGTCCATCTTCAATACTTGATGAATATGTGAAGATCATGAAGAGTAATAAATATAGATAGGTAAAACCCTAAATGGTCGACAGGGACAAATATAAAAATACTTTAAGTAATTAAAAGCGTGTGTTTATCCCTGAAATTTTTCAAGAAATTAAGATCAACAACTCTTCTCTTTATTTTAATGCACAAATTTTCAAGGAACCGAACTTCATCACAAATGCCCCTTCCACACCAAGTTGTGATTATTGTATTAAGATTTATGTGGTTTGGATTGTCCACATATTTAAGTATTGTAGTTGAAATTTCGGAACCTCCAGTTGGGTCCATCTTCAAGACTTGATGAATACGTGAAGAGCATGAAGAGTAATAAACATAGATAGGTAAAACAAACAACTCCTCTCTTTATTTTAATGCACAAAGTTTCAAGAAACTGAACTTCATCATGAATGCCCCTTGCGATGTGATTATTGTATTAAGATTTATGTGGTTTGTATTGTCCACATATTTAAGTATTATAGTCGGTGTTTTGAAACCTCTTGTTGTGTCCATCTTCAAGACTTGATGAATATGTGAAGAGCATGAAGAGTAATAAATATAGATAGGTAAAACCAGCAACTCTTCTCTTTACTTTAATGTGCAAATTTTCAAGAAACCCAACTTCATCATGAATGCCCCTTCCATACCGGTGTGTGATTATTGTATTAAGATTGTTTACGTTTGGATTGTCCACATATTTAAGTATTGTAGTCGACATTTTGAAACCTCCAGCTGGGTCCATCTTCAAGGCTTGATGAATATGTGAAGAGCATGAAGAGTAATAAATATAGATAGGTAAAACTAACACCTCTTCTATTTATTTTAATGTGCAAATTTTCAAGAAACCAAACTTCATCACAAATGCCCCTTAAATATCAGGATGTGATTATTGTATTAAGATTTATGTGGTTTGGATTTTCCATAGATTTAAGTATTGTAGTTGACGTTTTGAAACCTCCGGTCATGTCCATCTTCAAGACTTAATGAATATGTGAAGAGCATGAAGAGTAATAAATATAGATAGGCAAAACTAGCAACTCTTATCTTTATTTTAATGTGAAAATTTTCAAGAAACCGAACTTCATCACGAATGCACCTTCCATATCGGGTTACGATTATTGTATTAAGATTTTTTGTGGTTTGGATTGTCCACATATTTAAGTATTGTAGTCGAAGTTTCAGAACCTCCATCAAGGTCCATCTTCAAGACTTGATGAATATGTGAAGAGCATGAATAGTAATAAATATAGATAGGTAAAACCAACAACTCTTCTCTTTATTTTATTGCGCATTTTTTCAAGAAACCCAACTTCATCACGAATGCCCCTTCCATAACGGGTTGAGATTATTGTATTAAGATTTATGTGGTTTGTATTTTCCACATATTTAAGTATTTTAGTCGATGTTTTAGAACCTACAGTCGGGTTCATCTTCAAGACTTAATGAATATGTGAAGAGCATGAAGAGTAATAAATATAGATAGGTAAAACCAACAACTCTTCTCTTTATTTTAATGTGCAAATTTTCAAGAAATTGAACTTCATCATGAATGCCCCTTCCGTAACGGGTTGTGATTATTGTATTAATATTTATGTGGTTTAGATTGTCCACAGATTTAAGTATTGTAGTCGATGTCTTAGAACCTCCAACCAAGTCCATCTTCAAGACTTGATGAATATTTGAATGGCATGAAGAGTAATAAATATAGATAGGTAAAATGAACAACTCTTATCTTTATTTTAAGCACAAATTTTCTAGAAACTAAAATTCATCGCGAATGCCCCTTCCATACTAGGTTGTGATTATTGTATTAAGATTTTTGTGGATTGGATTGTCCACAGATTTAAATATTGTATTTGACGTTTTGGAACCTCCATCTAGGTCCATCTTCAAGACTTGATGAGAAGAGAATGAAAAGTAATAAATATAGATAGGTAAAACCAACTACTCTTCTCTTTATTTTAATGCGTAAATTTTCAAGTGAACTTCATCATGAATGGCCCTTCCATATATGGCTATGATTATTGTATTACTATTTTGTGGTTTGGATTGTCGACAGATTTTTAAGTATTATAGTCGATGTTTCAGAATCTCCAGCCAACTCCATCTTCAAGACTTGATGAATATGTGAAGAGCATGAAGAATAATAAATATAGACAGGTAAAACCAACAACTCTCCTCTTTATTTTAATGAGCAAATTTTCAAGAAACTGAACTTCATCATGAATGCCCCTTCCATACCGAGTTGTGATTATTGTATTAAGATTTTTGTGGTTCGGATTCATCACATTGTTATTAACCCTACAGTTAGCTTGTGCTTGGTGTTCTTTCCATTTCTTGGAGAGACTATTGCAATGAGTGGCTTTCTTTTTGCCAACCTATCTATTTCACCTTGCTTAGGCATGTTCTATTAGCTCGACACAAGTTGCTACCCTCTATACCACTCATTTCTCTAGGAAAATCTTCCTTCATATTCTTCTCATGCTTGTTAATCACTGAAGGGTACATAGAATCCTTTTATCTCTTTTTTGGGATCATTAAAACCTCATCAGAAAGACATATTTTATCGAGCATACAACTATGTCTTCTTCAAGCTAGTTAAACCATGAGGAAGACACACTATCAAGTATATTTTTATCTCTTTTCCGGGCTCATTAAAAATGAATGTGAAAGACACTATCGATCTAGTTTTCTCTTTTGTGCTTGTTAATCATGAATGAGATACCCGAATGAAAAGGATAGGGGGTGTAAATTGTTATAACTCTATTTTCCACTTAATTTCAATCAGAGGAACCTCATATCAACTTCCTTTATTTTGTTGGCATGAATGTACCCCTTCTCCTACTTTTTTGAGCTCAGTTAGCAGCCCATTGCTCCCATAACACTGGCATCATGTGTACCCATTTCTCTATGCATGTGTGTATATTGTCACCTAGTATACAACTTGTCTTCTTCCTAAGAGTGATGAAGGTCAAAATTCTAGAAGAGGTCCTTTCCATAGATATCAACTCAACCTATACTATCATGAGGTTGTTGAGGGTTAATAATTGTGGAAGTTTCCTAACTTCTCTTGGCCCTAGCTATGTAAATACATCCTCCCATATCTAGGATAGGCCCTTTTAGTGAGACCCTCTCAAGGTTAAGAGAAGGACTTAGGGAGAGACCCTAGTAATTTTGATAAAATATCACCAAAACACTCTTCTCTTGCATCTCAAATGAGCCCAATTTGTTTGTAAGCCCAGGGGAGAGGAGAAACAAGAGATTAGAGGAGATCACATATGTCAATCAAGGTATAAAATTATTTATGTTCCATTTCTATTTTATGAATGGAAAAGTAATTTCCTTCTCCATTTTATGTTTCATATGTGAGAATATGGTCTAATCACTATATTAGTTTATGGTTCATGTTAACTTAACTTTTGGAGGAAAACCTTTTTGTGTTCCTTTGTTCATGTGTGCATGGGTTAAGATGGAGGAGTTAGAATGGGATCTCCATGCAGAAGCGATATTTATAGCTAATCGAAGGGGTCTACGATCTACACCAAGATGTGATTATATTAAGGCACAACCATCTAGTTTCCTTCCTCTGTTAATTGTATGACTTCTTGTTTCACTATGACTAGGGAATTTTCTTCAGTCCTTCACATGCCATCTGGAAAAATCTAAGGTAAGATATATGGGGCATTATCTCCTTTTTCCTATGTAAAAATAGAGAAAACATCTGGTAACCTGCACCTATTTAGACCACCTTTCTATTATCCTTTCTACTTTGGTTTGAGATTTGATACGACCAGTCACACCCCTAAATAATTTGCATGGTTTTAGGCACCTTGTGATCTCTAGTCATGTGGCACTAACGTGTTTCTCAGTAATGGCCCAACCACCTTGGTATTACTTCACTCAAACTACCCCTCACAAGTCAATACCTTTTCTAAAATGTCTTAAACAAGTTATATAGTGGAATCCCAAGTTCAATATAAATCCCAAATGCATATTTTTCCTCTACTTATCTCCACACACATGTTCATTCACAAGTCAATTTATAGCATTAATCCCATCACAATGTTATCTTAATGAATAAAAAACATTCATTCAATAATAATGTAATACCCCTATTTACAGCTTTTATATTTTGTGAATAAACCTAATGTTCAGGTGGACCTAGGGAATAATTATGTATGAACATTTTTATTTTGAAATTAATAAATAACTGTAAATTTAATATTAATGTGTGAAGACAAAGTAATGGAGACCAAGAATTCTTATCCATGAGAATGGATTAGAATCCCATACTTTCCCAAAACTCTCCAAAAATCCTTGGAGAAAAATTAAATAAATAAACTTTATTATATGGGAGAAAAAGATCTAATAAAATGCTCAGTAAAGTGGAAAGTTACTGAGAAGAGGTATAATAAAACTAGGCTAAGGAAAATCTAGTTTTAAAAGAAGCTTTTGTGGAAAAAACAAAAGAAAAGCCTAGGATATGGGAAACAACGTCCCATAATAACGGGACATCGTTATGGAAACAAGATGATGGAAAGAAGGCTTAAATAAGTCATAAGTAGTGTGACAAATGGGTTGTCTACACTAGGGAACATAGGACTCTGCTCGGGGGAGAGTTGTGGAATAGCTCGTGGTTGGGAGGAAAAGCAGTCTTTACACATTGTTATGTGTTTTATGTGACTTTCAATATATGTGCCTACTTTGAATTTCAAAATTAAATTCCACTGTTATGGATTTGAAATGAATCTGAATTTATAAACAGATGCTTAATAGAAATAAGAAACAGGATGGACGTATCTCTGTCAGGTTCTATTAGTAATTTAATTCTTAGATTTAGTTTTACAATGTTAAGTAATTGCTTATCTGTGTATTGTACAGTGTCCATATTGTCATGTGTATTTGATAGAAGTCTCGTATATAAGTAAATATAGCTAAGTCTTCCGTATTGTTACACAGACTCGGGACTTGAGATTAGGTAAACAAGCAGAATTTATAAACCTTGGAAGGGGTCATATTCGGATGTTTATTAAGAAGTATAATTACATGAAATATCTCGTAAAGTAGTATTGTTATTAATAAATAAAGAATGCTAAGTTCCGTAGAAAACTTATACATAATTATATATTCTAGCATGATTATCTATATTGGTAAATGATATCTATAAATCATTTCAGGTAATGTAAAACTAGAGTAAACAACATTATGTGGAAATTGCATGCTAAAGTATCATATACATACTTGAAAGGAAGTAGATGCAAATCAAACACATATTTATAGAATTATAAATGAGAAAATCCGTATAGTTGAGATCATATACAAAACAGAAAGTAATGTTGTCCAAGTTCATGTATACATAAACTGTTAAATACCAATCCTCTTAAAAGAGTCGAGGACATAAATGTTACATGATTCCACAACTTTTGGAATTATACATTGAAACCATAAATTAATCATGTCTAGACTAGTATGGTCTTAATATCAAATTATAAAAATGTGGGACTAAGTGCATGCCATAAATTCTGGAACGGTACCGCAACCGACCTGAGAAGGAAGGGATCCCTCTGTTAGCTTGAACTTGGAAGGGGACAAATGAACTATCCAATCAATTAAGGTGGAGATAAACCTGCACAAGATCAGCTTAACATTAGAACATAAATTGATGTAGTAATAAAGTATGATCCTACTATATATATGTATGTGATAATGATATATATATACATAATAAATTAGAAGTATTTTACCTGAATTCGATCTTCCATAACTTTATTCTTCACCTACACATACAACAGTGGAGCTGTGAGTAAGTTGGAAATTATCTACAATGGAATAAGTGTAAAGAATACTAAATAGGAATAAAGTATGAGTGAGCTAACCTGAAAAAAGATAAATATTGGAACATGTGGCTCCAAGTTCAGCAAAGAGGAAGAAATATGGGTAAGAGGTTACCCATATTAGATTGAAAATTTTAAATGGAAAAACAAATAACGAATTTTGGAAATAATACACTGAAAAATATGATTAGAAGAAATAAGAAAAGAATTGAAAACACAAAGGATATAATAAAAACCTCATGATAAAAGTAGGTTGCATGAATAGGTTGCGTATGACCTTAAGGATAGGTTACGCATACTTCACCAGTTGCTAGATAAGAAATAAGGTATGGGGAATACTGATATGTCTATCGTGCATAGAAATCCTTATGGCTCGGGAAAGCTTATGAACAGTTAAAATATGAGTACAGTAAATCCATAATATATTGCACAGTCATACATCATGACAGCAATATTGAGGGAAATATAAATCCATTCGAATATAGCGAAGAAGAATGAATGAAAAACTATTATGTTTAAGAATCCTTGTTCGAGAAAAGGATTAACCAGAAATTCAACCATTACAAATAAGGAAACATAGAACAATGAGAATGTATGTGGTTACATCAAATCTATACCAATCTATATATATGAATAAATTAACAATTCCTAGACCTCATTAATATTTAACATTCTAAACATGTAAAGCAAAGAATGAAGAGAGTCAATGACTCACTGTCACACCTAGAAATTCATAATGCATGTAAACAAAAATCTGGAAAATACACCTATCTCTACCTCATAGACAGGGGTACTATGTAAGACACGGGATAGAAGACAAGATACATAAATCACATGAATCCGGACTTCCAAGAAAGGAATCCTTAGAACCAAATTTAAACACAGAGTTTTTATAAATTAAATAATTCATATCTGTAGCGTGAGAAATCAGAGGTAAAATTCATGAATAGTCACGCAGTCTTAGGACAACATATGTCAGGAACAAACCCATATTATATGTTGTAAATTAAATTACATTAAAGGAAATTTTATAAATAATGAGACGAGGATGGAACCGTCTTTGTACCTAATTTATAAATCAAAAGACAAGAACAACTCGAGCCTCAAAGTAAATATCTGAATTGGAATACTATGGATAGAAATTACTTTGTTACAAGGGTAGAATTAAAATTCTAATATCATAATTAATACCATGGAACATTCGTGAATGCAAATAAACAGAACTGAATCAAGTATACCCAACAGGGGATACCCTGCGTGAGAATATAAAAACAAGATAGTTGAGTTAACAAATGCGAGGAGATAGGGGAGGTACCCTACGTATGCGTGAGGGCCCTACGTGAGGGAAAATTGCCATAATATTTAGAAATATTAAAGAAAAAATAAATTAATATCAATTCTGGCCATATAAAATAAATTAGGACAGTGGTTCCTAACTTAACAAAATGTCTCTTAGTTCATTAACCATACAATTGGGATTTCAAAGAGAGTGAACTCGAAAAAAAAACCCCAAACCCCAAGTCTGGAAACGTAGGTAAGAAAATCTCAAATCTGGGAACGCAAATATGCACATTCTCGGAATGTATCTAACAAAGGTATCCAACAAGGGTTTCAAAACCCACACTTGAAAAATATGGAGAACATCATTCAAACAAACCCAGAAATCTGGGTTACAAACAAAGCAAAACCCTGGAAAATTCAATCAAAAGAGAGGATCAAGGTAGGGGCTTACCTCTCTGTTCATGGAGAGCAGTTGAGCTCAATATAACAGCCATGGCATTGTCACAGGATAGTGCCATAATTCTGTGTTCAGTGGGCAGCATATCCTCTCTGCCAAGAAAAACAACATAGCCATTAGAACATGTTAGTTAACGGTTTTCATCATTGACCAGTAATCAGGTGGTTTCTACCATGTTCGACACCAACACATTCATTCGCATGGCTATATTCGTACATTTGGTTGACTGAGATCACGGTGAAGACCTTGGGTCACATCTGATGTTTGGTCCAGGTTGCATGGAGTTATTAAGTATTCATGGTTGTATACATGATCCTATCTATACGAATGGTTGCATCCATACGGCGGGTCCATTTCTATGATCTCTTTTAGATGGATAGCTGCGACCATACCATGGGTTCTTATGTCATTTCATGCCTAGGGAAACATCATGTGGATAGGCATATTTATACCATAGATGTCATATATTGTACATGTTTTATTTTGCAAGTTCTCTGAAGGTGGTTTGTGTTCTTTGCCTTGGTTCGTAAAGCATTTCAGCCATCACTCCCTGTTTTGCCTTCATGCTTTAGGGGGAATCTGTTCCACAGTAATTTGTCACCATGCTCATTTTCCCATCCCTGATCCTGAAATTCCCTGTGACGAATCATGTGAAATGTTTCCATCATCAAGAAATATGTTGACATATCCCCTAGAAGATCCAAAGAAGACTTCCTTGAAAGATTACTGGACAAACTTGGTCAAATTCCTAGGTCAGCGCCCTTCCTGGTGCCATGACCGTGTTGATTTCCTTATCCCAGTTCTGGCCCAACACTGTCAGCGCCCTAATTTCTTGGAAAATCATGTTGATACCCTTTCTGGTAGTGCTTCCTCAAATGGAGAAGAAGCTTTGACCTCTAGAAGCTCAAGGGCAGCGAGTTGGTTGTTGAACAAAGATGATAAGGTCGAGCTCTATCATTTTAGCGCCTTGATCTCATCCATGGGGGATCATATCTTAGAAAGTGGGCCTTCCTCCTCCTTTCATGGGTTGCCAACCTCCTTCTCCTTGCTATAAATTCACATCCCTCATTCCCCCAAGTTTAGATCTTGGTTGATCATTGTGAGACTTGTCTGAACTCTCATACCTTTGCATGCTTGCATCGTGATTAAGCCTAAGTGCACGAGAAAAGGAATTCTTTTGAGCTGGGTGAAAGACTCAGATTTTCACCTAAGAATGCCTCCAGCATCAAGGCCTATTTGTAAGCTCTCCTTTTGTAATTTATCAATAATAACATCTGATGTTTTCTTTCTATATTTGTCTACATGATTATGCAAATATTTTGGTACTCCTTGATCTACTAGATAGATAGTGTTTACGTTTATTATATGTTGTATCATGTTTGTTTTTGTATCCCAATCATCCACAGGTATTCGTGTGCCATCAATAGCAGGAAGCAGGCCTACAACAATCGTGGATCGAGGTCATCATCAACGAATCCAAGGATAGCAATTCGAAAAAGGTATTTATGTCTCTTTCCTCTTTTCATTATAAGCATTAGTTAATAAATCTTGTGTTAGAAAGAATCTCATGTTGCTAGACGCACTCTAGGTTTAGAGAGATTGCCCCTGTCCGCGAAGGGGATTTATCTTGACAACAGTTCATCAGTGATTTTCTTGTAGCATTCAGAGACCAGATTGGGTTTGATGAGCCTTTGTCATTGAAGGAAGCCATTAGAAAATTGAAGATTTTTTATGAGCAGTCAAAGCGCAAGCTTGAATTTAAGCGTGAATGGAAAAGGAATGAGAATACTAAAGGAAAATGGCCTAAGAAGTGTGGGAGATCACATGATGCAAGTGAGAAAGAAAATGTGGATCCTTACAAGAATTTTAATGCAACTGAGAAAGGACATGGATCTCATCCTGGAGAGCAGCAAAATAAAGGTGATAGTAGGGAACTATTGCAATGTTGGATTTATGGGTCGCAAGAAGGATTGTACATTGTACTAGGGTGGCAGACCTCAAATTTACGGTGCTCAAGAGGCACATATAGTTGGGGATGTTGGTAATATAGTTTCTCGTATTTATGCAACACTTGATAACAGACAGGCATATCATCAAGCATCCATTATTGAGATGGAAGGTAAGCTCTGTGATCAAACTGTTTCCATTTTGATTGATCGTGGATCTATTATAGTTATGTTATTCTTAACTTTGTGGATAAGTGTCGTTTGCGTAAATAAGTGCATGCAGAATATTGGTTGGTGCAGTTGGCTACAGGGACCAACAGAAGAGTTCATCATTAGGTGAGAGCTTATGCATTTGAGCTTAATGGTATGCCTAAATCAACACATTTAAATGTGCTTCTTTGGGTTCCTATGATATGCTTTTGGGCATGGATTGGTTATTCACTCACAGGACCAAGGTAGATTTTTATGAGAATTCCATTGAGTGCCTATATGATGATGGATAAAGGAGAGTATTGCGGGGAAAGAAGAAGGCTACATCAGTAAGAATGGTTATAGTTATGCAAGAAAAGCGTAACCACAGGAAAGGATGCTTATTATTTTCAGTGCATATTTCCAGTGACAAAGGGAAGGATGTGGAGGATGAGGAAGTCCTTACGAGGTATCCTATTTGCAGCAGTTTCAAGATGTGTTTCCTGCAGAGTTACTACCTCATGGGGAAGTGGATTTCTCTATTAAGTTGGTACCATGAGAAACATTGACATCAAATACACCTTACAGGATGAGCTCTCCAAAGTTGGTGGAATTAAAGTTTCAACTTAAAGAAATGCTTGACAAGGGATACATAAGGCCAAGGGTATCACCTTGGGGTGCACCAGTATTATTTGTAAAGAAGAAGGATGGTACTCTCAGATTGTGCATTGATTACAAGTAGTTGAACATGGTAACTATCAAGAATAGGTATCCATTGTCATGGATTGATGATTTGATTGATCAATTGAAGGGAGCAGTAGTGTTCTCAAAGATTGATCTGAGATCAGGATATCATATGGTGCTCATCAAAGAAGAAGACATCTACAAGACTATATTCCATACGAGGTATGGGCATTATAAGTTTGTGGTGGTTTATTTTGGTCTTAATAATGGTCCAACCACTTTCATGTGCTTGATGAATAATGTGTTGTGTCCTTACTTGGAAAAGTTTGTAATAGTGTTTATTGATGATATATTGATATATTCCAATAATTAGGAGAAGCGTGCAGAGAACCTAGCAGTAGTATTGATATTGTTGAGAGAGCATCATTTGTATGCCAAGCTCGGCAAGTGCGGTTTATTTTAGTCTCGGATCCATTACTTGGGACATGTTTTTTCCAAGGAGGGGATAATAGTGGATACAGAAAATATTAAGGCTATCATGGAGTAGCCAACTCCTAGGCATGTGGATGAGGTGAGATCATTCATGGGACTGGTAGGTTATTACAGGAGGTTCATCGGGAAATTCTTAAGGATTTTTTGTCCTATCACATATTTGTAGAGAAAATGGAAGAAGTTTGAATGGACTAAGGAATGTGCAACTAGTTTTGACTAGTTGAAGTGTTTGCTTACAAATGCTCTAATTCTGAAGATTGCATATCTTGATAAGGAGTTTTTAGTTTGTACAAATGCTTGCGAGAAATTACTTAGTGGATTCTTGATGCGGGAAAGATCGGTGGTATGTTATGAGTCAAGGAAGTTGAATGAGCATGATCAGAACTATGTGACTCGTGATTTTGAGTTTCCAGCTATCATTCATGCATTGAAGATGTGGAGACATTATCTCCTGGGAAAGCAATTTATCCTGATGAGTGATCATAGTGGACTGAGGTACTTGTTTGACCAGCCTAATCTGAATGCTAATCAAGCTATATGGTTGGCTACTCTTAGTGAGTTTGATTTAGATAACAGGTACATTAAGGGCAAGGAGAACATAATTGTGTATTTTCTTAGTAGGAGAGTGTGGGTGAATCACATTTCAGTTGTGAGTTCATATGAGACAAATTTATAGGAGTAGATCTTGCATGCATTGCAGCATGATGAGAAGGGTGAAGGTGATAGGGATGAGGGATATCACTTCACAGAAGATGGATTAGTCAAATTCGGGAACAGGATTTATGTTCCAGATAGCAGTGAGTTGAAGAAGCTTATCTTGAGGGAGTTTCATGTCAAGCCATATCAGGCCACCTGGGATATCATAAGACTATGACGGCTGTTAACAAGCTCTACTATTGTTTGAACTTTAAGAAAGAGGTGGTTGATTTTGTTACTAGATGTTTGGACTTTCAGCAGGTAAAAGTCGAGTGTAAGCACCCAACTGGTCTATTATACACTATTCTGATTCTATAATAGAAATGGGAGGTCATTTCCATGGATTTCATTATAGGTTTACCGAGGACATCGAGGCAACATGATTCCTTCATGGTTGTGGTTGACAGGTTGAGCAACGTAGCTCACTTCATTACAGTGAAATCTACGAATTTGGCTAGTGCGGTAGCTCATATTTTCATTAGGGAGATAGTGAGGTTGCTTGGTTTTCCCAAGAAGATCATATCAAAAAAAGATGCAAAGTTCACTTCCAAGTTTTTGAAGGAGTTATTTGCAAGCTTGGGGACATAGTTAGATTTTAGTATGGCTTATCATCCACAGATAGATGGATAGATAGAGAGGGTAAACAAGATTCTTGAGGATATGTTGAGGATGTATGTCATGCATCAGTAGAGGAAGTGGGAGGAGTATCTTCCACTGGTACAGTTTGCATATAATAATGGGTATAAGTAATCCTTGAGCATGACGCCATTTGAGGCTCTCTATGGTCGGAGTTGTAATACTCCTATCAATTGGAGTGATCCATTGAACAGAGTGTTGGTTGGACAGGATATGTTGGCTGAGATGGAACAGGAGATGCAGGTCATCAAAAGGAATTTGAAAGAAACACGGGACAGGAAAAAGAGTTATGCAGATCAGCACAAATCATTCAAGGAGTTTCAAGTTGGGGAGCATGTGCACTTGTGCATTGAACCTAAGATGATCTCCCCGAGGATTGGGTCATGTGCCAAGCTAGAAATTCAGTATTGTGGCACTTTTGAGATCCTTGATAGGATTGGACCCACGGCCTACAGAATTTCACTCTCGCTAACAATGAAATTCCATGATGTTTTCCATGTTTCATTTCTTAAGAGAGATGTGTAGGGTGATGATCATGTGATTGATTGGTATGTATTAGAGGTGGAACCAGAGGGAGAGTTCCATCCAGAGCCATAGTGCATTCTTTAGTAGAAAAATCTCATGCTCCGGAACCAAGCAATGGAGTAAGTTAAAGTGCAATGGAATAATTTTAGGCCCAATGAACCTACATGGGAGATGGTTGATCAAATGTGGGCTTTATGTCCTTCATTATTTTTTGATTGAAACAAATGAGTTTTTGGTATGTATATATATGTGTGTGTGTGTGTGTGTGTGTGTGTGTTGTTGTAAATATCACAATGAGTTGTATTATAAAGCTCCAATAATATGTATGTTTATTTTGTTTTTTAGCGGGATGTCATTGTAAATACTGCATCGAGCTATGTTAGAAAGCTCCATAGGTAGTATTTTTTGTTTTTAGAAGTTTGTTGGTCATAGGCGTCATAGAACACCTAAAATGGTGTTCCCCGAAGGGGGAGGGGTTTGTAATAACCCCGGGTTAAAGTTTCATGTAATAAAGGATATTAAAGGAAAAAATAGTAAGTCTAAGGCCATGGGACACGTATTCCAAGTTGAATGTTGGGTAAACATTGTAGTGGATATCATTGGTGGTTTATTAATAGATACGGAAATTGGAAAAGGAATTCACAAAGGAAAAGAGGCAATAATTGGCATTTAATCATGAGAAATAAAGGAAAATAGGAGAAAATGAATTGGAAGAGACACAAATATGCATGCAAGGGAAATTAGAGATAAAATGAAGGAAAATGAATAAAAAGGAGACATCAATGATAAAAAGGCATCATAGAAACATTTCACAATTTTTGGTCAGTTTTGTCTTGGATCAATTTCAGAGAGAGAGAGAGAGAAAGTAGACAAGTAAAGGAAAGCAAAGGAATGAAAAGGACAAGAAAATGAAAGCAAGGGAGCGCAAGGAGAAAGTTGGATCATTAACTACAATAGGGAGATCTTGCAGGTAACAGGTTGCATGTGTAATTTCCTTGCTGGGATGTGAATGCATGGTATATGCATTTGATTATTTAGTTAATTTGTATTCATTGGCATGGGTTTTTCCTAGAGTGAGAATGGTTTTAGCCTTGCCTTGCCATTTCTAGATAGTCATTGTGTGATGGGATTCATTCTTGGTTGAGCTTTTGATTTCCAGAAGGTGTTTGATATGGTTTAGGTGGTCTCAGAAAAATCCCAAGGGTTGGGAGTGGAGAGGGTCTTCTCTAGGAAGCCCTCAACAGGTGGGCGAGAGACACAAAAATTGCTCTGGGTATGGTGAAGAAATTGTGAGGCATCTAAGCTTGTTTTGGTTTTATGATCTCTGGACCAGTTTAGGTGAGATCGAGGTATCTTGAGGGTGGAGGTGGTTTAACTTTTGGAGTCCATGTTTGGTTATATCTTGGTTTATCCCATGAGATCCCACATTCATGCTTGGAATATGGAACGGGATTGCTTGGTTGAAAGAGATATTTGGTTCATCCCAATTTATGGTAGGGTGGTACGTGGAAGTCCCTAAATTGGTTGGCTTTTTTCATATGTTAATATGAGCTATTTTCTCTATTGTGATTAATGAGCACATGAAATTGTTATTATGTGATCTTATGGTTGATTTTTCATGGTTTCTATTCTTTTTATATGTTGGTTATATGAATGGTTCTATGATGTGCTCTAGTTATGGATCTTTTTCATGGTTTGATAATTATTGAATGAATAATGAATGCATGGGGTAACAAGTGTTGTTCTAGCTAGCTAGAGAGGCCATGGAGCCTTCTTGGTGATTCTAAGCTGAAGTACATAAGTTTATGATAAATTTTCATTCATGAGATGTAGTTTCTATGTTTATCATATGTTTTACAGAATGTCTATCATGTATTAGGCATGTCTAGGTCAAGATATTGCTCAAGTTTTGAATGGTAGGAATTGTTATCATCTTAGTTATGTTTTTAGAAAGTCATAAGAAGTTCTGGGCAGTGGATTGGAGGGTAGCCTCAAAAATTCCATAGATCTCACCACCGTATGCACATAACTGGGAAATTTTTAGCTCCCCTATGATTCTTCTTCTTTAGATTCAATAATGATGGTGAGCCCTGGTATTGCACCAAGAGTGTTGCAACTCCCAAGGGTTTCCCTACTTTAATTTATCAACTCGAGGTTTGTACAAACTTGGAAGTGACAGTGTTATATACACAGCAGATGCATTATGTTCATGTCATCTTCTTTTGCTTTACGAAAGCGTGTTATTTCTAAGGGTTCTCAGTGAATTATGTCACACTTCAATGAAACTAAACTAAGTTGCAGAAAGGAAATGACAGAAAGGAAACTAAATTAAACTATTGAAAAGAAATGAGAGGAAGGAAACTAAACTAAATTGCAGAAAGGAAATGACAGAAAAGAAACTAAACTAAATTTCATTGAGCTAGCCAAATGGCTAAATGCACTCTACTTATCCTATGATATATCTACCATGCAGCTATTCATGATCTAATTCTAACTGAAAAAGTGTTGATAGCAGTTCGGAGGAAAAAGGGCTAAAGGTGCTCATGGAAGGCTTAAACGCATGAAACAAGGCTTAGAGGAGTGAAAAAGGTGTTTGGACTTTATTAAAGCGCATAATATCGCAGAAATTATTTGGAGTGGGAGGATTTGGAAAGCGTGATGGTGGAATTGCGATGGAGGGTTGGCAGTGTGATATGCTATATGTGATATAGCAATATCGCAATGTTGCAAGGCTGGAGGAGAAGCGAGAGTGTAGTCGGGAGGAAATGCGAAGTCCGAAATGTGATACCGAATGCGATGCGAAATGTGATTGCGATGTTGTGGTGCGATTGCGGTATTTTGCAATCGGGGTTCAGGGGCGGAAGGTAGTAAATGAGGTGTGGGGCTGAAATGTGATAATGTGAAATGCGAGAATTGAGATAAGGCTAAAATTGAGAAATGCGAAATGCAATGAATGCAAAATACGAAAAGGTGATCAGTCAAATGATGTGGGGGTAGGACAGGTGGAAAAGTGATTTAATAATATCGCAATCGGCAGAAAGGATCGGTAAGTATTAACGAAGGCCAACAGGAATTGCGAAGTGCGATAAAGTGAAGGGCTTTTCAGAAAAAGGCGGAGTAAGGTTCTTTCAAAGGTTTTTGACATAGAGATGAGGAGTGAAGGAGAAAGGAGGGAAAAAGGAATATCACAATCGGGGTCTGGAAGCGAAAGCTTTTAACAAGGACCAAATGGGAAATGCGATTACGAAAGGGAGTGATGGTAAGTCCAAAGGGAAAAAATGTGGTTTCTAATGTTTTTTACTGTTCTTAATAAAAGAGTAGCAAAGGGAAGTAGAAACGGATATCGCATTCGGGCTTGGAATGGGAGAAAATTGACAAAGATCACAAGTGATTTGCGATGGAGCGAGATACGACGAGCAGGAGTTTCGAGGAGAAAGGGCGGAGGTCTAATTCTAATGCTTTTCAATAGTTTTGGGAATGAAAAGGGGCAACGGATGCAAATAAGAGAAAAAAGAGGGAAATGGAGGCACAACAATAGTGCTCAGGCTTGAAAACAGAGCTTGGAAATGAAGCGAGATGGCTTGATGATCTTCCTGGGGAATTTGATGCTTATTCTTGCAAACAAAGCTGCATATTTATGCACAGAAAAATAGACAAAAGGCATGATAAAAATAGTGAACAGAAAGCATTTTTTTGCCTGTGGGAAGGTTAAACCTGCTTGAATTCTATTGATAGAGATGAGAGGGGAACACTGCCTCACAGTTTATAGATTTTATCAGCTATTTTACAGCGCAGATAAGCAGATTAAATCTACAGTAGCAATTATCATAGCAATCAAAATATCAAAAATAAAACTAGCTAAATAACAAAAAGGAAAGGATGACAACGACAAAGAAGCTTAGGCACATGGGTTGGGCCCTAACCCATGAGCCAATCTCTCTGGAACTAAATCAGTAAAATAGAGTCTGTTTGCTCATTTCAGGAAGAAAATAGCCTTGTTACATTTTTGAAAGTCTAATCACTGGGTACAATAAAAATCTTAATAACTTGCAGCAAAATTCCCAAAATGGAATCAAAGAATCGACTAACTCTTCCTAGCTCTAGCTCTGCTCTATTTATTCTACAGGGTAGCTACCAACAGCTCCCTAGAAAATAGTGATTGAGTCCACTTAACTCCCAGTAAACAAATATTGAGTTCTCTCCTATTTGAGTTGCTTGGCTGCCTCTGGAACTCGAACTGCTGGAGAGAATCTTTGGGGTGATTGAGTCCACTTGACTCCAAGTAAACAGAGATTGAGTGAACTCTTCTTTGAGTTGCTTGGCTGCCTATGGAACTCAAATTGTTGGAGAGAATCTTTGGGGTGATTGATTCCACATGACTCCAAGTAAACAAGGATTGAGTGCACTTGGTCTTGAGTCGCTTGGTTGCCTCTGGAATTCGAATTGTTGGAGGGGATCTCATGAGGATCCTTTGGTTGCCTTTGAGAGTTAAGGGGGGTGGATAACCCCCTTAAATATCTGTAAGATTTCTCCCTAATTTTTTGATATTTTGCTCATTTATTCTACAATATTAATCTTCCAGTGGCAAGGAGCAAGTCCCTAAATCATCTCCTTCTCCAAATCTGCATAATCTGCCAAATATTCTCACAATATTCTACAAAAATAACCAATATTAGGCACAAATATGCAATTACCATTAAACCTTCCTAAGAAAATATTGAAGCATAAGAAAACATTATTAAGTGCATAAGGAGAGATTTAATATATATATTCATGTGCATAAGGAAGGTAGATGGGCTTAAGAAAGGTTAGGTGGGCCTTATTTTATGTCTAATTTAGAGGCCCGTCAAATGATTCACCAGATAGAGTTGAGTCGATATGATGAAATATGATTTGATGATGATACATTTAGGATGATCACATGTGATAGTTGGAATTTATCCCTAGCTGAGAGGGAGTGTTAATTTGGCAACTCAGTGACAAATTCCAATCATTAGACTTTCCTCTTTCCAAGAGGACCAGAATTGACCTTTGAAGCATTAAATTTGGATAAGGAAAAATGTATTTTTGAAGTCAATCCCACAGATGATCCAGACTTATGGATGAACGCAAGAAAATACAAATACAAACATAAACATAGAGATGCAACAGAAATAAAACTTCATTTCATTAATATAAAATAACTGAAATATGCTTACATACATAATGGAAATAAACAAGCTCGGGCGATGGTAGTTTATCTCTGAGAAGAGATGTGGAGGCTACATGAATTTAAGCTATGTTATAATGAGGCTCAAGGGCCTTTTTATTATTGAACATCAAAGGGAAACCCTAAACAACCAAAAAATTTACCCTAGGAGATGGAACGACAAGAGTTAGTGGGCCCTATTGGGGTTAGTTGGGAAGCGAACTTCTCGGGGTCGTAACTTGGTCATATGATCTTTGTTTGGCATGTATGATACCTCGTTAGAAAGATCTCTCTGAGTACTACAATATTTGTGATAGGCCCTTGCCTATGGCTAAGAGCCATTTGTGGACCTCCAAAAATGTCGTTTAGGGTTTCAATACAACTTTGGAAGTTTAGGACCCGAAATCATGTTAAAAATAGTAAATTGTGTTAGAAATAAGGAAATTGTTGAAACATAATGGGGCGTCAGGTGGAATAGGTGGGTGGCCACCGATATCCACCTGGATTAATAGGTACACAAATTTTCAAGTTCGGCCTAAGGACAAATTGCCCCTCCTCCAACGCATATAAATACAAGTGACCTCAATCTCGTTTGGACATCATCTCAATGCAGCGTCTCACCTTCTCTCTCTAAATTTGATTGGTTCATACAGGCCTGAGGGAACTCTTTCTCTCCACACGTGTGAAGGGTTTCTTGGCATCTTTGACTTCTATATTGAGTTTTTGAAATAGGGATCTTTTACCAGTGTTCACTTGGGGTTTTTGGCATCATTTTTCTATGATTTTTATTAGAGAAGGTGTGTTCTTCAAGGCCACATTTTTTGGCACAAAAACCAAGGAGATCTGGGCACTTTGACTTGGGTTGACCGCAGGGATAAATTGCAGACTTTGACCACAAAATTTCTCTCTCATTTGACTGGGTTTTCTTGGACTATTTTGGGTTGACTTTGACCAAACCTTGAGGTTGAATTTGTGGGTTGTTGACCAAACTCTTGGAGAACAAAATTGACCATTGATTTTCACTGGTTAGGGCACACCTTTACTGTTGTTGACTTAGAAAGAATTGCAGATTTTTTACAGTTGACTATTTCATTATTAGCATATTGATTTTTGGTTGGTTGATTTTTTAGTCAAGTTAAGGCTTTGACTTTGAATCTTATTATTTAATTTGGCTCATTGTACTCTTTGCTGAACAATTGAAGACAAACTAATAGAATAAGGTTTTCAAAGCGTTTTCCCCCTTGTCGGGTTTTTCTCTCTTCTTTGACCAAATTGGTGTCTCTTGTTGATGCTCTGGTTTGTCTCTTATTGTCATTGCATTTGTTGTAATATCTTCAATTACTATTGATTATTGAAATAAGTAATTGTTATTGAAAATATTACTTATTAATGAATTGAATTGGCCTAAATTAATTGATATAGCATAGAGAATTGAAAAATTAACATCCTTCGTTATCTGTGCGAAGCACCTTGATCTTATTCTCTATCACATTTTCCACTAATCTAACCTTAAACTCTTGGAATTGACTAAATACATCATCCTTGGTCTTCAAAAAATAGATCCAGGTCTTCCTGGAGTAGTCATCAATGAAGGTGACAAAATACATGTACCCTCTCAGAGGTCTAGTGGACATTGGGCCGCAAAAATATGAATGTATAAGTTGCAACGCACCATCTCATCTATTGTCACTTATTGGGAATGATGCCTTAAGATATCTCCCAAGTGTGCACCCCCTGCACACATCATCATGTTTTTTGCTTAATTATAGAACACTTTTGTTGTCTCCTTGAGCATCCTATGTGCTCCATCATGTAGATGACCCATTCTCCTATGCCACAGTTTTTTTAGGTCTCGCTCATTGTTACTGCTATTACTGTTGTTGTTGCTAATTGAGTGCCTTTGGAGAGTTGAGTTGTAACTTATATAACCTGTTGCTATGAACTCCAATCTGCTTCATCTTCTTCTAACTTTGGTGTTTGATGAACACCTACTTCCTCACGAAGTAGAAATCATATTCCTTTTCATGTAGTTATAACATTGAAATCAATTTCATACCTAAGCTCGACACATGCAACACATTTGTAACACTGGTGGTTGCCCAAACTCCCTCTGAATCTTGATGGTGCCTCTCCCAACTAAAGTAAATTTACCTTTGTTTCCCATCTATATCTGGAATTCCATCTGCTCCTCCCTATAGCTGGAGAATTAGTCTCTAACTCTTGTCATGTGAGTTGATGCTCCACTCTCTATATACCAGAAACCATCTGAAGTCGAGCTAAAGAGGAAATTTATTTGAGCGAATTCATGATCTTCCAATCTAGAAGACAAATCTAGAGCCTCCTAAATGTTGAATATCTCTATGTACATATTGGAAAATCTAAGAACTTCAAATACATGGGAGGAATCTTGGGTATAACTCTTTATGTGCTTTTCTCTTCCTTCCCTACGCTGATTTGCAACTGCAAAACCCTTGCTACAAAACTATTGTGTTAGATCTACTCTTTTAATCAATTGATCTGCTCACTGAAAACCCTCTCCAACAATTCTACTGTCTGTTTCTGAGGAAAATAAAACTTTTCCTCCATCTTGGATCTGGAAATCAATTTCCAGCCTCCCTTCAATACACACTATTTGGTTGGCCTCGGAAGATCTAGAAACAGGTGCTTCATATATCCCTCTAAAAATGCAAAATATTTCTTCCTTCACTTCTGAGTGTTTTATATGATCAACAATGCTTTGATACTATGTGAAAAATCCTTGAACGATAACAACTGGATATTATTCTCCTAACTTTAATAGTTTTATTTGTCTTCAATAATTATTATTATGGAAAATAATGAATAATTCACACTGCAATTCTTCACAACAAAAAATATGATGCAGAAATATAAATATGAAACCGAGAAATATATGCACATACACAATAAAATTTACGTTGTTATTTTTGGACAATTGTCCTTGGAAAAAACCCAAAGGGAAAATTGATACAACAATTGAGGGTTTTATAATTATGCAGCAATTTGAGAGATTTACAACTGGTTGCCTAACTGGAAAACCTCCAACAATATATATATATATATATATATATATATATATATATATATATATATATATATATATATATATATATATATATATATATATATATATATATATATATATATATCAACTAGCTAAATAAATTGGAGATCCAAGATCTTCCTCTGCAACTCGAACTGGCCATATCCTGATAACTCGCACTCCTTGGAAATTCGCACTGTTAGACTGGGAATGTGCACTGCTATAGAGAATCCACTCACTCAAATCTATATTTTCCTCCAGGTGTGATGCCCAACCTCCATATTCATTTGGATCCAACTCACTCTACCTTATGGACCCTGATTCGACTTCCTGCAACTGAAACGATGTTGTTCCGACAACTCGTGCTACGGTTTCTGGCTATTCGCACTACTTTGTACGACCTCCTATACAAATAATTCAACCTCCTTTTTCCTTAACACTTTGACACTGGAAATTCACTGGGAATTTATTTGGACTCCTACTACTCCCAAATATTTTTTTTTTCCCTCTGCTACTTTCTCTCCCTGGCTCGAATTCTGCCCTGCTAAATATTGCGAACTGGGTAGTTCAATATGCCTTGCTCACTTGATGCAAACTATGTCTTCTCCAATCCCTTCAACATGTTCTTATAATCTCTTGCTGGAATATCAACAACCAAGATCTAATCATGATCGATGGCTCAAATCATCTTAGACTCCGTTAAGTCACTTTTTCGGAAGTCTCTAAAGCAAAATCAATTTTCTCCATTAATACCCATTATTTAATCAATTTTCCTAAGTTAGACTTAGGAAACTTTTAATTATTGATCGATTAATTTAATTAAGAGATTTCTAAGTGTTTTCTCTCGAAACCTTTTCTAGGTTTTGGAGATCTCATATTCCTTTTGCCTTTATGACACCTTAGAGACTAGAAAACGTGTCTATTGCTACCATATCCATCAAAAACTTACATTGAGTCGGGGGCATTGTTACTACTAAGCACATTTATTTGTTGATTATGGAGTAGATTGGTGAACTCCTCTCTTGCCATTATCTTCTTATAAAATTTGAGTTTGCGGCCACTAACTAAGGGTATGTTTTCTTCATACATAGTTTTGATCTTGACTAATATATTGTCAATGCATGTGTCTACTTGGTATGACCCCAACCATCTATTCTAAGTTTTCCTTTGAAATATTTAAATCTTGGGTCATAGAGAAGGGCCCAATATCCTTCTCTAAAACCATAGACTTGATAAACTTATCATGCCATATTTTTCTTTGTTCTTGGACTACTTCAACGTGAAACTAGGCCTATTTCCTATATTAATATAAGGAATTTAGTCACTAAAATCATTCTTGTTGGTCTATTGAAAGGTTTATATTAAGGTTTGAAGCCATTTTATGTGCCTATATATCAAATTTTACGAGGAACATTTCCTTTTTTCGATATACTAGCTATTATGGTGTGAAACCTATGGTGGTTTTATGAGTTGTATTATGTGCCTATACAACTTAAACCAATTTTTTTTCCCAATATTTCTTGTGTAAGTGGATTGTTTTTGTTAGGATGTTTTCCAATTCTCTTTGGATTACTTATATTGATCATTGGTTTGAGGGTGGTATGCAATTGATTTCCTTTGGTGTATTTTGTTCAACTGCATGAGATTTATAATAAGATTAGAGATGAATTGGGGGTCATAATTCGTTATAATTTCTATTGTGATGTTAAACCTAGAAATATATTCTCATTTAGGAATTGTGCCACTTTCTCTTAATTTGCATTTTCCATGGCTTTTACCTTTGACACGTGGTCAGATATTCAATGGAAACTAGGGTGTGATGCTTTTGGTTTCAAGGAGGGATAATCAGCCTTATAAATTATAAGCCCCATTTCTTAAAGGGCTCAAATGAGCCTTGGGAATACAATAGAATTTTATCCATCTTCATTGGCTTTCCCATCCTTTGGCTTTCATGATAATGTCAGACATATCATTCAATGTGTTATGCATAATAGGCCAATAGTATCCAACTTGCAAGATCTTGTAGGTTGTTCTTCTTATAGTATAACGACCTCCATGATGTTCATCATGGAATACATGGAGAATTTCATATACCTCATCTTTTTACATAAACATTTTAAGAATATAATATGGTCTGAGCTTAACCATGTATCCCTTTATCCATATATAGATGGCACTTTTCTTGACAAGTTTGTTGTGTTCACTATAAGAGAAGTATTAGGGAAATATCAATGTAGTAGGTAGTTTAATAAGTCAAAAAACTAGGGAGTCTTTATAAATATTGCATAGATGTATTCATCTGGAAGGTCATCCACAACTTCATTATCTACAATACTTATCAATCTCAATTGGAAATTGGCAATAACAATCTATTTACCTAATTTGTTAAGGATTATTAGATCAAATTCCTATATTAGTATAAGTCGTCTAATTATCCTACCATTAATATTAGTTTTATTCATTAAAATTTTGATGGCAACACGGTTTCTTGTTAGTCTTAAAGGGAAATTTTCAACAACATTTTATTTACTTGGCTTGTCAAGGATTGTTAGAGCAAATTCTCATGTTAGTAAGAGCCATCTAATTATCCTGCCATTACTATTAGTTTGATTCATTAAATACCTAGTGGCAACATGGTCCATATGGAAAAAATTGGGTATTTACTCACGTAATGTCTAAATTTGTTTATGGCATATACAACTACAATATATTATTTCCTAGTGATAATATAGTTCAATTTAGTCCTAAATAAGTTTTTGCTGATAAAATAATTTGAGAAAAAAATCTTATCTTCTTGTTGGCCTAAAACTACCCTTAATGCCTTATTATATACATCGATATGTATGTGGAATGGAATACACCACTTAGGTTCTAGCAATACGGGGGTTTAGATAGGTTGTTTTCCAATATCATATCTAGTAGAAATCTATCCTTGGAGAGCAGTGTGAATAAAGGGTATGCTAATTTGCTAAAATATTTGACAAACCTTTGGTAGAAACCTACATGGCCTAGAAAAATCCTCATATCTTTTTGTTTTTGAGACTTAGGTGGGCATTTAATTATGTTCACCTTAGCTTACTTCAACCCTCCCATAAGAGATATCGTGACCTAAGCTAATTCCTTTACTCACAAACATGTTGAATTTTTCGTTACTTAGTGACAGATTCATCTGCTCACATCATTTTCAACAAATTATCTAGACTCGTTAAGGATTCTAGAAATGAATTTCTATATGGAGTGAAATCATCCACATAGATTTGTACAATGTAATGAACTAGATTCGAAAATTTGTTGAGGACAGCTTGTTGGAATGTTGCAAGGGAATTTCATAGGAAAAAAGGGAAGAAGGTTCTAGGAAAATGTGCCTCAAAGACACGTAAAAGTAGGTTTTTCATTCTCCTCAAGGATGACCTATATTTGGCTATATACATTAAAATCATATAAAAATTAAAATTACTTTTTACTTGCAAATTCATGTGATACTTGATCAATAAAAGGTGAGGGAAAATACTCCTTTCTTGTGGTCTTGTTCAACTCTAGATAATCTACACACACCCTGAAATTTCCATTCTTCTTGGGTACTATAACCAAGGATGAAGCCCATGACTATCATAGATTCAGTAGATGAATCCTGCATCTAAGATTTTTTAACAACTCTTCCTTGAATATGTATTTTAAGGAATAATTCATCCTCTTTTGAGGTTGTCTTATGGGTGAAGATTCATCCTCATGTAGATGTGGTGTGTACAAATGTCTAGATGAATTTCCTTTGTGTCCTTGTAATCCCATGCAAAGTTTGTTGTGTGTTTTTTTAGAACATTTAGTGGTTGATGTTATTGGACAATAGTCATTGAATTATTGTTGACTTTATAGTTTCATATGGGGATATTTCCATTGTTTTGATTGTAGTTTGTTCAACCTAGACATCAAATAAATACTGCAAAATAAATATCTTTCAAATCATTAAAAAAAATTCAAATTGCCCTTCTTCCAATTAGCCAGTGTATTCTTCAGTTTTTACAAGGCTTGGATACATATTTTGCATGTAATTTGAAATGAAAGTGTCTTAATATGTATCTTTATGGCTAAATCTATTTCAATTGTAAGGAGAATGTGTATTGTGGCCTATAATTTTTCTTCTCCTTCCTCTTGTCCTACCCAAATAAGTGTTTCAGTGTCAACGAGTGGCCTGACAAGAAGATAAAGTATGAGTTTCTTTTGTGATTGACCATTTGTGATGGTCATATTTTCTTCCCTACATTTGATATATGCATCAATTGTAACTAGCTAAGGTATTCATAGGATCAGGGTTTACCCACTAAGTTTGGATGTAGTTTGTATACTAGTATTATGAAATTTTTTGAGTACTCCCATGAATCAATAGAAACCATCACATACTCTAAGACTCCTTCGGGATTCATTATTGATCTATCTTCTAGTTGGAGTATAATAGATGGGTATTTGAATAGTTACCTTTGGTTAAGTCTAGTCATGGTATCCTTTATCATAGCATTGATGATTGCCCCTAGGTTTATTAAGGTGTTATGGATTAATATTTTTTTTATATGAACATCTACATATAATGCTATCTAGATCTAAGTATTTAGGAATAAATATTTTCCTAACATAAAACCTACAGTTTGACCTATCAGATTAATTATAGGAGAGTCTTTTATTTCCCTTGGCCTCCCAATGCATTTTTCTTTCATCAATTTGTTGTAAATAGGAACATCCTTAATAGCCAAGCGGAGATATATTTTGATACATAAGTTCTAAAGTTCACCTAAGAGGTAATTTTCTAAGTTTGTGTAAGTCTACTTAGCTTTGATCCTTTTAAGAAAAGGAGGTGTTGGTTGAGGGATAGGTTGTTCCTTTAGTGGATGATTGTCCTCCTCCTCAAATCTCTTATCATCTATAGGATCTATAATGAAAGGAGGGGCTATCAATACCTTTGATAACCTCAAATTGATCTCTTGAAAAACCATAGAGTAAGTTTCATCGGTGCTACTCTAATTTTTGTATACTTGTTGGACATGTTGGAAACACTGGGAGGGGGGTGAACCAATATTTATTTTTAATTCTTCTGTTTACCAGTTAATATTCTTACACAATTATAATTAGAGAAATAAATAATAAGGATTTTATTATAAACAATAAATTACACTAATCCTCTTACAAAAAATTGATTACGTTGTTGTTTGATGGCACCAACCCTTCAATCTTCCAGGATCCAACCTGTTTCCAAGCTCCAACTTGGAATTTTGTGAGGCTCCAACCTCTAAGGCTTCAACCCTATCCTTCTCAAGGCTCCAACCTTGATTTCTAGAGGCTCTAACCCCTAAGGCACTAACCCTTCAATATTCTTAATAAAAACGAGTAATTAACTTACTTGAATATCTTCACAAGATTCTACATTGTTCAATGCTTCATATGTTCAATTAGTTCCAAAAATAATTAGATCTTGATTTTGTAACGTTCTTCAATCTTTAGGTCTCCACCATTGACTGCATATGCCTTGATGATGCCACCACAGTTACCTCAAGGTGTTGGATTGTATCTGAGTGTTATCCTTGTAGCTAACTTCTCCTTCATTAGTCTAGTGTAGATATACACATGTATATAAAGGACCGAGCATTAGGCCTCCATCACTTGTTAGTTTTCTTCACAAAAAAATTATAATATTGTCATATCTTAGCCAGATAATACACGAGGTTTGAGTTACTTTGAGTATGTGTCAACTATCCAATCTGAGACCACGGGTCTAAGGGTAATCTGAGCCTAAGAAGATAACAGAGATCTGAGCTTTGTGGAGAACGTATCGAGTCCTGTGACCGTGATTAAATCCTGAGCTACAAACAGGTCCGAGCCACATAGACCATGTAGCTACCTGTGAGGAGATGCTTCTTATTTGAGCCCTCTTCCGAATTATGTGATGTATCTTCAACTGTTTTAAGAAGATCCAGACCACACTTTGGTTAGTTGTAGCCTAGACCTAGTCACAAGACTTATACACCAGGTATATATTATTGTAATGGTGGTTTCCTGAGAATGTGATGGTGGCTGCCTGTAAGAAAAGACAGACCCTTAAACATTGTTCTGTCCACAAATTCCAGTTCCATCGAGACTATGATGCCCATGGATTTGAGGTCTATCAATTCAAGCTCCATCGAAACGGTAATGTCCTTAGATCCAAACTATTACAACTGTGTCTACTTCAAATTTCAGGTAAACTCGTCCTTTTTCTAACCCAATCACAAATATTTATTGGATTTTCAATCTTCTATCCTTTATTCCTTCAAGTTCACAAGTTGTGAAATTTATCTCGCTCTCTGTGGTGGATGACCGAGTTGGATGATTAGAAATGAAGGCTTATGATCATATTTATATACATTATGTTATGAAAATGTAGGGACATGACCCTTGGAAGGAGGTTGACATGAGAGATAGGGTATAGGTTGGCTAGATGTCAAAAATAGGATATATAAATTTCAAAAATCAATTTCTCCTGGACTATTTAGAGTTAGGAGTTGAGTGAGGGCTCATTGGAAAGAGGAAAGAGTCCTCTTTAATATGGGGAGGGAGCAAATGTGATAGGATGCCTCCAAGGTGTAAAAAATATATTTGTTCTTTGTGATTTTTCTTGAAATAAAAGTGCCCACGACAACTATCCATGTCATCTATGTCATCAAGTCCTTCATCAAGTCAACTATCCATGTCATCTACGTATGTCATCAATTATAATCCTCCAATAGTGCAGCATCCATCAAGCGTGCTTATATTTTCAACAATGAAAATTATTGACCAACAAGACTTGTCTATTGTTTAGATTGGGTGTTGGTTGGGAAGACAAATAATGTTGTTTTGGATTTGCTTGTTATTATTTATTAGAGTGTTGGTTTATTGAGGTGGAGGTGGAAGAAATGATTGTTATTTCTAAGTTTTAGGTCTCCACCATTGTGGAGGTTGAGATGGGAATGATTGCATGGGATTTTGGAATGGTTAGGGATGGTTTTTGGTATTGTCATGTTTTTGTATTGTCCTTGTAGGTTGATTAAGATGATACTAGGGTTGAGCTTGCATTTGTGCATTTTATTCAACAAAATATTAAGGATGGAAATAAGTCATACCATGTTGAAATAGTCAATCTATTCCTTTCCACCTCTAGTTGTTAAAACATAATTACTCCATATTCTTTTTAGTTCCTTGATAAGTAGCCTTTCTACTTGGAATGGAAGGACATTTGTTAGTTTAATGCCAATCTCCACAAATTCCACAAACTTTCATAGTATTGAGTGGACATTCATTTCTAGCATGTTTTGTTTGTGCATTTAGGACAAAAAACATATAGAGATTTTAATGTGTCTTCTTAATTTCTCTTAATCTAGGTTGCATCCATATACATAGCCAATGAATGTAAAATTTTTAGTTTTAATATCTTTAACAAGGTTCCTATTTCAATCCTTTCATAGTTGTAGAATTGGATGATTGTGGGACAACAGTCTTGTGACTCGTATCTTTCTTTTTGATAGACCTAGAGTAGTTCTTGATTACTTGCTTGATGCATTCATACTCCATTTATAATGCCTAAACCATTCTAAGAGGCATATATTTGGGTTTTTATTGTTGTATGTTTTGATAAGAATATGTACGAGTTTTTATCATTGTATGTGGGTTTGTGGCCCAATTTTGTAGATTTAGAAGCACATGTTTGAAAAAGAGGTTGTTTAAACATTGGGATATGTATTTAATTAATCATCTTAGCATGAAAAACAACCTTTATAAGTCTACAATTTCATAAATATATATAACTTTAAATATAATAAGTATAAGAACATTATTGTTGAATCAAATTTAATGTATACATGAGCCAATGGAATAGTAAGTATAAGAACATGGTTAGGTCTTGTACTTTAGTTCACTGGTATTTAGTGGGAACTTTGGTTCTCTCCTCTATGTTTTTAGTCTTACTGGTGAATCTATGATTTAATTGGGACTTGGAATAAAAGATGATGTCACTTGTAATTAATTAACTAGTCTAAGACCTTATTTACTTAAATAATATTTAAATACTATTTTTTTATATTGAAACATATATAAAATATAATTAACTCAATTAAAATAAAATTTAGTATAATATACTTTTTTCATGAAAATATCTTTATATTTCATATGAGGAAAATACATGTTTGACTTTTGCTCATACTTAATGTTGTAACTCCTAGAGAAAGCCTTGAGTTGCCAAAGACCAGTGCCTAGGACATCTTAACCAGTAGGGAGTATAAAGTGTATTTCAGACTCATTATCAGCTTAGGACTCCCTACCTTTTCAATTTGTGTAAAGCATCATCGTATAAATGGGACCAAACTACTTTCAGATTTGGCAAGGTATAAAGACACTGCAGAGGCAAGAAGGGAATCTTCAACGCATATATACTTCAGACAACTTAGAGACAGCTTTCATCTGGGAGGGCCAGTTTGTCAATGATGTATAGGTATTTTAAACAGAAAAACGTTTGTTGCGCAGAAGGAGAAAGGAGAGTACTAACTACCAATGAAATGGTACTCGGAAAACATATTTCAACATAATATGGGCTTAGAAGCTAAGAATCCATACATATCAATCAGTTTAGTAAGAATAACATTTCATGATGTTTAATACGGAGGGAATATGAATGATGTGTTAAGCGGAATGACATATCATGTATGAGCCATATTTAAAGCGACATAGACCAGTAAAGCATGAGTACCAAACAGCGATAAATTCATACCCGAGCCGGCAAGTCGCTCGCATTTCAAAACATGATATATGGAAATTGAAAACAGTGGAACGAACAATCATACAATATCACAAAGAAAGAGTCACAAACTATATATCATCAAGGCTGGAATCCTCACATACGAACAAAACTTCTCTTCATTGAAACCCCACGGGCTCTGTGTATTTGCATTGATGATTCCACCACAAGCATACAAAACTTCTTTACACTGCAAGTTTCTTTAGAAAATCTGGAACCCTTTTTTCTCATTAGATCTTACTTATATAGACTTCTATCCATCTTAGCGAGAAGATATTTTTTGGAAAAATATCTTCTTCGCATAACCAAAATTTGTTAAAGGTCATTCTCAAAACAACAAAATTCATGATGAGGAATAAGGCCTCTCATCATGGATAGTCAAGCACTTGGCCGTTTTCAAAAACAGAAAATTAAACAGTAGTTTGATGAAAAGTAAAATGCTGGAGTGGAGTAAACAACCCACTCGAAACTTAAAAGAAACTAATTCAGTAAAAAGTAAATAGGCCATTGAGGCCGAATCATGAGTTGACAAGATTTCATAGGTGTGGAAGAGTTGAAGCAGTTGATGATGCTGGAGGTGGGACGTTTGCTGATGAGCTGGCAATCTGGTTCGCAAACTGCGTGCATCTCTGTTGGCAGTCAGCTGAAGGTTCTGGCATCGCGGCGAATCCCTCCACTTTGACATAGGCCGCTGTGAGGGCGTTGAAACCCACCTCTGTAGGCAGCTTGTGCCTGATCAAGTGGAGGAGAAGTAACTCATGGCTGAGAGATGAAACAATGTTTTCACCCTTTAACCGAGCAATCTTATCTGTCAGGACATCTATCCGGTCTTTTTCTTCCTGCAGACGTGTCTTATATTCTGTCAACGGTTGTAGGACGGACGGAGTGGTTTGGTCCCAGCAATATGGGAGTCCAGTTGCTGTAATCTCGTTCCACACTACATCGAACCGGTCCACGTTTGATATCACCTATTGCAAGGCTTTCAAAGCTGCATCTCGGGCTGCCTCTTTGTCGATGATTTTCTGACATTCAAAGGCCTCCATGAACCGACTCGGTATGCCGTGCTTTTCCACTTCGTTTGATTCTAACCCCTGCAAGAAAGAAATATAGCTTTTAGCGTGCTGAGTTCTGTCGGACACATTGAGATCTGCCTCTTGGAATTTCCTGTTGAGATAAAGTATAGCAGCTTTGTTTTCCCCTATAATTTTCAGGAAATCCCATTGTCCTGTCACTGCTAAGATTATGTCTGACCAGATTATACTCCTCGCTTCTCTTAGAGTGATGTTGCCCTTCATGCGATTTTTGAGTTCAGCGATTGTTTTCTGCTGGTCAACTTTTGTCTTCTTCTCCTGCTCGATCTCTTTTTGCAATGTTTCTATCCTCTTGCCATTCTCAGCTGCCAAACCTTCTCGATCGGTGATTCTCTGCCTTGAGGTGATTGCCTGTTTCTCTAGCACGTCATTTGCGGCTTTTGTTGTATTCAGCTGCTCTGCGAGCGAGCTTGTTTCTGGCGGGGCTGTAGCAGGCGGACAGCTGTGATTGTCCCAGGTGTTTTGCAGCTCTATCAACCTGCTCTGGAGGGTGGTGATTTTTTCAGCTAGTTTTTCTCTGTCTTCCCTCTCTCTTGCTAATGAGTGAGCCAATTCTGCTTTTTCCTTTTCCACTTGCACCAGCTCGGCCGTCTGGACATGGTGGGAGGCTGGTATGCTGGCCTTGCCTTTCATTGATACGAGCTACTTCCGCAGCTGGTCTATTAAAGCGCCCTGCGGGTCTGTTTCTCCCGTGTCTTTTCCTCTGATTTGGTCTTGGAGGAAACGTACTTGATTTGCTTGGGCACGACAGTTTGCCTGTTCATTTTTCAAGGTAGCCCTTACCTGTTCATGTTTTTCCTCCAGCTTCTTCAGCGCAAGGGTGACCCACATCATTTCGTCTTTTACAATATCACATACAGTCTGAAACAGGTTACACAGATCAGTCGCAGGCACCTTTTTCATGTCGATTGCATGCTCGAGCACCTGATAGCTAGTAACACCTGAATTGGGATCCAAGAGGGTTTCCGCCATAGATAATACCAGATGTTCTGTATCCACGTTCATGGAGGCAGAGACCTTGGTGTGATATTTCTCAACATACCCTTCCAGCTCAGCCTTATACTTATCTCGGATCGCTCTATTTACTTGGTCCCTTTCTACTGCCCTTGGTGAGGTATGTTCTATGATGGCCTGTGTGACTTCCGTGAAGTCAGAAGAGGTGGTACTTTCCCTTAGCACCTTTATCCCTGCCTTACTTGTATCCAATTTGCCATACGTTGTGAATGGTTTAAGCAGTTGCTCCTCTCCTATGACTTCCGCCTCACTGGAGGCTGTTTTTTGCTTTTTGTGAGGGGGAACTACTTCTGAGGTGCCTGCTTCTTCTCCGCCTGTGCCTTTATTGACGTCCTCATCCTCCCCTATGGCAGATGAATCTGTCTCCATCTGCGAAACCAAAGGCCAAATTTCGAGATTAGCCCTCCATTCCATGAATGGCCTTGGCTCATGCATATAAGGTGCGGACTTGTTCCTTTTTCTTTTGTTCGAGATAATTTCTCGAGGATCATAAGCCTAACCATTTCCCAACCCCAGGTCCAGACCCTGCAACATTTTCTCAACAATTGGGAGAGCAAGTCTCGAATTCACAACAAAAGGGCCGATTGTGGTGGGGAGCCTCAGGATGTAACCCTTCTTGGCGAGGACAAAATGGAGCTGATCGGCCTTGAGGGTCTGCCGGATATATTCGAGTGCATAAACTCGACGCACAGGAAACACTGGTAGCCGGTAATGGGAAACTTCGGCTCCATAGACCCGAATTTCCATGTAATCATCGAATAGGAACCAATCCCCAATGCTCTGGGATTTTCCGGCTTGCAGCCAGCTCTTCGTTTCTGGAAAGACCCTAGGTGAAGGTGCGTCGTGAATAATAGAATAGGCAATAGACATGAAACTATTCACAAAACTGGAATAACCCTCCCCCTTGGGTAGTTGGCGTACAGAGAAATTCCAGTCGAAGACTGGTCGGGGTTGGGAATTCTCTCGATATACCTTGTCTAAACCAAAACCCTCAAATTTATCAGCATGTTGGTACAGGAAAAGA
This sequence comes from Pinus albicaulis, assembly GCA_034641835.2. Lineage (NCBI taxonomy): Eukaryota > Viridiplantae > Streptophyta > Pinopsida > Pinales > Pinaceae > Pinus > Pinus albicaulis. Next base: position 487,747,773 of record CM076581.1, read on the forward strand.
TAGAAAACCATTGAACAAAAACGGAACCGACTGGTTTCTTGAAGCTCCTGGAACTGGGTTCGAATGGCCGTGGCAAGGAAACCAGGAATATCTAACACTACCCCCTTTTGAGACATGAGCCATAAAAAATGGATGCACACTGTGGAAATCTCTTCCGAACTTCCTACCCCTAAAAGACCAGCAATGAGAGAAAGGATGGGCCGGACTTCCTCTCCGAACAAACTTAATGGAAAAGGTTCTAAGGTCGGGAGAGAAGTAATCTGATTTCCGGTTATAGAGGAGATGAAGGCTTTCTGGTTCTCCCATGGCTGTCTGGTGAACTGGGCGGCTAAAGTTGCTTCGCTGAAACTGATATATGTGGCACTGGTGGGAAAGCGAAGGGCTTGCTTGATAATATCGGGTGAAAGGGAAAAAACTTTGTTCCCTTGAGGAGAGGTGAAAGTGCCCCGATGTTCGTCGAAAACGTCTTTGAGCCAGGAAATAAAATCAACTACAGAATGAACCTGAGGGGTAATTTGGTGATACAGGCCAGACACGACCACCCGATATCGGTCTTTATTCCCAATATGACGTCTGAAAAGCTCAGGTTTAATGGTGCTGATATGAAACGGGTATTGAGGATTGGGGATTCGAGCTTGTAGGTCGATGAAGGGGTCGAACCCGAGAGGGTGTCTAGCTTCTCTGACCTGAGGGGTTTCTGGTTCGGCTTTCTTGGGTGTGCCCCTCCCCATGACTGAAATAACAAACTTTTAAAAGACGAAAGGGAAAACATAAAACAAATGAAGGACGGAATACCTGTGCACAGGGAACTATTCTCAGGAAAACAACGCAGGGGGTGCTGAAAGCGACTGGGTGGACCTTGGCGCTGGTTTCCAATTAGTACGTACCGTAGCTGGAACCCTGAGACCTCTACTGGAGTAAAAAAAACAAAACGGGAAACTGTTATCTTTTGACTGAAGGGTTTGAGGTAAAAGGGTGGATAGGTAAACTGAATGAGGAAGAGAGCCGTAAGGGCTCTGAAAGTGGAGCACGCGGCGTGTGAGGATTGGGTGTTGGTTAAGGACAGATGAACGCTGCGTGCCGGGTTTAACACTGGTACGGGCCTAAGTACCAGTTTACCTAAAGACTTACCTTACCTTAGCGCTGCAGTGAACCATACGATTCATGAAATATTTCGTTCGTGGGGCGTGTTAAATACGCGGCGTACCGGTCTTTAAAATCCATTTTCAGTTCTGCCACGTCACCGCTTACCTCGGGCCCACCCCACGACTGTTCAATACAATTCCGCGGGGGTATAAGTCTGTTCCCCCTCTCGTCTCTCGACCCCCGCGGAATTTCTCGTGTGTAGAATTCCCTCACGTGCTTGTTTTGGGGGTGTTTAACCTTTTGAATCCTCCCGCTTTACACCTTTCGTGTCATATGTTTGCGCCTTTTAATCTTTCAATTGCACATGTTTTATTTTAAGCACAACATTTGTCACATCCTCATATCTCTTTTTAGTCCATGCTTTAAATGTCTCGACGCCTGCCATAACATTTAATATACCTCTGTCCAAAGGTCCTTCTGTAAAAAATCACTGGTGCTACTTTATGACCAACATTGGCTCCACCTGGGGACGACACGTTTTACTCCTGAACGTGTCGAGAACTACGCAAACCGCCTGTTTATATTCCGTGTGCACCATCCATTGTCCTTCGTCTGCATCTTTAATTTCCTTGTTCACAACTCAACATGACTCATGCATTATTCAATTCAGAAAAGAAAACAGCTACTAATATACAATATGATACAATCAGGCCCTCTCGGCCTAGCTCAGAACTGAAAGTAGGGTTTTAGGAATTGACCATTTACAGGGGCGTCAAGGAAATCTCCCTGTAAATTCTCCAGCCTGAAAGTGTTGTTACCGCCCTGCTCTGCGATTTTGAAGGGACCGAACCAGAGGGGGTCGAATTTACCGTGCTTTCCTTTATCGGCCCTTCGTACGTCCCACCTGAGTACTAAGTCCCCTATCTGTAACTTTCTGTCTTTGGCGTGTTGATCAAACAGTTCTTTCATTTTCTCTTGGTATGTCTCCAGCCTCTGATTTACCTGACTACGCGTTTCTTCGAGTTCCACCAGCTGGTTAATTCTTCTAGTCATGTCATCAGGTTCTTCTTGACTCTCTTGCATGAACCGAGCCACAGGTAGGGCTAATTGTATAGGAAACACAGTTGCTCTTCCATATACCAGTTCATAAGGAGATTTCCCAGTTGCTCTTTTATTGGTGATTCTATTTGCCCAGAGAGTGAATTTCAGTTGGGAATCCCAATTCCTCTGATTTTCATTAATAGTCTTCTTTAAGGCCCTCACCAGGGTTTTATTCGAAGATTCTGCCAAACCATTTCCCTGCGGATAGTAAGCTGTGGAGTGACTTAGTGAGATATTATACTGCTGGCATAAACCCACAAATTTTGCAGATTTGAAGGCCTGTGCATTATCAGTCACTATTCTAGCAGGGCAGCCAAACCTGGATATGATGTTCTCTTCCATAAATTTTATTATCACTGTGTCTGTAGCATTCCTTGCAAGTATGGCTTCCACCCACTTCGTGAAGTAATCTGTAGCAGTCAAAATCCATTTGTGCTGGCCACTTGAGGGTGGGTGAATTTCACCTATGAAATCGATTCCCCGCTGTTTGAAAGGTTCGTCTACATGAACAGGGATCAAGGGCAGAGCTGCTAACTTTTGCTTTTCGGCGAATTTTTGGCATTTATCACATGTTCTAACCTAGGCAAAGATATCTCCGAATAATTTAGGCCAGTGGAAACCAGCCTTCAATATTTTATGAGTTGTGCCCCTCCAGCTGCAATGTCCTCCGCAGATACCCTCATGAAATTCGGTCATTATGTTCTCCACTTCGTTCTCTGCGAGTCACAGGAGTAGGACACCTGAAGGATCTCGCCAGTAAAGCTAGCCGTTTGAAACTGTGTATTTCTGTGATTTCATCCTCAGTGCCCTGTATTTCGTTTTATCACAGCTGGGTGGGCGGCTGAGTGTTAGGAGGTATTCTACAATCTCCTTGTACCATGGGCTGGTGAGGTACTTTAGACGCGTTTGTGGGCTGGCTATCTCCACAGCTTGTTGTTCCTCTTCCCCTGCAGACTCTCCGCCTGCTATCATAGACAGATTTATGCCTAAGGCCTGATAGTTTGATTCAGATAGAATTTTGGCTAGTCCCTGGCCCTTAATCAGTTTGGTAGGCCGAATATCCAGATCGTATTCCTGTATTTTGACAATCCATCTACCTCTTTTTCCTTCACTGTCACCCTGAACGAGAATGTCTTTAACAGCTGCAGCGGGCACAAATGCCGTGATGTGAGACTGCAAAATATACATGCGAAACACTTTGAGGGACTTTACTAGAGCATACGCCTATTTCCCCAATATATTGTATTTCAATTCTGCATCATGAAGGACCTGACTAAAGAAAGCTATGGGCTACTCATACCCATCATCATTTTTTTGTAAAAGAACCCCAGCTACTGTATGAGGTGAAGCAAAAGAGAATATCATAAATGGTTTAGCATAATCAGGCCCAGCCAGCACAGGGGCTTCAGCGAATGCATGTTTTATTCTAGCAAAGGCCTCCCGTGATTCTTGTGACCATTTCACCTCCGTATCCTTCTTCAACATATCTGTTATATGCCTAACTATCTCAGCATAGTTAGGAATAAACCTCCTCAGGAAAATGATACGCCCTAGAAACACCTGCACTTCTTTCTTATTCCTGGGGAGGGAGATACCATTTATAACCTCCACTCTTTTAGGATCAATATTGACCCCATCCCTAGTCACAATGTGCCCCAGGAGCTTACCCTCTTCTAATGCAAACAAATATTTCTGAGGATTGAGGGAAAGACCATACCTCCTACATTTTTTAAATGTTCTCTGTAAGTGTTGAATATGCTCAGCATCATCTTTCGAAAACATTGTAATATCGTCCAGATAAACCACCAGAAATTTATCTTGCTCCCCAACAAAAGCGATATCCATGGCCCTCTGAAAAGTGGCTCCTGCGTTAATTAGCCCAAAAGGCATCCTAGCGTACATGAATGTACCCCAAGGTGTGGTGAAAGCAGTTTTCTTCTGGTCCTCTGGGAGTACAACCACCTGGTTATAACCCGAAAAACCGTCCATCATAGACATTCTAGAGGCCCCCACCACTTTCTGCAGAATGTGGTCCATCTCCGGTAATGGGTAATTGTCCTTCAAGGAGGCTCTATTCAAATTTCTAAAATCAACGCACAACCTTATTTCTCCATTTTTCTTTCGGACAGGGACTAGATTTGCCACCCATTCAGAGTACTTTAATGGCACAATTATTTTAGCCTTTAGCAGCTTCTTGATTTCTTTCTCAATGGAGGGGAGTAGCAGAGGATTTATTTGTCTGAGCTTCTACTTGTGAGGCTTTGCATCTGCCTTCAGGGGAATTTCATGCTGCAAAATGCTGGTATCAAACATTTTCAGGTCTTGATAGGACCATGCAAATACATCCTTGTACGACTGAAATAGTTTCGAGTACCTCTCCTTATATTCATCCGGGACTCTTCTGGACAATCTTACGATTTTGGGCTCAGCGGCAGTACCTAGGTTCAGGTCCTCTAGCTGGTTTTCCTCTGTCGTTTTGTTGGGCTGCCTGGGGACGTCATTTTTGTCGAACAGTCTTTCAAGAGGCACCAGCCCTCTAGGGATGACGTTTCCCTTCAGCTGTAACACTTTACTTCCTGCCATTTTTTCTTCCCACCTGTTTCCTGATTGGTTCTCAACATCATCTTCCTCATAACAGTCAATTTTCATATTGGAGAACTCCCCAACTGTCTCTAGGAACCTTTTCACTTGCTCATCATCCTCAAACACTTGCCAATGTTTGACATTGTCTGGGATTGAAGGTCGATATCTTACCTCTATCTCATACCTCAAGAGGGGATTTTGGGGTGGACGGAAGGTATTGGCAGCTACAGCAAGTGAATCTGCAATCCTATTCTGCTCCCGGGGCATGAACTGAATATTAAAGGCTGAGAAAAAGTTTTCCACCATGTCCCATACTTCATTCCTGTAAGCTCTGAGACGAGGATGCTTAGCTTGACACTGAATCTTGATTTGTCGGACCACCAATTCCGAATCGCCCAAGACCTTCAGACTCTGGATATTCATATTCCTGGCTGTCTGCAACCCCAGCAAAAGCGCTTCGTACTCAGCCAAGTTGTTGGTGGCCTCATACTCTAATTTGAAGGACAGCGGAACCCATTTTCCTGTAGGAGAAATCAGTAACACTCCAGCCCCGTTACCTTCATTATAATTTGCTCCATCAAAATGTAGAGTCCATATCCCGGTTTCAAGGCTCTCTAAGGATTTTTGGGTCCTTATTTGACAGAAGGAGGGCTCGTGAGCATAACTGTGATCTTCTTCTAACATCAGGCATGAAAAGTCTCCTTCCTTACTGTAAACAGGAGAATTTTCTGAGCTGTCAAACTTGGTAATCGTTTTGACTAATCTGGTCTCTCTGTATAGTCTCCTCTCTTAGCCACCAAAAATTGGGATAGTGGCATATGTTAGATCCAATTTGATTGACCCACCAATTTTTGTTCCCCAGGACCTTGATAGTAGCATACCAAAGCGGGCTGGGATATCGGCCACCACAATATCCATTACTACACTTTTGGCTGGGATTTGGGCCAGATTGACCACTAGATCCTTGATCATGCCCAGGCATTTAACTCTTTTGGAGTCAAATCAGTACAAATCCTTATATGGACGAGTGATTTGGAGTCCTAATTGTTCCATGGCAGATAGAGGCATAAGATTGTGGGAGACCCCAGAGTCTAGCATACAATTGTGGAGCAATAGATCGTGGATCACCAGAGACACATAGAAGGGAGGTGTGGAAGGGTCTAACTCCTCAACGTGTGGACCAAACACCACCATAGGCCTTTCTTCTTGTAGGTTGAGACTATCTGGAATGTGTATTACCTCTGGAGGAAGTATGAAGGATGTGACTTGGGACTGATATGCTGGCTGTTTCAATAGCTCAGTCAAAGGGACTGGGATTTTAACTTTTTCAAGCTCTTTTTGTCAACTGAAGACAGGTGCAGACTTATCTATTGACACTTCTTTCTCTTTTGAATCTTTGCTTTGGAGGGGAGGCTTGACTTATTTTACAATGGGCTTGACATTAGGGGATGCAGTTACTTGAGAAGCAGAAGGCCTATGAGTATCAGATTGTAAAGGTTGGTCCAGAGGTCTCTTACCTTCATCAGGGGTTCTCTGGGCCATCTCCTCCTGAACAGGTGCTGGGTTTTGGGGTGTGTCCTCCTCCTCATCTTGAGTGCGGGTTCTCTTTCTAGAGGACCTGAGATCATATTTCTTGTTGAACTGAGCCTGCATGAAGTCGACAAACTGCTTGCAGTAGTCGCTAATCTCCGGATCCTCGGTACTTTCATCAGCTTTTTCTTGTGCTGACACTTCCCCTATTTCCACTGCATGTAAGGGGCATTCTACTTCGTCACTGCTCACATAAGCTAGATAGGCCTCCTCTCCTTCATAAGTGACATCCTCGGTAGGACAATCAACTTGACCTTCTAAGTACAGAGGATGAGGTACTTGGTCAGGCTGCTCCTTTCGTTCCCTTTGCAGGATTTGCAAGGGAGGTTTCCGATTTTGAGGATTGTACCCTCTGTTTGGAGCATTTTGGAAATTCTTCGGAGGTGAGTTCTTGGTCTCCATCTCAAGCTTAGTCAACTTACTCGAGATATTCTTGATCATCTTGTTCATTTCCTCGAGCTTTTCACTGGCTGAATCTCTGTCTTGGCTTGAAGTGGATACTTCCTCCTTTCCCCTTCTTCTAATATCTTGTTCATATTTCCCTTTGGATTTGCCAATAGAGGCAAAATTTGCTTCTATCTCCAATGCGTCGGTCTGTGCATCGTCCAGAGTGGCAGGCTTCCTTTCTCTCAAGGAGAAACCGAACTCAGAATCAAACGCTGCCACAAAAACGACCTTGGCAGTGGTCTGGTGAGGCTTCATGTCGGCGGGGAGACTCAGGTACAATTTGTTAAATCTTCTAATAAACTCTGACACCCCTTCATTGTGTTTCTTTTCAGAGTGTTGAATTCAGTAAGAATATTATCATGATCTTTCTTTTCCCCCCATTTTTTGATGAAAGTATCCTCCATTCCCTCCCATGTATTGATAGAACGAGCTCCAAGTGTCTTGAACCACTTTCTAGCTTCCCCATCTAAGGACTGCACAAAAATCCTTAGGACGACGTCCAGATGTTCCACATTAAAATTCTCTGCAAAAGAGCAAAAGACTTCGATATGTTTCTGGGCTTCAATCTCATTCTCACCACAAAATCTAGGCAGGATCTTTAAATAATCTTGCGGCATGTCATTTAATACTGCAGGGAGCTCCAGAGGAGCATATTTGTTTTGCAGGAATCCAGGGACGTTAGCCATTGGAGGAGGAGGTGGAGGTAACAAGAGAGCTTGGTGAGTAAGTGGAGGGTTAGGTGGAAGCGTAGTGTGAATGATGATATGAATATAATGAACGGCGGCTTGGGATGATGGAGACAAGGGTGGAGTGGTAACAGCAGATACTTTCGTGACCTCTTTAACTTCCTCGACCTCTGGATTAAGACGAAATATGTAACGGGTGGTGTCTACTGACTCAGCCTCGTCCTTGACTCGGATATTTCCCGCGGGTAAATAGTCTGAATAATAGCCAGTTTCACCTAGAGCAGAGTTAGAATCTTGCCACTGAACAACCTGAGAAGAGGAAGAAGGAAGATCTTCTAGAGAGAGTGGTGGAATCTCAGTATGAACAAAGGGTCTCCCCCTCCAGCTTCTTCTATGTAAAATTCTTTCTGGGTCAGACATAGAAGGCGTCTTAGGCTGAGAAGTATCTGACCTAAGGTGTGGCTTCCGAGGAGCCAGGACTACAAAAAGATTTAGCAGGGAAAATGAATGTGGAGGCGCCAAGGTGAGGGATCTAAAACTCTCAACTCTTCATGCTCACCTAATTGAAGAGTGAAATATGGTTTTGTCAAGGCCCAGGGATTTCAATTTTTCATCAACTTCGTCCCTGGCAACGGCGCTAAAAAGATGTTGTAACTCCTAGAGACAGCCTTGAGTTGCCAAAGACCAGTGCCTAGGACATCTTAACCAGTAGGGAGTATAAAGTGTATTTCAGACTCATTATCAGCTTAGGACTCCCTACCTTTTCAATTTGTGTAAAGCATCATCGTATAAATGGGACCAAACTACTTTCAGATTTAGCAAGGTATAAAGACACTGCAGAGGCAAGAAGGGAAACTTCAACGCATATATACTTCAGACAACTTAGAGACAGCTTTCATCCGGGAGGGCCAGTTTCTCAATGATGTATAGGTATTTTAAACAGAAAAACGTTTGTTGCACAGAAGGAGAAAGGAGAGTACTAACTACCAATGAAATGGTACTCGGAAAACATATTTCAACATAATATGGGCTTAGAAGCTAAGAATCCATACATATCAATCAATTCAGTAAGAATAACATTTCATGATGTTTAATACGGAGGGAATATGAATGATGTGTTAAGCGGAACGACATATCATGTATGAGCCATATTTAAAGCGACATAGACCAGTAAAGCATGAGTACCAAACAGCGATAAATTCATACCCGAGCCGGCAAGTCGCTCGCATTCCAAAACATGATATATGGAAATTGAAAACAGTGGAACGAACAATGATACAATATCACAAAGAAAGAGTCACAAACTATATATCATCAAGGCTGGAATCCTCACATACGAACAAAACTTCTCTTCGTTGAAACCCCACGGGCTCTGTGTATTTGCATTGATGATTCCACCACAAGCATACAAAACTTCTTTACACTGCAAGTTTCTTCAGAAAATCTGGAACCCTTTTTTCTCATTAGATCTTACTTATATAGACTTCTTCCTACCTCAGCAAGAAGATATTTTTTGGAAAAATATCCTCTTCGCATAACCAAAATTTTTTAAAGGTCATTTTCAAAACAAAAAAATTTATGATGAGGAATAAGGCCTCTCATCATGGATAGTCAGGCGCGTTGCCGTTTTCAAAAACAGAAAATTAAACAGTAGTCTGATGAAGAGTAAAATGTTGGAGTAGGGCGAGCAACCCACTCGAAACTTAAAGGAAACTAATTCAGTAAAAAGTAAATAGGCTGTTGAGGCCGAATCATGAGTTGACAAGACTTCATAGGTGTGGAAGGGTTGAAGCAGTTGCTGATGCTGGAGGTGGAACGTTCGCTGATGAGCTGGCAATCTGGTTTGCAAACTACGTGCATCTCTGTTGGCAGTCAGCTGAAGGTTCTGGCATTGCAGCGAATCCCTCCACTTTGACATAGGCTTGTGTGAGGGCGTTGAAACCTACCTCTGTAGGCAGCTTGTGCCTGATCAAGTGGAGGAGGAGAAACTCCTGGCTGAGAGATGAAACAATGTTTTCACCATTTAACTGAGAAATCTTATCTGTCAGGACATCTATCCGGTATTTTTCTTCCTGCAGACGTGTCTTATATTCTGTCAACGGTTGTAGGACGGACGGAGTGGTTGGGTCCCAGCAAGATGGGAGTCCAGTTGCCGTAATCTTGTTCCACACTACATCGAACCGGTCCACATTTGATATCACCTGTTGCAAGGCTTTCAAAGCGGCATCTCAGGCTGCCTCTTTGTCGATGATTTTCTGACATTCGAAGGCCTCCATGAACCGACTCGGTATGCCGTGCTTTTCCACTTCGTCTGATTCTAACCCCTACAAGAAAGAAATATAGCTTTTAGCATGCTGAGTTCTGTCGAACACATTGAGATCCCCTATCATTTTCAGGAAAGCCCATTGTCCTGTCACTGCTAAGATTATGTCTGACCAGATTATACTCCTCGCTTCTCTGAGAGTGATGTTGCCCTTCACGCGATTTTGAGTTCAGCGATTGTTTTCTGCTGGTCAGCTTTTGTCTTCTTCTCCTGCTCGATCTCTTTTTGTAGTGTTTCTATCCTCTTGCCATTCTCAGCTGCCAAAATTTCTAGATCGGTGATTCTCTGCCTTGCGGTGATTGCATGTTTCTCTAGCACGTCTTTTGCGGCTTTCGTTGTATTCAGTTGCTCTGCGAGCGAGCTTGTCGCTGGTGGGGCTGTAGCAGGCGGACAACTGTGATTGTCCCAGGTGTTTTGCAATTCTGTCAACCTGCTCTGGAGGGTGGTGATTTTTTCAGCCACTTTTTCTCTATTTTCCCTCTCCCTTGCTAATGACTGAGCCAATTCTGCTTTTTCCTTTTCCACTTGAACCAGCTCGGCCGTCTGGACATGGTGGGAGGCAGGTATGCTGGCCTTGCCTTTCATTGATGCAAGCTCCTTCCGCAGCTGGTCTATTAAAGCGCCCTGCGGGTCTGTTTCTCCTGTGTCTTTTCCTCTGATTTGATCTTGGAGGAAACGTACTTGATTTTCTTGGGCGCGACAATTTACCTGTTCATTTTTCAAGGTAGCCCTTACCTGTTCATGTTTTTCCTCTAGCTTCTTCAGCGCAAGGGTGACCCGCATCATTTCGTCTTTTAGCATATCACATAAAGTCTGAAACAGGTTACACAGATCAGTCGCAGGCACCTTTTTCATGTCGATCGCATGCTCGAGCACCCGATAGCTAGTAACACCTGAGTTGGGATCCAAGAGGGTTTCCGCCATAGATAATACCAGATGTTTTGTATCCACATTCATGGAGACAGAGACCCTGGTGTGATATTTCTCAACGTACCCCTCTAGCTCAGCCTTATACTTATCTCGGATCGCTCTATTTGCTCGGTCCCTTTCCACTGCCCTTGGTGAGGTATGTTCTATGATGGCCTGTGTGACTTCCGTGAAGTCGGAAGAGGCGGTACTTTCCCTTAGCACCTTTATCCCTGCCTTACTTGTATCCAATTTTCCATATGTTGTGAATGGCTCAACCAGTTTCTCCTCTCCTATGACTTCCGCCTCACTAGAGGCTGTTTTTTGCTTTTTGTGAGGGGGAACTGCTCCTGAGGTGCCTGCTTCTTCTCTACCTATGCCTTTATTGACGTCCTCATCCTCCCCTGTGGCAGATGAATCTGTCTCCATCTGCGAAACCAAAGGCCAAATTTCGAGATTAGCCCTCCATTCCATGAACGGCCTTGGCTCATGCATATAAGGTGCGGACTTGTTCCTTTTTCTTTTGTTCGAGATAATTTCTCGAGGATCATAAGCCCAACCCTTTCCCAGCCTCAGGTCCAGACCCTGCAACATTTTCTCAACAATTGGGAGAGCAAGTCTCGAATTCACAACAAAAGGGCCGATTTTGGTGGGGAGCCTCAGGATGTAACCCTTCTTGGCGGGGACAAAATGGAGTTGATCGGCCTTGAGGGTCTGCCGGATATATTCAATCGCATAAACTCGATGCACAGGAAACACTAGTAGCCAGTAAGGGGAAACTTCGGCTCCATAGACCCGAATTTCCGTGTAATCATCGAATAGGAACCAATCCCCAATGCTCTGGGATTTTCCAGCTTGCAACCATCTCTTCATTTCTGGAAAGACCCTAGGTGAAGGTGCATCGTGAATAATAGAATATGCAATAGACATGAAACTATTCACAAAACTGGAATAACCCTCCCCCTTGGGTAGTTGGCGTACAGAGAAATTCCAGTCGAAGACTGGTCGGGGTTGGGAATTCTCCCGATATACCTTGTCTAAACCCAAACCCTCAAATTTATTAGCGTGTTGGTACAGGAAAAGATAGAAAACCATTGAACAAAAATGGAACCGACTGGTTTCTTGAAGCTCCTGGAACTGGGTTCGAATGGCCGTGGCAAGGAAACCAGGAATATCTAACACTACCCCTTTTTGAGACATGAACCATAAAAAATGGACGCACACCGTGGAAATCTCTTTCGGACTTCCTACCCCTAAAAGACCAGCGATGAGAGAAAGGATGGGCCGGACTTCCTCTCCGAAAAAACTTAAGGGAAAAGGTTCCAAGGCTGAGAGATAAGTAATCTGATTTCCGGTTATAGAGGAGATGAAGGCTTTCTGGTTCTCCCATGGCTGTTTGGTGAACTGGGCGGCTAAAGCTGCTTCGCTGAATCTGATGTATGTGGCACTGGTGGGAAAGTGAAGGGCTTGCTTGATAATATCAGGCGAAAGGGAAAAAACTTTGTTCCCTTAAGGAGAGGTGAAAGTGCCCCGATGTTCGTCGAAAACATCTTTGAGCCAGGAAATAAAATCAACTACAGAATGAACCTGAGGGGTAATTTGGTGATACAGGCCAGACACGACCACCCGATATCGGTCTTTATTCCCAATATGACGTCTGAAAATCTCAGGTTTAATGGTGCTGATATGAAATGGGTATTAAGGATCGCAGATTCCAGCTTGCAGGTCGATGAAGGGGTCAAACCCAGGAGGGTGTCTAGCTTCTCTGACCTGAGGGGTTTCTGGTTCGGCTTTCTTGGGTGTGCCACTCCCCATGACTGACATAACAAACCTTTAAAAGACGAAAGGGAAAACAGAAAGCAAATGAAGGATGGAATACCTGTGCACAGGGAACTATTCTCAGGAAAATGACGCGAGGGGTGTTGAAAGCGACTGGGTGGACCTTGGCGCTGGTTTCCAATTAGTACGTACCATAGCTGGAACCCTGAGACCTCTACTGGAGTAAAAAAAACAAAACGGGAAACTACTATCTTTTGACTGAAGGGTTTGAGGTAAAAGGGCAGATAGGTAATTTGAATGAGGAAGAGAGCCGTAAGGGCTCTGACAGTGGAGCACGTGGCGTGTGAGGATTGGGTGTTGGTTGAGGACAGGTGAACGCTGCGTGCCGGGTTTAACACTGGTACGGGCCTAAGTACCAGTTTACCTAAAGACTTACCTTACCTTAGCGCTGCAGTGAACCATACGATTCATGAAATATTTCGTTCGTGGGGCGTGTTAAATATGCGGCGTACCGGTCTTTAAAACCCATTTTTAGTTCTGCCACGTCACCGCTTACCTCGGGCCCACCCCACGACTGTTCAATACAATTCCGCGGGGGTATAAGTCTGTTCCCCCTCTCGTCTCTCGACCCCCGCAGAATTTCTCGTGTGTAGAATTCCCTCACGTGCTTGTTTTGGGGGTGTTTAACGTTTTGACTCCTCCCGCTTTACACCTTTCGTGTCATATGTTTGCGCCTTTTAATCTTTCAATTGCACATGTTTTATTTTAAGCACAACATTTGTCACATCCTCATATCTCTTTTTAGTCCATCCTTTAAATGTCTCGACGCCTGCCATAACATTTAATATACCTCTGTCCAAAGGTCCTTCTGTAAAAAATGACTGGTGCTACTTTATGACCAACACTTAATAACAAGGATTCAAGTCATTACAACAATTTTTAATGCATCTTCTTGTTTTCTCTTAATCTACATTGTATCCATCTGCATAGCTGGTGAATATAAAAATGTTAATTATCTTCTAACAAGGTCCCTGGTCCCCATGTGAGTCTTTGTTGAAGTTGTAGAATTGCTTAATTATGGAACAACACTTTTAAGACTCATACCTTTCTTTTAGATGGACGTGGAGTAGTCATTGAACATTTGCTTAATGCCATCATACTCCATTTATATACTTGAATCATTTCTAAGATGCATATATTTGATTTTTTATTGTTGTATGTTTTGAGAAGCATATGTACATAGTTTTATTGTTGTATGTGGTTTTGTTGTCCAATTTGTAAATTTGGAAGTACATGTTTAGAAAAAATGTCTCTTAGACCTTAGGTGTAAATTTGGAAGTACATGTTTGGAAAAAAGGACTTTTAGACCTTAGGTCACCTTGGTGTAGAAAAACAAGTTTTATCTCTCCAATTTCATAAAAAAATATATCATTTAAAACTTTAAATACAATGGATATAAGAATTTTATTATTGAATCAAAATTATGGTATACCTGAGACAATGGGATAGTAAGTATACCAATATTGATATATGTAGTATTTTAATTCGTTCTTATTTAGTAAGAACTTTGGTTCTTTAGTCCACTATTCAATAGAAAAACGATACACCTAACTTGATTTACTCATGCATTTGTGAAACATAATTTTATTTACTTATGTTTAGTATATTCAAACTTAGAAAATTTAAAGTCATTACAACAATATTCATTAATATTCATTAAAGTCTAGTAACAATTAAATTTAAGCTGAAAAAATAACAATCATTCCAATCAACTACTCAAAATAAAATTCATTAGCAATTTAATATACTATAAACATATTTATAAATATAATATATATAAAAATTCCATAATTTTCAAATTCTGCTTAAATTTTCTTTTTAAATTCTTTTTAAGACTGTTGTATCACCACTGTTGCAAAATTCGCTTGCATTCCTTTTATATATATATATATAAACTCGTAATTAGCTTCAATTTTGCTGGGTGATCTCTCCACGGAATAGTGGATGGCCCAGCAGACACATCCGTCGTTGGATAGTTTCCTCGGATAACAATTTCAGAGGACCAGATTGAGATGATGCTCTTTGCGGGTGGTGAGTCGATTAGGGCCATGGAAGCGAAGGAGGGCTTCGTTGTAGTCTCTGGGCAGTAGCATCGATTTAATGCTGTTTGTTTCCAGGTCGGAGATGGCAACACGACCTTTGGTTTCTGGAGTACTTTCAAGAGGTTTTTAAATATGGCAGAGTCCCTAGGGGATGGTGAGAAGGTTTCGTCACGGATTGATGGGGGATTTAAATGGAGTAATTTTCTCCCTTTCAACCGGCCATGTAAAAGTATGAGTCTTCAGATTTGTGATCATTGGTGGAACTTCTATGCCTGTTTTTGTTGTTGCTGCGAATATTAATTGCCATATTATTGGAGCATTTTTGGGACGCTTTTGGTGGTTATCTCTCTATCCGAGTATTCCAACTGGCCTCTTGGTTTTCTTTTAGCGGTGGGTTCTTGGTTTTCTTGATGGGAAGCTGAGATTGATACTCTGTTTCATCCTTCTAAAGAATTTGAGGATCTCGGACTCCTGCAATTGATTTTGCAGAGTGCTCCATTGGGCCACTGCTCATGGGTTTACTCTAGTTTTTCCGAAGTTTTGGAATCGGTAAAATTGGAGATCTTTTTTTGTTTTTAAATTTCCGATCAGGTGTGGACGGCCCGGGGAGTTTTAATTGGCGCGGTGGTCGAAGTCCATTAAGAGGATTATACGGCGTTCTTGGAAGTGGATATTATATTGAGTAATTCATACGTTTTATTCAATCCTGGCTCTAAAAGGTGGTGAACGACATCAATTTGGATAGGGGCGGGTACTGGGTTAGATGGCGGACGCCTATCTTTTTCTGAGCCGCATTTACGTTTGGACGTCGGCTAAGTGTGATGGGTGGTGTTGTTTAGCCTGGGTACGTGATAGTCCATTAATTTCCTGATGTTGGACAACTCTTATTCTCTATCAGCGGCTGGTTATTAACTCCCTCATTGGGAGTTTCCATGGCTGACATAGACTCCTTCCTCGTGGAATTGGACAATGAAGATTTTGATAAGGAGTTCGCATACATTGTTGAGCTGGCGAGCTGGCTAAGGGTGGTGCATTGGCTTACTCTCACACTTGGCTTTGGGTTAGGCGGCGGACGCCTATCTTTTTCTAAGCCGCATTTACGTTTGGACGTCGGCTAAGTGTGATGGGTGGTGTTGTTTAGCCTGGGTACATGATAGTCCATTAATTCCTGATGTTGGACAACTTTTATTCTCTATCAGTGGCTGGTCGTTAACTCCCTCATTAGGAGTTTCCATGGGTGACATAGACTCCTTCCTTGCGGAACTGGACAATGAAGATTTTGATGAGGAATTCGCATACATTGTTGAGCTGGCGAGCTGGCTAAGGGTGGTGCACCGGCTTACTCTCGAAACGAGACACCTGGACACAATAATCCTGCCACGTCGTCGCAGCTCTGTCTGAAGAGGGGATGCATGCTGAAGATGGTCTTTATTTTTCCTCCACCCCTGGCGAACAGAGCGACCTTTCTAAGAGTGTTTTTGGGATTGCCATGAAACACGGTAAGCCTTTTAAACCCGTGATCAAATGCCAACTATTAAGTTTGGGAAGAGATGTTATGTGGGATAAGGCAGATAGTCTTCCATCCCATGCTTTAGTGGGTCATTGGCACTACGAACATCATTGCAAGGTTGATATGCAGAACTGGCTGGAGAGGGCTTGGGATAAGTTGTTTGGTTATAAGCCAAAAGTCAACAAACTGCATAATGGCTAGTATTGTTATCACTTTATAAAAGAGGAAGGCTTGGGGAAGTGCTTTGCCGATCTTGGGGGATAGGTCGAAGTTTCTTGGCGTTGCACTGCTAGTACGTGGGTTTTAACCCCAATATTGATACGCCTAAAAACCACAAGCTCTGGGTTATGCTTCAGGGATTGCCATTGGATTTCTAGTCGCTGCCAGCACTCGCATCAGTTGGCAATTGAATTGGACACTTCTGGTTCGTGGATCCGAAGTGTGCTGGCGTTTTTTACAAAAGAATTGCATGGATACTTGTGGAAGTATCATTCTCGAGCAAACTTCCGGCTAAAATTGATCTGGAGTGGAACTGGTTGGTTCATTCTTAGTTTATAGATTACTGGCAAGTCCCTTTTAGATGCCACCTTTGTCATGATATTAGTCATCTCATGAGACACTGCCGGAGATGGTGCCTCGAGAAAGTTAGCAGGCTGAAAGTGGAGACTGCTCGAGAGTTGAAGGCAGATGACGCTGGACCCTCCTTTTATCGAGGCGGCACGCTTTTGTCTCAAAGTCAAAGTCCCCTTCTGGTAAGTCTTCCCTGCCCGCTTTAAATCCTCTTGCTAATTTTGTTATGCAATCTAAGGGGGTTGTGGTGTCGGGTCTGTCGGGGGTGTCGGATGATGAACTGTCCACAGCGAAATCTGTTATGGGTGATTTGGGGGCTCCGTCGGGTGGTATCTTTGAAGTGTAGGGGGTTTCCCACAGACCATTTCTCCATCTCCCCGACTTATCGCTCACTGATCCTAAGTGTCGGACTACATCTGACAATCCACCTTCCTCTCTACTTATTGTTGAGGTTTTGTCCCCAAGTGTTTGCGAACCCTCTTCTCTGGCCCTGCTTACCTCTCACTCTGTCCCTCCCGATCCTCTCTCTCCTCATAATTCCATTGGTAGTGATCTGGAATCACTACTGAAGGATTCAGACGCTCAACTGGAGCATCTGAAGGTGGATACTGGTCGCCCTTCATCCCTGCCTATTATCATCAGCCCAGCGTCGAAATCTAACGTCACCATTAGGAAAGGGAAGGGACACCCCATACTTAAGAAGACATCAATTATGGAGCCGATCAGTGAACCGGATTTGTAATTTGGAAATTTTAGGGACATTCCGGTGTCCCTTTCCCTCGACCGGGTCCTTAGAGCATTGGAGCCCTCCTCAGTGGTTCCATAATGTTGATTTGCTCTTTGAATCTTAGGGGTTTGGGGGAGGGCGAAATTTGTCTCTTTGAGGGAGTTTTTTAGGATCTTGAAGCCTTGCATGATTATCATCCAATAATCTATGACAGATGCTTATAAATCTATCATTTTCTTCCGTGCCATGTTTCTAGCATGGCACATTGCTGCGAAAGATGTTGTTGGACATTCAGGCAGTTTGGTGGTGCTTTGGAACCCTCGATGGGCAGCGTTACACGCATTCAGTTTTTTTGGAGGTATAATTTTGACAGGTTTCTTAAGGGGATTTAAGCACAGAATTCACATTATCAATCTTTATGCTCTGTATCAGGAAAAGGTTTTATTTTGGAGGAATATGGAGTCTTATGGGATCCTAACTCTGGCTTTATAAATTTTAGCTGGAGATTTCAACTGCACCTTGGAAGTAGGGGAGATTTGGGGGGCTCGAAGCAGATGTGATCCCTCGTCTTCATTCCGGGGGGATCTTGTGTTTGATTCAAATCTTGTGGACATCAAACCGGAGAATATCTGTCCAACTTGGTATAATGGGAGAAAAGGGACATAATTCATTGGTAAGAGGATAAACAGATTCTTGGTTCAGGCACAGCTTTTAACTCAAATGGATATTGTGTTGTCGCGGGTTGAGGGTCTTGTGGTTTCAGACCATCGCCCGATTGTCTTAGAATGGAATTTTGAGAGGAAAGCAATTGGTTACCCTTTTAAGCTTAACAGGGTGTGGCTGGAGCACACGGATTTTAACAAATTGGTGCGTGGGTATATTTGTAAACACCACAGATCAGTAGGGATTTCAGCATCAGACCACTTGACAAATGCCCTCCACAGTGTGAAAGGGGAAGTTAAGGAATGGGAGAGAAATCAGAAGCAGAAGATAAGCTCCGATCTAAAACTCATTACTAAAGAAATGCAAAAGATTTTCATAGAAATCGATGCGGGGTTTCAAATCTCGGAGAATTGGATTAGAATAAACATTTTGGAAAGGGAAAAAAAAAAGATTTAACTATTTCAGGAGAAAACATTGTGGCTGAAAAGTAGAGCAATATGGCTTAAGGAAGGAGACAAAAATATGAAATTTTTTCACGCATATGCTTCGGGTAGGAAGGTATCAAATACTATCTGGAACGTGACGGTGGAGGATAAGGTGTTCCATTCTACAGACCATATTCAAAAAGCAGCGATGAATTATTTCAAAGGTTTGTTCAAGGAGCGGGAGACCCCGGGAGTCGCGGACCTTTTTGGGCTCTCGAGACATATCCGAAGATGTTTGAGGTTGAGGATCTCTCTCGTATAAACAAACCTATCAGCGTCGAAGAAGTGGAACTTGTTATAAAATATTTCCCCCCGGATAAAAGCCTAGGCCCAGATGGATGGACGCCGAATTTTTTCTTGCATTTTTCTGATCTGTTTTTGCAGGACATCACGGATTTGGTGGAAAATGTTATAACTCAGGGTAAGGTTGGAGGGGCTATTAATTCAACCTTTCTGGCCCTCATCCCCAAGAAAAAATCAACTATATTTTCTTAGGAATTCCACCCTATTTCTTTGTGTAATACTTTGTACAAGATCATATCTAAGACCATCACCGACATATTGAAGGTGGTGATTCCGAGACATATCTCTTTGGAGCAATCAGGGTTTCTTCAGAATCAGAGTATACATGATGTGATCACAACAACTCGGGAAATTGTGCATTCCATACACACCCGAAAGATGGACGCCGTGGTCATGAAAATTGACCTTAGTAAAGCCTACGACCGAGTTGACTGGGGTTTCATGCGTATGATTCTTTATAAGATTGGCTTTGATTGTATTTCAGTGGATTGGATAATGGGTTGTGTGTGCAACTCTTCCATGGCAGTGATTATAAATGGTGTTGCTTCCAGGTTTTTTAAGCTGGTTAGGGGGTTGCGACAGGGATGCGCCTTGTCTCCCCTCCTATTCATATTAGTAATGGATGCGTTCAGTTCTCAGATCAATAGAGCAGTGGACAGGGGTGAATTTCATGGTATTAAGATCACTTTGCAGAGGGAGATTTCCCATAACTTCTTTGTAGACGATGTGTTGATCTTTGGACATCTTATTATAAGATGCTGGGAAACATTAATTAGAATTTTTTACAGGTTTTGTATTGTTTTGGGAATGGAGGCAAATGAAACAAAGTCTTGTATTTATTTCTCACCGGGAGGGCGAGAGATGACAGAGATTATTGGAGCGCTTTTCAATTTTAAAATTTCTACTCTTACGAATGGAATCACATATTTGGGATTCCACCTGAAACCGGTTGGTTATAGAAATGTTGAGTAGAGCTGGATGTTGGAAAAGTACAAGAGCATAATCAAAGGGTGGTCGAAGAAGTGGCTATCAAAGGGTGGCAGGTTGGTTTTGGTACAGGCCGTGTTGTAGCATTTCATGGTATATTGGGCACACCTGTTTAGAATTCCAAAGGCCATCATAGCTGGAATAAATAAAATCATGGCGAGATTTATATGGAACAGAGGTAGAGAGGTCAGTAAATATCATCTGGTTAGATGGGAGCATATTACACTCCCAAAAGATAAAGGGGGTTGGGGCATTCTGGATGTGGAGGTTTTTGGGAGGGCTCTACTAATTAAATCCCTTTGGCACTGCTTACAAGCTCCGGGTATTTGGAACGAGATCATCAAGTACAAATACATATAGAAAAGGGGTCTTGAGGACCTGTACTCCGTTGGTTGGGAGAAAGTGCACAAGGGATCATACATCTGGAACGATTTTATGAAGGTGTGGCCACGCTTTAAAGAGATGCTTAGGTGGAGATTTGGGAAAGGAAACAACATTCAGATTGGTCACTTAGGCATTCGGGGATATTTTATGGGTAGCCACATCAGTGAGGACCTAGGCAAACACTTGATCGGGAAAGGCATCTTTCTACTAGCAAAAATTATCAATGAATGGGTGGAAGGTGTGCCTAGTTGGAAGGGGGTGGTGGAATTGGGCCTTCAAGGTATGCTGGGAGTAGAATGGAACCACTATATAAATAATTTAAGAAGCATGGGTTTATGCTACAATGGAAGGGGTGACCAGATAGTCTGGGGTGGCCATATGGAGAAGGGAACATGCCTCATTCGAGACATTTATGGACAATTAAAAAAGGATGAAGCTGGAGTTGATAGAAACCATTACATCAACAAGATCTAGAAGGAAAAAGCGCAACTGAAAATGATCATCTTCCTTTGGTTGGTGTGGCAGGATAAAAACCTGACTTGGGAAAATCTTTGGAAAAGAGGGAAGATTGGTCCAAGTGTTTGCAGATTGTGTATGAAGGGGAACGAGAAAAATGACCACTTGTTCTATTCCTGTACTTTTGCCCAAGTGATACACAAAAATTTAATCATGTATATCAATCTACAGACCTCGGATTCTCAAAATATTAATGAATGCATACAATGGTGGAATGGGAAAGGCAATTTTTTTAGAAACATTCCTATCTTCTTTCACTGGAGTCTATGGTACGGAAGGAACAAATGGATTTTTCAAAGTGAAGGAGTGCAATTTTGACATGGTCACCTTGAAGATCATTCAACTATGGCATAATCACAGGACACAACAAAAACCTCCAAGGGATCTCTTACATAGATTAAGGCCTTTCGAGATCCATTATCCAGCAAGTTTTTTTGATGGGGCGGCACAACAGAGGTGTTGTGGCTGTGGAGCTTGGTTAATGATCACTCCACAATGCCACTATAAGATTCATTGGTATGGGGGACAGGGAACCAACATGAGGGATGAAATTCTTGCGCTTTGGGGATTGCTTTGGTTCATGAAACAAATATACATAGACAAGTTGTGGGTGTTTGGGGACTCAAAGGTCCTCATTGAATATATGAACAACAGAACAAATCTGGCCCCAGGTCACCTTTCAGCTTGGATTGACAGGATTAGTGAATTGAGAAGAACTTTCTCCGCCACAACATTCACCCATGTATACAGGGAAAAAAATCAAGAGGTTGACCGCTTATCCAAAAAGAGATTGAATGGAATTCTAGGAGAAATGCATTATGAGTTGGTCAATGCCACTAGACTAGGTACAAAAAACTTTGTCAAAAATTTTTGACCGGGAAAAACAATAAAGACAGGGAGCTGGGTCACTTTTTTGTCTGAAAGAAGATGAGAACGAAATGCGAAATTGGAATCAACACTGTGGTAATTAATTCTATGCTCTAAAATTTTACTGTATAGTCTGTTTTTGGAAAGGAGATAGAACATAAAAGGTTGGTTATTGCAATCATAATGAGAATCATGTATACACGAAAAGCATACAAGATAGATTACAAGATAGAAATTTTGGTTGTAATTTTTTTTTTTTGTATTATTGCACTGATACTTTGGTTTACTCAATATAAACCAGAGTTTTTCCTATTAAAAAAAATAAAATATAATTAATTAATTAATTCCATACCAATCAATTTGATACTCTAATCCCATTTTCTTGTTAACAAAGACCACTATCATTGTCACTTTGTTGGGCATGGCACGAGACTCATAAAGGCACATTTTATTTTATTGGTTGAAAAAGAGCAAGCTTAGAAGAAGCCTCTGCTAGAAATTGGTATCGGAGCCAGTAAGGCATGTTTACGCGTGGTTCAAGAAAAAGGTCAGTACTTAAAATCCATCTCTCTTTAATATGGATTCATCTATGTCAAAATCAGTCTCATTCAGAGAGCTCGAAGAAAAGGATCGAGCAGAGCCAAACCCTCTCAAAGACATGTTTGCGTCAAGTAGTAGTCGTGTAATTAATGAGTCTGATCATTTGTATGAAGAGGTCGAACCACAAGCCCGTTGGGTTCTATCCAACATTAAAGCCTCTGAAGTTTATAATGATCTAGGTATCTGGCACCTGAAAGCTGCCACTAGAATAACTATTAAGGAGTCTGTCAGTAGTATAGAAGAGAATAGTGATCGTGTCCAGCTGATCCCTATTCTAAATCCCAAAGAACTTCAAGCCAAAGCCAAAAAATTGGGAACACAGTTTTTACATTTGGGTTGTTTACGTGTTGGCATTCATGCTTTGGTGCATCCGGGTGTTGATGCTTATGTGTTAGCAACAATCAGAGATCTAACACATAACAAGTATACTGATTCTTTAATTGGAGGAATCGTGGCTCCATTGTCTAATGGACCAGTCTGGTTTGACTGCTATCCAAACTTTTCAGTCGCAGTCAATGATGAAACATTGTCTGACATTCTGCAACTTCAAATCCAGACCATGGGATTTGATATGAGAAAGAAGAGGCAAAATATTGCAATTCAATTCCGCGGATGTTTCCGCCATACATCTACAATGTTTCCTGCTGTCCTCCATGCACCCAGTAGAGAGTCTAAGACCAGTGTGGTTGTTCTCGCAGATCCAAAAAATCAGAAGATAGAACACCAAGCCATCAAGTGGGAAGATCTGCAATTTCCCCAACACTGGACGGTTCCAAACCCTAGACCTCTCTCTGTCCAAAAAATAACTTCCGCCAACATCACTGAAGACCAATCCTGTGCTACCTTGTCTTTTCCCAGAAGGTCAACCATAGACAGGAGAAGGATTGAAGCCGAATGTAAAAATTCCCCTCGTTATATTTCTCCCGATTGTACAGATACGGGATGTAGTTCAGTTGTTTCAAATTGTAGTCATGTAGCATTATTTGAGTTTGCACAAATTGTAAATTTTCAACCAATTAAAGTTGAGTGCCCTCAGTGTAAACAGTCTGTCAATCTGCAAAATCTGGCCTATGCTGTACTCCATAAGAACCATAACTCTAGGACCGGTGAAGCACCTCCTAGTACTTCTCTTAATCCCTGTCCTAATCCAAAATGCTCTGAAATTCCATTTCCCCATGAAGATGAGCATGTTCTTATGATGCATTTGGTCCCACACTTAGAAGATGAAGATCCAAGGCTCACAGAGCTATTGATGAACCAAAGGCCTCCAAACAGCCCAAGGTATGGTTTGGGTTATATTGAGCAAGCTGATAAACTAATACCAGAATGCAGATTCAGAGATCTGCCTCCAGGATGCAAAAGACCATCCATTCCTGAAATCCAAAAGTTTTATACTTTAATGGATGGATGTCCTAAGTCACAAATCCCAGCACAATGGATGAAGCAAATGATAAATTGGGATTTGTTCACACATCCACAAGCTGATGGTTTTGCAGCTGCTTTTCCAAAAGAAGAAAAAATGAAAATGGCAGCAGAATGGAAAGAATACATGGAGAAAATGTCAGTTTGGATTTCTTTCTACTCCTGGAAAAAGCAAATGGAAAATGATGTGGTTTTGATGGCAGATGTAGCCACATCTTCCACACATTCATGGACTGCACCTGATGGTAGTAAGATAGAGACCAGTACTACCTACCCACCTTTTAGAAGCATTGTCTTAGGTGAAGGGTCAAACACAGCTCATGCTAGCCCCTTGGTTCAAAGAGACAATTCTTTGATGGGTATTGAAGGTAGAATACAAAAAGTGAGTGAGCAAGTTAACTGGACCAATACTGCACTCACTGGTCTGGAGAAAAATGTTGCAAAAACTGCCCTGGTTAAAGACCAAATTGATTCAGTCCAAGTTTCAGTGAATGATGTACATAGAGTCCTTAATTCTGTACAGTGTGATTTACAGGTAGTTAGACAATTTTCTGAAAAGTCTTTTGATAGATTTAATGATGTAGAAGGTTGTATAGTTGAACAAGCCATTTCCACAAGGGAAATTGCCAAGCGAGTTAGTGAGAAATTAAATGCACGATGATGATTTAAACTTATGAGAAAGGTCAACATAACACCATCATAACCATCATCGTTGCTGGAATTTTCACAAAAAGTTTTCCGGTGAGATTTTAAAAAAATTAAAAAATTATTAGTTGATATTCTTTAAGATTTAGAGATAACTTTAGTGGGTTTTTTTTTTTTTTTTAATGGGCCAAAGTAGGTTATATTGTTTTTAATTTTAGTAAAAAAAATCATTTTTAATTAGTTTTAAAATTTATAAATATATAAATATTAAATTAATTATTTTGAAAATTTGAAAAAATTAAAAAATTAAAAGGTATGAATTGTTTTTTTCTAATTAATTGATGATATTTTTATGTGGTTTTAAATTAAAATATGAAATATTAAAAAAAAATGTATTTAAAGTGTCATAATTTTGCAAAATAGATGCAAAAACGCTATATAGATTACGTTGTAAAGAAATTCCTAATTACACCGAAGGTGTTCTTTTATGGGATTGACTGGGAAACACTGTTCATCTCAGCCAATCTCTGTGCTCCACATCTGCCCCAGATTCACCCTTCTGCCCTGTCAAAATTTGACACTTGGCGGCCATCCTACCGTGCTGATGTCCAATCCTTCGCTTGCCCGTGCTGCTGTCCAATCGTTCGCTCGCCTCCCGGGAGTTGGACGAGACCGGCGCCCACGCCTTCGGTGTCCTTTTGCTCTTTTTAATGAGCAATTGCTAGTTACATTTATTTTCACTATATGTATATTAATTACAAAAGAATTTCAAAATATATTAAAACTCTTACATAGTAAAATATTAATAATTATAAACTTTTTATATTTCTATAATTTTAATAAAGTCATTACACCGAAGGTGTTCCTTTTATGAGATTGACTGGGAAACACTGTTCATCCCAGCCAATCCCTGTGCTCCACCTATCGCCCTTATACCCTCTCAAAATTTGACACTTGGTGGTTGCTCCCACCCTGCTGCTCTCAGCTCCTTCTCGCACGTCAACGCCTTCTTGTCCGTGCTGCTATCCAATCGCTCTGGATGACGAGACGACACGCCTTCAGTGTTCCGTCGGCTCATTTTAATAAATGAGCAAGTACTAGTTTATTTTTCTATTGATTTGGAATATATATGTATATAACTCATTATTTGAAAAGAAAATCAATTTCTTATCTCAATTAAATTCATATATTTTCATCATTATTTTATTTTATTTTAATGAGATTTTAATAATTATTATTATATAGCGAAATTTTCATTGTCTTCTTTATCCCTATTATATATAATATTGTTTTCTCAACTTCTATTTTAGGACAATCACTAGAATTCTTTTTTTAGATTTGTATTTTTTTTTTTTTAAAATCCACTTTGGTCCTCTTCAATATCCAACACTTATAGCATAGATGAATGCCATCCTTTGGCTTTTGGTTTATGATTTTGCTTATTTAAAATAAGCTATCTTTTGATGATATGTATCTTGAAAATACTCTATTTATTGATAAATCTAACACCAATTTGCTATTTTTTAATCCAATTTCATTTTTCATTTGAATTTTTCTTTTTCAAAATATAAATTTATGCACTAAATTCATATATCTCTACGTACATATAACATATATAAATATACCAAAATGGATATTTGCCCAAAATATATTCAATGTTTTTAAAATTTGATAACTCCCAAAACTGAATTGACAAATTAGGGAGATGTACCATACAAGCATATTAGTTGTAAACATATTGAATGGGTTAAGGGTTAAAGTCTGTGACACATAATCTATAATGTTTTTAAATATTTGTCTAAAATATATCCAATGTTTTTAAAAATGAGTAACTCTCAAAACTAAATTGACAAATTAGGGAGATTTACCCATACAAGCATATTGGTTATAAACATATTGAATGGGTTAAAGTCTGGACCACATAAAAACAAAGAGGTCCCTCTTCCCTAAAGCAGTAAACTTTCAAGAAATCATTTTAATAATAAGAAAAAAGTGTATACACTATCGTTGCTAGTCCATAGAGATCCCATACATGCATTCGAGTTAGTGCTTTATATCTAGCTAAAAAAATGTCTAGAAATCCATGCTAACATATTCTCATAACTTTTTATTAAGACATCACATTCCAAAATGAAATATTTTTTGGATTCTACTGCTCCAAACATGTAAAATATACACACTCATTCTTCCCAAACTTCTTTAAACTTTTTCCACTCTCCTATTTCACAACTATATATCCAAAATTTTGAAATTACAAAAATTCTTGCCCGTTCTTATCAAAATCTTGCCATAATTTTTGTAATTTTCTGAGCAAATTTAATGCTGGTTAAACTAAGGCATTTTTTTAATGCTATTGCCCTCAGGTTGGGGACCGGGGCACGTGAATGTGAAAATGAAGCGCATGTGGCCTTTGTATTGGAAGGGACATGCTAAATTTTTATTTATTAGAGGGATGACGAAATTAAAGTTTTGTTAAAAACAAATAATAAATAGATATACGCAACAACGAAACCCAACATACGTATTTACAGAGCATATCATCTATGCATTTTTATATCTGCGTGCAGAGTCGAATATCGTAAACAAAAACTAGTAGCAATCGAATCTCGTAAACATAAACAAAAACCAACAACAATCGAACACCACCGCTACAAAGCCCCATAAACCTACACTGAATCCCATAATAATGTAATTAATAAATTATCCCCAAAAAATATGTTAGTGCCCCGTCACCAAAACACGACCCTCTCTCACTTCCAACGAGGCAGTGTGGGGTAAACACGAACCCGCCAATCTACAGAAGCGCCTAGAACCCAGCAGCGTTGATCACCAGGGCCACGACAAGGGGAGAAAGAGAGAGAATCCATGGAGTAGCGTTACCGCTGGAGGGAGCTACAATAGGGGACCCCAAAGGAGACAACACGGGTGAAACTTCGTCGTTAGGCAGTGTGGCCGGCAAAAAAGCAGGCGATGATGCCAAAGTCGGAGCCTCTGCAGGTGCCACATTAGAGTGATGGCCACGGTGAGTCATAACAACAACAACCAGCTTCTGGGCCTTCTCGCAGTGGCCCTGAGCACCGCTAATGAAGTAATTGGGACCAGGGCGAGTGAACTTAAAGGCCGTGTTCCCATCATTGTAGGTTGCAGCGGGGCTCGTCGTGTTACAGTTTTGGAAGGCATCTTGAGAAACACGGCTAAAATAAAATAAAGGACTCACAAACGACATCGCCACATGCCAAATTTCTATTTGTTAGAGGGAAAACAAAATTAGAGTGTGGCTATTGGCTATAGTGAACAGTGTGTTCACCTAAGCCCACAATAAAACACCTTCGCATGTGGAATTTAGCCGTGTTTTGGCTGGAATTTTTGTTCGTGTTTCTTGCTAGACCAAAAAAAAAAAAATCAATCCCAAGGTCTCTGATTTCGGCATGACAAAGCTCCTAAATGACAACATGACATAGGTCGTGAAGAATCGAGGCATAGTTGCACTCCACCTATTTTTTTCATGACTAAATGATTTTCCCAAAACTTCAAATTATTCGGTGTACCTTTGCATCCTTAGAAGCAAATGCTAGTTATAATCTAAAGGCATGCTTTGAGATAAGAACCCTCTTGGATTGCCATTGATGGCATGCTTTGCATGTATCACCTCATTGTTATTGGCACGCTTTTCATGAAACATTAATTAATTATATACATATATATATTATATCGAATTTTGTGGCCTTTCGTTTTATCAAACACTATACTAGGAAGATTTGCTCCATGGTATACACACTATACTCGGAAGCTTTGCTCCATGGTATTTTGGGTGAGTCGGCAAAATGTGTTTGGGATTTTTTTTAAGACTTTCCGAGCAACCTAAAAGTTTGCACCAAATTGAGATAATTAAATTCTAAAACTTACAAAATTCTTTTTTTAAATTTGAAATTTTTCATCATTGAATTTTATTAATTAATAAATTTGAAATTTTTCATCATTAAATTTTATTAATTTGTTAATTGAAATTAAAGAAAATACTATATATATAAATTTACTTTTCCATTAAATTGACTTGACTTTTGCCAAAAAGAAATCTCCAAATTGACTTTATCTCTTTTTATTGAAATATAAAGAAAATAAAAATTAAAAAATGAAGTGAGAAAGAGAAGAAAAGTAAAAATAATAAAAACTAAAATTAATAAAATAATAAATTTATTCAATTCAATTTATTATAATATAACTTTGTTTTTATTAATAAATTATGACGAAGAAATAGATTTCTGAAGAGAGAAAATGAGTTCTGCTAAGGTTTTTGTCTGCATTTGTAGGATTTGTTGTGTTATTGTCATTGAGTGCGGGTCTGCTCTTCCTATGTTCTGATTTACACATTTGGCGAGTGAAATAGGGTTCTTTCTCTGTATGGAACCCAATCCATGCACAAAGGGTTTGGGTTGAGGATTTGAATTACTTTCTCTTAGAGCTAGAGAAATATTGTTGGAACCATGAAAAAACTCTAAAGGATTTCCCTTTTGTAAATTTGGCTCTGCATTTTTATGAGTGGTGCTTTTCAGATCTAGTTATTTTTGGCAAACAACAATTTTGGGTGGGGAGATGGGTGATTAATGATGCTTTTATTACCAGTGTGTTAGATCGTGCCTTCGTGAGCGTGGATCTTTGGTTATGTTGGAAATAATGCTTCCATGTCATGTATAGTTATCATTATGATTTACAAGGAGTTAATCTAGAAGTTGTTGTTTACTATGCATGGGTTGTAGTTGTGATCTAGATGTGTCGAATTCAGTGTTTTATGTCCTATATATTTGTAACTGTTGTGATCAATAAAAATATCATAGTGTGGTTTTGTGTTGTGTGTAATCGCTCTTTGATCTCTTTTTCTAACATGGTGTGAGAGTCGATTCTGGATTGACTCTCTCAAGGGAGGGCCAAGAAAATGTGAGAAAACCCTGAATTCTATTCCTATAAATAAATAGGGGAGGAGATTGTGTTGTGTGAGTAAATTATATTATTTTTGTTTGTAGATCTATTCATCGTATGTTTAAGTGAGATTGGACGTGCATTGGGTTTGAGAGCATAATATATTTGCAGAAGAATGGTTTGATTGTCATAACTCTGTCAGGTCAAAAATATGGTGGTGAAAATCTTGGGAGGTCATTGATTGCAAAATTCTCTGAGCTTGGGTGGTCGCTTTAATTTAGAGATATTAATGGTGATAAATATAGTGCTGATTATGTGATATAGTATTGATTTTGTGTCCTAAGTTTGTGGCATGATTTTAAGCTGTAGTATGCTATTATAATGTGAAAAATCAAATGAAGAACCAATTATATAACAAATTAACATATTTTCAAATTGGTGGTTCTTGATGCATACGGTGACATAATAACATATCATTAATTTGATTATGAATAATTTGTTATAATATGGTGGCGTCTTGTGGAGTGAGGAACATCATCTTGTAGGTTAATTTGATTATGTGTTTAAGAGGTCACCTTGTATAATTGACTTCTGAATACATTCAGTACTCATATTGCCTTCCTAGATAACTGGGGAATACAACGGAAGACCATGTGTTCAACAGATGGAGATGTGTCCATAGGATGATTCAGTATCAAGACTGACCCGTCATGCTCCGGAAAGTTGAGAAGCGTCAATTTTGCAAAGTACGTCAAAGATGGTCTGAAGCGGTTATATTTTAAATGGAGGTCAAGTGATAGCTTGAAGATGTGGTGGTGAAAGAGTGGTGTTTGTGAGATTATAGAGTGGATGTGAGTGATGATGAAGACTAGTCAAACAAATATTATTCTTATTGTTGTATTGTGTGTTTTCAATGTTTTTTGTGTAAGCATTAAGGGAGTGTGTAGGAAGTAATGCTTCCATGTCATGCATAGTTGTCATTATGAGTTACGAGGAGTCAATCTAGAAGTTGTTGTTTCCTATGTATGATTTTTAGTCGCATCTAAATGTGTCGAAGTCAGTGTTTTATGTCCTACATATTTGTAATTGTTGTGATCAATACAAATATCATAGTGTGGTTTTGTGTTGTGTGTAATCTCTCTTTGATCTCTCTCCTTTTTTCCAACAGGTTAACACTATATTTTCTTGTAGGATTTGAATTATTAATGGTGATTGCAGGCACAAAGTTTTCCTGTTGTTCAGATCAACTCCCTTCCTTGATTTTTCTTGTGGATTTAGGACTAGCAGTTTCAAAGAAACGATCTTGTAATTGAAGGATTTTTTGGGTCTTCGACGTTGTGTGTCAAGTTGCTTCTGGTGGTCATGGAGGGTGCTTCTTTTGCTGCAAACTTTTATTTGAGTGTATTGGTAGGCTAGATCTATAGATAGAGAGTGCACACAAATTTGTGTCTTTGTTTTGGTTTCAGCGGGGGCCGGAATGGAGGCGTAGGAACATGCCCGTCATGGATCTATGGAGGCATATCTCAGATCAATCTCCCAATGACAAGGATGCACTAATTTTTTCGCCATATATGTTTGGAAAAGTGGGTTTTTCAATAGGTCTAGGAAATTTTATATGGGTCCCTTCTCAATATTTTAAGTCGCAGGCAATGTCAAAAAATATGAAGGAACCCGATAGTCATAACCCAGATCTGGAAACAAGAGCACATTTACAATTTTTTTGTTAAAACCATTTATGGGAAATAAGTAATCATGAGGATTTGGGTTGGGGATTTGGTGTAAGATCTTAAGTAGAATATTCAAGGAAAGTTATGTATTCTAACAAACTTCAAAGCTTGATTTATTGATTCAGGTGGCTTCATAGACACACACAGGACAAAGAGGGCTTATGAAAGCTCGAAATTCAAAGTGACAGGAAGATGGCAAACTCAGCTTCATATTGAAGAGCTCGTCGCCTGATTGCAACGTTGTGTCAATATGAGCTCGTATAAGAAAGTTAGAGCAATTTGAAGTTTTGTCCAAGGAAAGGGAAGTGGGGCCCACAACATGCCACATGGCATCCCAGTAAACACGTGGGACCCACATGGCAGCCCCTCAGTTGTTGACACATGGCGCTCCTCCATTACTCCTCAACCTGCATAAAAAAACAAAACAAATATAACCATAAAAAAACAAATCATTTAAAAACACATATAAAAGCAAATTATATGTTAAATGATTATTAAGGTTATCCATATTAAAACCTACCATAACAAAAGGGTTATATATATGAAGTTTGTTACAACGTAATGTTTTGTTTTAAAAAAACAAACTTAACACATTCGTTTCAAACTTTAACATATTCGTTGGAATTAATGCCTCTGTTACCATATATTTACTATACATATATGCTATATAGTGTTGAATGTGGAGCGGTTCAGGTCAGGCCGCATGGAGTAGACCCGCCCACCCTCCTTTCATTATTTTAAAAATGTGGTTATATATTGCAACTTTAAATGGCCAACGGTAACTATGTTGAGGGGTCAGGATTTGATCCCTCGACCTCTCCTCCTCCGCTGAACAACCTCACCATTGCGCCACCAACGGTGGCTTTGTAAACTCCACCCAGTTTTTTTATAAAAACATTATTTTTCTCAAGTGCGCAGGCAAAGCTGGTACAGAAGCGACACATGAATTGAGTCATTGAACCATGATCCAGAAGGAGGGGCAATGGATCCTTGATTAAGCATCATTTTCAGGTGGGGAAATTTTCCCAGTGTCCAAATTGGAAAATTTTTATATGAATTACCTCTCGGTGACGCGAATTTGATGGCGGTGTCAGTTTCTGCAGCAGAGGTCTCGATTTTTCGGCTATATTCCAGCATGGGATGATGATGTTGGATTTCAACATGTGGACAATCGATCTCTTGCCATTCAATGCCACGTTTGCGATGGTGCATTAAGATCCAACGATTGAGCAGCCTACTCTTCAGCCAACATTAGAATTGAGGTATATGAAGTGTTGTTGCCATGTACTTCATTGATTATTGTTGTAGGATGCTTTAAATCATGTCGATTCCTGCTCGATGTATGATGCAGATTCTTCATGTTTATTCGCTGTTGTTGATTCCTACTTGATGTAAGATGCAGAATCGTTATGTGTATTGATGTGGTATGTATTTATCATGGATGGTGATTTATGTTGTGAGATCGCTTTGTTGCCTTGAAGGCGAGATACTCTTTTTCACCATGTGTGAAGTTGTTATGCTGATAGGAGGTTTGTGATGAGTGACAATTCCTTGTAATGGAACGTCTCGTGGAGAGACTTTTCCACTCATGTTGAGGGCTTTTCCTTGTATGAAAATTCAACAGTGTCCATGTACATCATCAACGGTTACATCACTGAATGAAGCGACCAACACCATCGAGACACCGAGGCCCGGAGACGTAGTCCACACTAGACGAACTCCATTATTAAAACCTCTTGCGTTTTTTGTCGTATGATTGTTGACATGTGTTCCTCTTGATTATATCTTCATGTGTTCATTAATGCTTTTGAAAAATGAAATTCTAACACATTAGACGAAGCAAAAGGTCTTGGTTAAAAGGGTATAAAAAATTTACCCGGATCAAGTGGTATTAGGGCGGTCTTCTTGCTGATGTGAACCACAAGCATGAACCATTGAACGTGTAGCAATGGAGGATGTCAAAGACATGTACGAGACCAGGATCAGGGTGTCCGAGAAAGCAGACATGTTGTATGAAACTTATGAGAAACAAGCAACAGATAACGCTAAGTTGAAAACGCTTCTACAAGAGGACAAGGAGGACAAACATCGATTTGAGCTTCAACTGCAAGCCACGACAGAGGCGTTGGAAGAATTTAAGTGAAACGACGGAACTCTTCAAGTAGATCATGGTGCATTAAAGACATTTCTACTAGAAGAGAAGGAGGAGAAGCAGTGATTGTAGCTTCATCTACAAGTCACGACAGAGGCCTTGGAGGAAGTGCAGCGCAACGAAGGCTTCGAGAAGCCCTCTTCACATGTTCCCAAATCGACATCTGAGGTAAACAATTGTGATCATTCTTCAGTTTCATCTTCACATGCTATTATTTGTGTTGGAAATGTGGAGATCCCCATTACAGGAACCGGCATGAGACTCCTTACCAGGATGGGGTACAAAGGAGGGGGACTCGGGATTCATGGCCAAGGCATAACTCAGCCATTGGAGGTTGTGCACAGACCTCAATAAATGGGTTTGGGATACACTGAAGGAGAATGTTCGAAGGTGTCAGAAGCCTCCATGACATTGTGGAAACCGTCAAGGAGAGATAATGACGGGAACACTTTACCATCATCTTATGGCAGCGCATATTGCAGAGAGAAAGCTGAGGAAAGCTCTCATCGCTATAAGGACATCAAAGGCAAACATACATTGTTGAAATCACCAGGGAAGAAGATTGATGAGAACACTTCACCATCATCCCATGGAATGTCGCAATAGAAGAGCTGAGACAAGTTCTCATCACCATGATCGCACCAGAGACCACTAGGGAAGGTATAACAAGTCTCGATATTCGCAAGTTAAATTTGATTACAAGCATGTTTCTAATCATGAACATAAATCATGTCATAAGAAAACTTGTCGTTTTTGTGGTTTACATAACCATGTCATTGCTGAGTCTTGGAAAAGAATGGCAGCATAGAGGAGGGTTAAGCAGGTCTAGAGGAAGAAAACTCATTGCAGTTATTGCGACATAAGTGGTCATCAAAGAGACACATGTTGGAGACTCCATCCAGAGCAACATCTTAAGGAAAAAACACTTGTGTAGAAACCAGCCAGTGAAAATGTTCAACAAGAAAATCCACCACATTCATCATGGTTCACTTTGTTGAGGAAGAGATGGTTTTTCTAGATGTGGTAGTGTGTCATGGCCTTGTTTTTTAAATCATGTGTTGCATTTATTTATGTAAAAGTGATGATGTGTTTTTCCATCGCTTGTTAAGCAACAATGATGTTTTTGGCCTTGTAATGATAGCTGGGGTGTGATTTCCATTTAATGTAAACTTGACCACCGAGTATGTAAACTCGTGGAAAGTATGGAAATGTTTGGGTCATAGTTGGTCAATTTGAGCATGTAATTTGCAGGAGATTGTACTATAGGTTTGCAGGGGATGTTGGTGTCGGTTCATCGCTTAGGGCACTGAAGAAAAAAGGTGAAGGAGATGGAAGGGTGACCATTTTTAGGATAATTATGGTGTAGAAATTGTACACAACAGTTGCAAATTATTGTTGATGATTTTGGAGGACCAAAAGCTCCTCAATGGGGAGGAATGATCCAAGTGGCCCAAGAGACACACACAGGACAAAGAGGGCTTATGAAAGCTCTAAATTCAGAGTGACAAGAAGATGGAAAACTCAGCTTCAGAATGAAGAGCTCGTCGCCCTGATCGCAACGGCACGAACGATGCGTCAATTCGAGCTCGTATAAGAAAGTTAGAGCAGTTTGAATTTTTGTCGAGGCAAGGGAAGTGGGGCCCACAACATGCCACATGGCATCCCAGTAAGCACATGGGACCCACATGGAAGCCCCTTGGCTATTGACACATGGCGCTCCTCCATTAGTCCTCAACCTGCATAAAAAAACAAAACAAATATAACCATTAAAAAAAAAGAAAAAAAGAAAAAAGTTATATGTTAAATGATTATTAAGGTTATCCATATTAAAACCGACCATAACAAAAGGGTTATATATATGAATTTTGTTATAACGTAATGTTTTGTTTAAAAAAAAAAAACTTAACACATTCGTTTCAATCTTTAACATATTCGTTGGAATTAATACCTCTATTACCATATATATGCTATACATATATGCTATATAGCGTTGAACGTGGAGCGGGTCGAGTCGGGCTGCATGGAGCGGACACCCTCCTTTCACTATTTTAAAAATGCGGTTATATATTGCAACTTAAAATGGCCAACGGTAACTATGTTGAGGGGTCGGGATTTGATCCCCCAACCTCTCCTCCTCCGCTAAACGACTTCACTGTTGCGCCACCAACGGTGGCTTTGTAAACTCCACCCAATTTTTTTATAAAAACATTATTTTTCTCAAGTGCACAGGAAGAGAAGGTACACGAGCGACACGTGGATCGAGTCATGGAACCATGAACCAAAAGGAGGGGCAGTGGAACCCTGATTGAGCATCATTTTCAGGAGGGCAAATTTTCCCAATGTCCAAATTGGACAAATTTTATATGAATTTTATACCTCTTGGAGACACGAATTTGATGGCGGTGTCAGTTTCTGCAAAAGAGGTCTTGATCTTTCGGCCATATTCTAGCATGGGATGACGGTGTCAGATTTTAGCATGTGGATAGTCAATTTCTCGCCATTCGACGCCACATTTGCGATGGTGCATTCAGATCCAGCGATTGAGCAGCCTATTCTTCAACCAGCATTAGA
This sequence comes from Pinus albicaulis, assembly GCA_034641835.2. Taxonomy (NCBI): domain Eukaryota; kingdom Viridiplantae; phylum Streptophyta; class Pinopsida; order Pinales; family Pinaceae; genus Pinus; species Pinus albicaulis. The sequence continues at coordinate 487,783,422 of CM076581.1, forward strand.
GTTGAGGTATATGAAGTGTTGTTTCCATGTACTTCATTGATTATTGTTGTAGGATGCCTTATATCATGTCAATTCCAGCTTGATGTATGATGTAGATTATTCATGTTTATTTGTTGTCGTTGATTCCTACTTGATGTAAGATGCAGAATCGTTATGTGTATTGATGTGGTATGTATTTATCATGGATGGTGATTTATGTTGTGAGATCCCTTTGTTGCCTTGAAGGCGGGATACTCATTGTCACCATATGTGAAGTTATCATGCTAATAAGAGGTTTGTGATGAGTGAGATTTCCTTGTAACAGAACGTCTCATGGAGAGACTTTGCACTCATGTCGAGGGATTTTCCTTGTATGACAAGTCAACAAAATCCATGTACATCATCAACAATTACATCATTGAATGAAGTGGCCAACACTATCGAGACACTGAGGCCCGGAGACGTATTCCACACTGGAAGAACTCCATTATTAAAACCTCTTTCATTTTTTGTCGTATGATTATTGACATGTGTTCCTTTTTATTATATCTGCATGTGTTCATTAATGCCTTTGAAAAATGCAATTCTAACACATTAGCCGAAGAAAAAGGTCTTTGTTAAAAGGGTGTCAAAAATTTACCTGAATCTTTTATCCAAGGAAATCAATGCAAGATTGATCTAAAAATCGATCATCCTTTGACACTTTTCAAGTTGTGATAAATTTGGGTCTTCAAACAGTCACTTAGAATAGTTAAGTTTTAAATGAACTTAAAGATGAAACAAAATCATATGAAACCCGAAATGATATAAATGAATAAGAGAACAACCAAGTGATAATTGCCCAGTGTGAACTACGTTTATTGGCCCTTCTCCAATGGCTAGGACACTTTATTGATCTCAACAAAAAAAAGAGTACATTACAAATATTTGACTCATAAAGTAAACCTCCTTCTAAAGTGGCATTGTTTCTCCTTCAAAGAAACATTCTCCTTAAGAGAACTCCCACTCACAAGTTGACTCCCTTTAGAGAAGAGATGATGGCACCAAAAGAAAAGGAATATCTCATTGAACCTATAAATAGGTCCTCGTACTCATTCTGAGATAAAAAAGCACAAATTCAACTGCTTCATAATGAAGTGTCGAAATGGTCTTTCTACAGAATCATACTGAGAATAGATTGAAAACTAGTTGCAAATGCATCTGGAAGGCTCCAAAACCCCTGTGTAGACTCTCCTTGGGCTCAAAAGTCTAAAAAATAGCCAAGATAGGCCTCCTTTATCCTTTCTTTGCTATCGATCCTACAAATTCACCAATCTGGAAAAACTGGCAATGTTTTTCTCCTTTGAAAAAAGCGTTAGGCGAAAATTTAGCAAGTTTTTTACATTAATTCTACCATGATTAGTGAAATCCATTGAATGGTTAAGTGCACCCATAGGGCCGCACTCTTGTTTCTTTACCCCCAGGTAATATGGCCATCAATGTGATTAGGGGTTGGGTGCGGGCAGGGTGCCACGCACCCACCCTTGTCAAAACCTCTCGCCAACGGTTCCATGTTGCAATAAGACCTTGGGTTAGGCATGAGCCAGGTGCCTCATGACCTACCCTCTCCTCCTTGGTGCTCGGTCACAGGTATCAAATGAGACCATGGGGTGGGGCCATATGCCATGCCCCTCCTTTTTGTGCCACGGTCACACATCACCATAGAACTTGGGGTTGGGGATTCCGCTCCGCATCTCTCGCTTTGCGCCACAATTATGTTGTATCCATATGACCTGGGCCTAGGGACATGTTCCCCGCCCCCTCCGCCAACTCTAAAAACATTTCAATTTAAATAAATATGCCTCCACCACTTTCAACGAGAAACACATATGGTCTAACGATATAGTTTTTGGTTGTTCAATGCAAGTTTGTGGCTTCGATTCCAACGGAGGTCGGTAAAAATTTTACAAAAAAATTGACCAAAAAAACCAAGCCACGTGGTGACCTCCCATAGGGCCACGTGGTGGCCTATGGCTAGCCCAACCACAAATATAACACCTAATCACAACGTGCCACTTGTCAATCTCAGATTGGTCCACTGTCATTCATACTTCCCAGTCAACATGCTGACATCAACGCCATGTCACTATACGACATGCCTAGTCAGCAACCCAATCAACCTTGCAAGTTGACTTTTTAGTTATTTTCCATAAACTTCAAAAGATGATAACTTTCACATAATGTGTCAGATTGATGTGATTCAAGCGTCTTTGGAATCAGAACGACATACGATTTTGGCATGATTTTAGGTGATTTCGAGCGCTTTGATTTCTGAGCATATTTTTTATTCCATGGATCATTTCTCCCCATTGGAAGATTTTAGACCACCAAAAGTTTGTTTTTACTCAGAAAGTAAGTGAGGATACAACTCCCTCACTTTCCCAATCTCAATCCACCTTGCTTTACTTGGATCAGTACTTTGATCCCCACTCGAAGATACTCCACATTGCCTCTGCATGAAGTCCTTATCCTCCTGTCAAGAATTGAGTCTTCCTGCAACTCATCTAAATATTCAGGAGAAAAAGATTCAATAGATGGAATCTGACATTCTCTTCATGATCATTAATCATTGGAGGCTCATACAATCTCAAGTTTTCCACATTCACAACAAAATAAATTTTCATATAAGGTGGCAATTATAATCGGAAAAAATGTCACCAATCTTCTCCAAGATTTTGAAAGGGATCTCCCACTTGGAAATCATGATCTAATAGATGCTTTTCATGCCTTGCTTTGTAATTTGCTTTGATTTTCTCAAGTTAATCTTGTACTCTTTAATGCACTAGCTGAATTTGTTCAATGAAATTACTGCCTTTGTCCACATCATTATGTCCATCTACTGCAATATATTTACCAAAGATAATATCTAAAGGAGACTTTGGAAAATAACCCAAACAAGATTCAAATAGAGATACTTGCGTAGATGAGTGCTTGGCATGATTATAGGCATTTTGGATGTAATGCAAATGTTCGTCGCAAAGTTTAGGATGCTTACCATAATATCCAAGAAGAATATGCACTATTTTTCACTACTACTATTTGGCCATGTGTTTGTGGTTGAAATGAATTCGACTCTCAAATTCCCATACAAATTAACTCAACAACAAACCAGAACAACATAAATTGTCAAAGAAAACATTACTGCATATAAGTGATTTATTCATAACATCACTTTTACAAAATACCCAGTTGTGGGGATATGCAACATGTGGAATACAAAATAAATGTAGTATCTAACTAGACAAATAGTCCAACCATTTCTTACCCAACCAAGCTAGGGAGTTTTCTTTCTACATTTCACTTTATTTTGGATATGCTTGAGGGATGGGTACAACTTGCCTACCATTTTCATCTGACTTTTCTTCCTTGGGTGATTTCATAACATGTTCATCCTTATTTGGATGTAGATATGGATGCCACTTCCAACATTTCTCGATCTAATGACCACTTATATTGCAATGAGTACAAAATTTTTTGTGAGAATTTCTTAGCAAAAATGTCTTTGAACTTGGAAGAGGATCTTCCTTCCTGGCCTCACTTCTAATTGACATATTCACTTTCTCGACCAATGCTTTCCCTTTTTGGCACTTGGCTACACAATGGTTAGGTGATTGAAAAAATTTACAAGGAAAAACATTCCGTAGAAAAATTATTCAAAAACATTCCATAAAAAATTATTCAATTTATCATACTACTTATATTCATAGAAGGATTTTGAATAATCAAGACATTTATACCTATTATGATTTTCCTTTGGATTATGAGTTTGGCGAGGAGAACTTGATTGAGGAGGAGAACTTGAATTAGTTTTTCCTTTGAAGCACTCATTTCTCTTTGGAGATGTTTTTTCACCAACGTCATCATCGTGATATGATACTCCTTCAACTTACAAGAGTTGTTTCTTAACGAATTTTACACTCGAAGAATTCCTTGACTTTACAATTTTGGAGCATTCTCCAACTTCTTCTTAAACATATCTCAATCCTTCATGTATAGGTTGTGTTCTCACCTCAATAGGATTAATGATATCGTGGCTATGAATTCCAAGACCCTTACCATTGTATCCCATTTTGGTTGACAATTTCATACCAATACCCTTGGTATGCTTCTCAAAAGAGGAAAAATGAGCATTATCATTGTTAAGAGAATGAATTGAACACGAAATATATTTTAAATCCTTTTCTGCTTGCGACTCTTGGTCCTCTTCCTGAAGCTTATCTATCTACTCCCTCTTCTCTTTTGTAGATGAAGATTCAACAAAACCACTCTTGTGATTTAACATATAAGCAATGTTCTTCAACTGACAAAGGGTACAAACATCAGTCATCCCATGACCACAAACTTGTCTAGTCTTGGGGGAAGCTTCGATAGCTGAACATTCCCCAGTTCTCTCTTCAATGACATTTTGCAACATTAGATGCAACTTCTTCTTCTCATCCTCTGCTACTTTGAGCAATCTTATTAGTTTCATGTTCTCCAATTGAAGAATGGAATTTATCTCTTCCAGTTCTAGGAGCCTTGCATGCTGAAAAATTTCACCCATGCTTGTAATCTGGTCAAAAAATGCTCTGGTACGAACAATCTGAAAATCGATCATCTTCTGACACTTTGCAAGTAGTGATAAATTTGGGTCTTCAAACGGTCACTTACAATAGCTAAGTTTTAAATGAACTTAAAGTTGAAACAAAATCATATGAAACCCAACATGATAGGAATGAAGAAGAGAAAAACAGAGTGATAATGAAGTTCGTCTAGTGTGTACAATGTCTTTGGACCCTGCTCCAATGGCTAGGACGATTTAGTGATCTCAACAACAAAAAGAGTACATTTAAAATCTTTGACTCGTAGAGTAAACCTCCTTCTGGAGTGGCGTTGTTTCTCCTTCAAAGAAATGTTCTCCTTCAAAGAACTCTCACTCACAAGTTAACTCCCTTTAGTAAATAGATGATGGAGCTAAAAGAAAATGACTCTCTCACTTAATGTGGCAACAGGTCCTCCTACTCATTCTGAGATAAAAAAGAAAAAAATTCAATTGCTTCGTAATGAAGTGTCGAAATGGTCTCTCCACGATCATACTGAGAATAGACTGAAAATTTGCTTGCTCTAATGAAGAAACAGATGATGCAGATGCGTCTAAAAGGCTCTAAATCCCCTGTGTAGGCTCTTCTTGGGCTCAAAAAGGCTGAAAAAATGGCCCAAGACATGCCTCCTTGTTCCTTTCTCTACTATATGTCTTGCAAATTTACCAAACTGGAAAAACTGGAAAAAAAATTCTCCTTTTACAGAAGTGTCAGGTGACAATTTAGCGGGTTTTTGACATTGGTTCCACCGTGATTGATTCAATTTGTTATATGGTTAAGTATGCCAGTAGGGTCATGCTCCTATTCATCCACCCCCAGGTCATATGGTCATTAATGTGACTAGGAGTTGGGCGTGGGCAAGGTGCCACATGCTCGCCCCGTCCGAACCTCCCGGTAATGTTTCCATGTTGCAATAAGACTTTGGGTCGGGCGTGGGCCAAGTGCATCATGCACTGCACTCTCCACCTTAGCGCTCGGTCACAGATATCAAATGAGACCATGAGTTAGGGCCATGTGCCATGCCCCTCCTCCTTGCATCACGGTCGCACGTTGCCATAGAACATGGGGTCAGGGCTTCCGCTCCACCCCTCTCACTTTGCGCCATGATTACGTCATATGCATACAACTCGGGGCTGGGGCTATGTACCCTACCCCCTCCGCCAACTCCAAAAACATTATAATTTAAATAGATCCACCTACACCACTGTTAACGAGAAACACATATGGTCTAACGGTATAGTTGTTGGTTGTTCAATGAGATGTCATGGGTTCGATCCCGACAGAGGTCGGTCGACCCTTTATTAAAATTTTGACCAATGACACCAAGCCACATGGCAACCTCCCATAGGGCCACGTGGCAACCTCCCATTGGGCCACGTGGCAACCTCCCATTGGGCCACGTGGTGGCATGTGGTTTTCCTAACCACAAATATAACAACCAATCACAACGTGTCACTTATCAATCCCAGATTGGTTCATTGTTATCCATATTTCCTAGTCAACACGCTGACATTAGCACCACATCATTGTACGACCTGCCTAGTTAGCAACCCAGTCAACCATGCAAGTTGACTTTTTAGTTATTTTCCAAAAACTTTAGAGTGTGATAACTTTCACATACAATGTCATTTTGAGGCATTCAAGCGTCATTGGAATCAGAATGAAGAGATCTACGATTTGGCCCTAGCTCGGGCATTTTTTAGCAGTTTGATTTTTTTTAGCATATTTTTGATCCCTTGGATCAAGATCAAATATGACACCAAGTTGCAAGATTATGTTATTTCACATGACTCATATATCATCCTAAACATGATATTACATGGAGGATGTTCTGGATCTAGTAACACTAAAGTTCCAACTTCTTTCAAGGATGCAGACAAAGGAAGGGATGAATCGTGTAAAAATTCTCATCAAATCCTCAATATCCTTGGTCACTATATCGTGGAACAGATGAATTAGGCGTCAGATTTGATAGTAAACCTTCCAGAGGTCAACAGCCTTTAATCCGACTTTCATTCTCGAGCAGTTTAATGCAAATTTAATGGCATTTGGCCCAAGACAGAGGACCTTCGTTAGTGGATCTTCTCCACCTGGACTGAAAACTATGATATTAATTTATGTTTTAGGGGTTTTTGTAACATTTTATACATCAAAAGATTTGGATTATGCTCTAAAAGAGGGACCATGGTTCTGGGGTAGTACGAGCCTTTTTATGACTATATGGTTTCCGAGTTTCAGTGTTAATACCATGGTGGTTTATAAAATGTCTGCGTGGGTTAGGTTACATAATATCCCTCTACATTTTTGGCATCATAAAGTTCTAGAAGGAATCGAAAACTCTTTGGGGAAGTTCCTAAAGGTGGATGCAAACAGATTCACAAAAGGAATTTTTTATTTTGCTAGGATATGTGTAGAGGTAGACCTTAGTGAATGTTTACCTGATCATATTATCTTGGTTCATAATAATATTTAGTGGTCCCAACCTTTAGATTTTAAAAATACAACATTTAAATGTCGTATTTTCCTTCAAATTGGACATTTATAAATTTTTTGTCCCTAGGAAAAGAAAGAGCCCAAAAGAAAAAAGACACAAGCTCAAAAGCCAAAGGTTGGCAGTTCTCAGATCCACATGTTGTCGAAGCATAGGAAGAAAATCCATAGAACACTATAAATATTGTTTAACATAATTCCCATGAATTCATAGAGAAGAGGGAGGTTGAGCAAGTAGGAACGATGGTTCCAATTTCAACCAAAGTAATAATGACTACAACTCTCCAATAACAGAATGAGAAGACTATCTATGAAAGAGAGGCAAGTGGCACAAAAAAAACTCATGCATCAAGAGCTCAAAATCTGTTAAAGAAAACCATGTAAATGTGGAAGAAAATCAAATGGCTATTGTAACTACCACTCCCAACTATGGTGGTTGGCAAAAAGTAGAGAAAAAGAAGGGTTAAAAAGTGTAGTTTAGTGTTTTCATACTAAGCTCCCAAATGTTTTTTCCTCTTTTTGTGTATTTTTCTCTTTTAGCTTTGTTTATTGGGTACCAGATAATAGTTGGTTTGATCGAATGCTTTTTAGCATCTACAAAATGTAATTTTGAGAATAAAATTATGATTTTCTTTGGGAAAAATAAAATTATTACAATTTTTTTTCTCATGAAAATTCATAATATACATATCACATTAAAAAAATTAAATTATATATATATATATATATATATATATATATATATATATTCACTTTGTATCTATCAAATATATCATGATGAAATTTTATCGAAAGTTAAAATGATTTATCAGGTTATAAAACAAATCTTAATCTTCATTTAATATAGAATTTTATTTATTATAATTATAGTAAATTATGGTAATATCAAATAATTTTTACTTTAACATTCCAATGTTATTTTTTGTTTGAGTTATGATTATTTTTAAAGTTACTTAATTATTGTACTTATATGTTGGGAACATAATTATTGTACTTATATTCGTTTCTTGTGGGCTTTGCATGATAAAAGCATCCACTGTGTGAAATAATGTAAAAGTCTAGTCACCTGATGATGAGTGTGATCGGTTCCGTGGGATTTCGATAATATCTCCACACTGTAAATAAAGGTTTTGTGGGATGCCTTACATCTCCACTTTGTATACTTCTCAGATAATGCTTCGTCCCAAAAAGACACTATTACAAATTTTTACCAGACGATTCTCTGAGATTTGAAGCACTTCTCCTATAGTTGGTGCAGATTGACCCACATCTCAGAGCATCTATGGAAAATATATTAGTCAGTATCAATGGTACCATAAGATTCCCTCTCTCTCCCCCAACTTCTTATAAATAAATAGAAGGAGAAGCATTGGAGGCATCAAGAGTTGAAGAGATTAGGAGTCCAATAGTCAAGAATTATCCCTGCTCTACATCTGCGTCTTGAAGGCGATCTACTTGCATCACGAATACATTCTTTAATATGTAATTGAGTCATAGAAAGTCTAAAATTTGAGAAGCCTGCGCATTAGCACCACATTAGGACCTGTGAGCCTGGTGAGAACCTAAAGTGGTTGAGCTTTCTGAGGGAAGAGTCTTTTGGTTTGAGTTCTCTGGTTCATAGGCAAAGTCTGCAAAGAGCCAGGAAGGCTTCAGTTTCTAGCTTGTTCTGAGCTATTAGAATTTATAAATGCCTTAGTATTCAATCTTTGACAAAAAACAAGGCTCTATTATTGCAACAAATATATATTTTGCAAATTAATAAAAGAAGAAGTTTTATGTCTCATTTCTAGTTGCATTATATCTCTGTGTTATAATTTTGACCGTGTGAAGTTCATATGAGATTCATTGGAGGTTCACTTAGGATCCTGGAGTGTAGTTTTTCTCATATAGGGAGAAGGCCATTGAAAGAGCTTGTATTGAATTAGATTTGTTTGAAGGTTTGTGTACAAGTTTGTGTAAGAGTTCATGTAGCACTTGATCAACAATCAAAATTTTTGCAAGTTTCATACTCCGTCAGAGGAAGCCTCTGCGACCAACGCAGTCCAAATTGATATCAGAGCCAGTAACGTCTCGTTCATCGGGTAATTCTGAAATATTTTCTTCTTATTAAAAAATGGAAGCTGGAAGAAAATATGTATCTTTCCATGAAGTCCAAGAAACGGAACAAAATAATGAGGATCTTGATATACAAAATATTTTTGATAAAGCCTCTTCTTCTATGATAAATTATGCTGAATTAGAAATTGTTGAAAACCAACCTTCTTCATGTTGCAAACTTCCTTCAATCAATACTTCTGAAGTCTATTATGATCTATCTATGTTCCATTTAAAATATATTACTAGAGTGTTTGTCAAATAATGTGTAATCCAAATTAAGGAAAATGCAAAATCCATCTAAATAATCCCTTTATTAGATCCCAAAGAACTACAAAAAAAAATCCCCAAAACATAACACATTTTAGGTTCATCTTGGGTGTATAAGGGTAGGAATCTCTGCCTTTACCCACAGAGGGTTGAATACTTTTGTCTTAGCCACAATCAGAGATATGATGCATAATAAATACATTGACTCCCTACTTGGTGGGATTGTTTCTCTCCTTTCAAATGGACTAGTTTGGTTTGACTATTATCCAAACTTTTATGTACACATCTTTGATGAACACATCAAAGATATTTTATAATTGCAGATCAAAACTTCTGTATTTGACATGAAGAGGAATGGACAAATAGCTCTATACATACAAGGGGTTGTTTTCGTCACACAAACACACTTTATCCCGCAGTTCTACATTCCCCCAACCAAGATTCTAAGTCAAGTGTTGTAGTAATTACATATGCCTAGAATCATAAAATAGAACACCAAATGATAAAGTGGGAAGTGTTGAGTTATCCTGAGAATTGGGTGGTTGATATACCAAGAACTCCCGGAATCCAGAATATAACTTCTGCTTAGATAAAAGAAGATTTTTCCTCGACTATCTTATCCTTTCCAAGACGCCCCACCATTTCCAGAAGAAATATAGATAGAGAGGTAGAAGAATACAAAAACTCACAACCCATTTCTTTTGAAGCATCCAAAACATATTCATCATCCACCTGTACAAATTGTGTCCATACCAACATTATTAAAACATTTTATAAAAATTTTCAATGAAAAATCTATTTTTATTTGAGTTTAATTTTAATCATATAAATTGTATTATTTTTGTGTAGAGACGGGTTGTACATTTTAGAGGGAAATGTTGCAGCCGTTTGTAAAATGAAGTCTTAAATTTTAAAAAATATAATAATAAAACATAACATCAATTCAATAAAAATAATAAATGGAATTTTTTTTTTTTTTTTTTTTTGTAATTTAAATTTAAATTTTTATTTTTAAATAGGAGGGTATTTGCATTGTATAATTATGCGCATGGTTAGTAATAAATACATCGGGCATTACAAAGCTAATTCATTAATATTTTCCATTTTCTTTTTCCTCCATTAGGAACACATTATTTTCTTGAGAAATATCTTAGCAACAAAAAGAGGGGTTTTGTAGGTGAATATCCTACTAAACTGCCTCAACGAAACATAAAATTTACAACACATAATGCTACTAAATTGATTATGAAATCTTTCATGACTGCTTGTCTACATGCATGTGTTTCCTTAGGATTGCCAAGAAGTCACTTGGTCCTCCCAATTTTCCATTTTTATAATTTTTTGTATCAACCAATTTAACCAATTTTTTTTGGATTTCCGAGACATCTCCCTTCCATAAGTTTATATCTTTTGTTCCTTTTTTTCTGTTTGGGGTCGGTCAGGGATTTTGGTACTATAGGCAACGACACTAGCTCTCCACATCTGCGCTTCTTTTTCATGTGCACATATCAGCTTTCTTGCTTCCTTTATATCTTCAACAGGCGAGCGTGACTACAGATCCGAAAGTCATCTTTCTTTGCTCACACGCTATCATTTGGTCTCATCATCCTTTTTTGACAACTCTAATCTCTATCTATTATACATTCTCTGCGGCCTACAGTGGCATATGTGCGGTTTTCGTATCTAGCGAGCGCGGGATTAACAGGCGAGCGTGTTACCTACTTTCTCATACAGGCGAGCGTGATATCAGGCGAGCGTGACCACACATTATAGACAGCCTTTGAAGCAGTTTATGCACCTTTTTCTATTTCCAATCACTTTCTGAGAAGGACTGATCTCATTTTTATCTAATCTCTAATCTGCCATCATAGTAGCATTTCCTGTTTTACATATTTTCATATCTATTGCCTTCTCTAGTATTCTCCTTTTTTGATTTGTATCAGGCAGATGGAATGTTTCTGAACCTTTTTGATTCATGGCTCTCACATGTCTGTATTTGCATCCGGGTCGGATCTTGACCCGCTTTATGAGGCTGCCCACTCATTCGAATCTGCTTATTCTCAGCAATATCTTATGGGGCAATTATGTCTGCTTTCTCGCTGTCTCTACACAGCTGAGATTATATGATTATATGAACATGTACTGTATATATATACCATCAATATATTCAGCGTTTTTTTCTTTCTGAATTTTTTTTTTTTTAATAGAATTCATCTACCATTGGGAAATTATAATAGGCTTGATTTGCACATTAATATTTAATTCACCTATCTTTCATTTATACCCTTAGTTAGTATACTTGTTTACTTCTAAGTTAAATTCTTTAAGGATATGGAAATATGCTTGGGATGAGATATTTTTAGCAATTTTCCGGATTCTTTTCAGGATTTTTTTCATAGATTTCTCTTTTGGGAGGGAGATTTTGACCAAATGATGTCGGATTAGAAGTGAATCTCCCATAATCATAAGTGTGTCCACCTAATGTTCTTTGGCTAACAAAAGTCCCTGGTAAAGGCAATATATCTCTGTTTGATTATTTGTCACATGACCAAAGCCCATAAGTACTTGAACACATTGTCTTCCTCAAGGCCAGAGAGAGCCCACCCCCCTCCTATGACGCTTCACACTTTATATTTTAATTTTGTTTTTATAAATAAATTTACAAATAATTATTTTCTGAATTAAAAAAAATAAAAATAAATAAATAAATAAAAATAAAAAATAAAAAATGCCACATTAAAATAAATTTAGATAATTATTCATATTCCTAACCATGATATTTGAACATATAATTAATAGACATATAAGAAATTAATCAATTTAATTAATAAACATATATTTGAGAGTAACAATCCAATAAATTTAATTAACAAACATATAATTAGAAATAATAATATTTCAATATATAAAAATATAAAATATAAAGTCTAGTTATAAATTAAGATTTATTTTAATATACAAACTAAAATAATGATTTATATTTGTAATTATTATATTTTATAAATTGTAAATTTAATTAATAAACATATAAAATTTAAATTCTTTTTTCTCAACTAGCACTTTTATTTTCTATACATATAATGAGTGCCATGCACATAACATTAAAAAATTAAAAAAATAAATAACTTATGAAATATGTCAAAGAAAATTGATAATATATTTAAAGTTTTAATAAAATTAAAATAAGAATATATGTATATATAGAGATGCAAAATTTATATAAATATAAATAATAGTATTAAGAAGTGTGCATTTACCCCGGATACGGGTGCCTTGCAGTAATAGTTCAAGCCACTTGGGCGCCATGTGGCAGGGCAACTGTCAACTCCACACGCCCGCACATGGCCGTCTGCGCGCTGTTAAATGCCGGAGCATGCCGACCATTATTCCTTACTTTGCCAACTTTCTCGAGACGTCCTTCTGCTGTAGAGCTTTAACTTCGCCTCGTCCTGCTGCAATGGCTATTAGTTCAGCCCGTCGCGCTCCTCAGGCCTCCATTTGGCTCTCCATCTAGCTCTCAGTATTCGCCTCTTGCCTTTCCTTTCAGCCCTCGGCTCTTGGCCCTGCTCAGTCCAGGTGAAACTATCCCTTGACGAATTCTGGTGGTAGGAGCTCCTCTCTTGTTCCGAAGGAAGCTCCCTCCCTGTCTTGCGCTTTTGCTCCCTCACCAACCATGCCTAGGTGCCATAGAATGTGTTGTCGGCGTGCAGGTGGGCGTGGCCTCCCCTCCAGACCTCCTCTGTCGATGGCCTTGGGTAGGGATTTGAATCTCTCTATGGGTTGGGAAGAGCTAAGCAGGCTTAACCCTGTCAACCTCTCTGCTCATTTATCTCTTCACCTCCCTGTCTCTTCGCCTGAATCCTCGGGCTTTCAACCTAAGAAATGCCCGCACAAGTCTACTCTCCCTTCAGAGCCGACCTTCATTCCACACAAGATGGAAGCCCTACCGGTGCAGAGCGCCTCCAGCAGTAGCCATTGCACTAGCAGTGGCTTAGGTTCCAGCGGAGATAAAGGTTCTAGCAGTGACGAGGGCGGCAAGGATGAAGACTCCAGTGCAATTGCAGCCACCTCCAACCAGCTTGCTGCTTAGGTGTCACCTCCGCCTACGACTTCTGCCCACGTTCCAAGAAAGGAGAATGATGAGTCTTTTTATGTTTGCAGGATTGAAGAAGGAGAACCCAACCCTCCAAAGAAGAATGAAGGGCCATCTTAATTCCAATTGTTGGGTGCCCTCCTCTCACTCCAGTTTTTACTTGGTGTTTTCTAGTTCAAATTTTCTTTGGAACTTTTCTCTGTTATGCTTTAGTTTCAAAATTGTTTACGCTGGTTTCCCAACCTGGGCATCTCTTAATTTTTGCTACTTGTGGACTGGTTTCCCTAGCTGGGGCAGTCCTTATTTTGTATCAAACTTTTGACATATCCCTCCAGAATTGGCTAGCCAAATCTGGAGGACGAGCTATGTAATACTTTGATGTGTATGATATAATAGTAGTAGACTAATTTAGAAAAAAGAAAAGAAAAGTGTGGGTTTAATTTTGGAGATGAATCATATTTTTCGAGGTGCAAACATTTTCTCAAGTTTTATGCCAAAAAAGAGTTTGAATCTTTAATGATTTGATCCCTCTCGACATTGGATAAATATAAAGTTAAAATAGATCTCTCTCGACATTGGATAAATATGGAGTTAAAATATGCTTGATTGTGCCTATCTTTAAAAGTGGGGATAAAAACATTCCCTCTAACTATAGGACCATTATGATTAGCCACATCTTAGCCAAAATTTATGTGCTCATTCTGGAAAAAAAATAAAATAGCACATGGTTTGAAAACCATGGCAAAGGGGCTAAAGGGATAGCTGGCTTTAGAAGACATCACTCAACTATTGACCATCTTGTCACTCTTAGGATCATTGCCGAGGATTGCCACAATAGTAAGTCTGATCTATTATGTTGTTTTATTGACTTAAGGAAAGCTTTCAACATGGTGCCATGAGATAAGCTACGACAAAGGCTCGAGGAGATAATGGTTCCTATTGAGTTGAGGGCTTTTGTGATTCGTCTTTATGAGAACGTTGGCGCCAAGCTTAAGACCAATGAAGGTTGGTCTAAAGAAATTAAATATAATATCATTGTTAAGAAAGGGTGTCCCTTATCCCCTACACTTTTTGGCATTTACATTGATAAGCTTGAAGCCTGTCTGGAAGCTACGGGATGCACTGACACCAAGCTTGCTAGTATGGTCATTATCTTTTCCTTTATGCTGACGATATTGTTCTTCTGGCCAGAAGCCATGAGGATATTGACAAACAAATTAAAATCCTCCATGATTACTACTCTAAAATGTGCACGACTGTTAATACCAACAATACTAAAGTCATGATAATTAAATCCAAGAAGATAAACCATGACAATTTCACTTACGATAACAATTTCTTGGAGAAGGTTTCTTCATACAAATACTTCGGTATTGTCATTAATTATCAGCTAAATTGGAATTATAACATTGAGAAAAGAATTATTGGTCGCTGGAAAGCTTATTATGAGCTTGAAAACAAATGTAAGAAGATTGATCTCTGGGTTTGGAGTAAAAAAATGTTCCTCTTTGAGACTCTCGTCACCCTTGGGATTTTATACAAAAGTGAAAAATGGGGTTGCACTATATCTAAATAATCGTGGAGGAAGATCGAGATGATCCAAAAGCAATTTGTAGCTTACAACCTCAAAATAAATGGTAATACTCCCTATATTATGCTCTTGACTGAACCTGACCTTTCCCCCATCGAAAGCATGAATATGTTCCGCTATCTGATGTATAAGAAGAAGCTTTACAACATGGAAACCAAAAGGTTCCCCAAAATTGCTTCTATATAGAGCCAAAACCCCCACCTTCGGCTCAAGTGGGGATGGCACAAGGATGCCCAAGCATGGATCAACTATTGGGGGGTAAAGGAGGAGATCATCTTAGAGAATAGAGATAATATTAAAAATACTATCACTTCCAAATTTAAGGAAAAATCGTGGGATGATAAGGAGCTTGAGGGGAAAAGGAAGCTAACGTAATATAAGGAGGTGATCAAACCCACTCTCGCTAACCAGAATTATCTCTATGATTTTACTAGTGCTAAGAAGAAAATGAACATTGTGAAGATAAGAACTAACTCCCGTGAGCTTCGAAGTGAAATTGAGCATTGGTCTACCCCCAAAACACCTCGGGAAGAAAGAATCTGTCAGCTGTGTGACATTAAGAGAATTGAAGATGAAAAGCACTTTCTCTTGGATTGTCTGACCCCCACTCACATCTGTTCTCATTTCCAACATCTGCCACACTTCCAACATTCTTGACTTTTTCAACCAAGATAACTATAGTGATCTTAAAAAGCCTTTCTCCCTTCTATTTAATTATAGAAATAAAAATTTAAAAAGTCTCAACTAGTTTATTTTCTTAAGGTCATCAGGCTAAGTAGGCGTTAATCATCATCATCATTATCATCAAAATAAATCTATACTAATATAATTTTAAAAATAAAACTATATATATATATATATATATATTTTTTTTTTTTTTAAACAAAATTATTATTATGATTTTTATATTTTAAACTTACACTTTACAATTTTTTATAATATTCGTTACACTTGTAACATTTTTTTTTTTAATATAAAACTTAAGATTTTGAGATATTCAATCCCTTCAAAAAAATTTAAACTTATTTAAAAATTACTAAAAAATAAAATGTAATTAAAATGTCAAAATTAAATTTAATAACATAGAAAAAATAAAAAAATAAATAAGTTTTTAATTAAATACAGCTTTAATTTAAAAATATGATACACAATTTAAAATTAATTCTTCTTAATAATTTTCAAAACTAAATGATGTATACAATAAAAAAAAGATCACTTAATATTTTCACAATAAAATAATATATAAAATTAAAAAGAATATAATATGTCTACCTGGTTTTGGATAGACGGTGATCCAGTGAGATGTTAAGATACTCTTTGATGTGAAGTCTGTGATTCAATTCTTGGCCCCGTTTTGGATGATGTATTTGGATATGATGATGAAGATGTAATTCTACCCAGCGTACAAAAAAAAAGAATATAATATAATCTATGATATGATATATTTTTTATATAAATTTGTAAAGTTATTTAGAAATAATTATATATTAATACTCCATATTCAAATTCAAAATTTAACTTTGAAAATTTTTAGAGAGGATTTTTAAAAAATAGATAAAAATAAATTAGACTTTTTGTATGAAAGTTTAGGGGGCTTAGAATAGAGGGTGATGTATTTGGACATGACGATGAAGATGTAGTCCTACCCGCCTTACTATATATATAGTTTTGATATAAACTTGTAAAATTATTTAGAAATAATTATATATTAATACTCTATATTCAAATTCAAATTCAATTGTGAAAATTAGACTTTTTGTATGAAAGTCTAGGGGGCTTAGAATAGAAGGTGATGTATTTGGACATGATGATGAAGATGTAGTCCTACCGAGCTTAATATATATATATATATATATATATATATATATATATATATATATATATATATATATATATATATAGTTTTGATATAAACTTGTAAAATTGCTTAGAAATAGTTATATATTAATACTCCATATTCAAAATCAAATTCAATTGTGAAAATTTTTAGTGAGAAATTTTAAAAAATAAATAAAAATAAATTACTTTGTTTTGTTTTGTTTTTGTTTATTTTTATTTTTTTCCAAAGGAAAAATCAACAACTTTCTATTAATCATTAATGAAAGTTATATTTTGCATATGCATTAAAGCATTTCGAGACGCCCAAAGGGCATGTGTGCTCAAGCACACTAGTCAATGTGGTGAGGCTACCAAAAATAATTTTACGATTTTCCAGCGGGGCTGGGCTTTTCACGCTTGCCCTTTCTCTTTTGCACTATCTACCAAGTCCTTGAATGTAGGGAAGATGGAACTAGGGCCAACTCATCGTTCCTCATGGAATTTTCTTTCTCAGAGTCTGAGCTTTCTGACACATGTGATCTTTTATTCACTCCTGAACTTATAGCAGAAACGTCCCCCATGGCCGTTAGAACCTCTGTGGTTTGCAACGGTTGAGGCATCATGTTGGACACCATTGGATCTTGTTCTTCTTGGTCTGGTGCCCCTGGAATGGTGGCAACCTTTGTGTTTTCATTCTGAATGGGAATGTCCCCTTCATCTTCTATTTCTTTCTCTGGGCCACCTGAGGGGAATTTCCAACCCTTGGTTGCTTTCCCTGTCTTCTTCTTCTTCCTGTTCTTTCTTTTGCCATCCGGGCATGTGTTTTGTAGATGGTCGGTTTTCCTACATATCCTTCACCTAAATGCGGTGTTTTCATAATCAAGGTGTTGCTTCCATTTTTGTTGATTATGAATCAATTGTATACTTTATGGTAAACCTTTGCTGAGGTCCACTTCAACGCAGATTCGTGCAAAGGTAAAAATTCTCTCCTCTAGTCTTTGGATGTCTGTTTTGATATAACTCCCTATAGTGTTTCCAATGCCTTTGAGAGCAAGTTCATTCCAAAAATGAAGCAGGAGATTATGTAGTCGGACCCATACCGGCATTCTGGTAATCTCCATCTTGTTTGCGTCAAAATCAGGAAACCAAGGTGTGATAAAGAGACTGGTTGATCCCTAGAACCATGGTCCTGCACTGAGTATTATATCTCTAGCTTCTGTAGATGTGAACTTGACAATAAAATACCCCTTGGAGCACAGATGGATATCACAATCGATAGTCCAGTTGGTGAAAATCTAATGGAAAAGCTCCATTGGTTTGGGCCAAAAATAGTTAAACTTGCATATTACTGCCTGTGTTTCAAATGTGGATCGATAATCGTCAATCTCTGTTGCATTAATATTCAGTTCTGACATGCAATTTAATTGCTCCATAATGTATGGTTTGGGGGTATTATCCATTGGATCTGAAGTTGTTAGTATTGTGTTTTTCCCCTGCAGAATGTTCTTGTATGAGGGTCCACTTGAGTTGCCAACTTTGGCTATATTGGCACCCCTCATTGGACCCGTAGTTCTGTTATGATAAGTTCTTGCAGATGTTTTTGTTCGAGGGGTTCCACCTTTAAGTCTTAGGTTCGGGACAATGGATGAATTATTTTGAATGTGATATTTTTTTAAAAGGGATTCTTCCTGCAGAACCTTCCCTGTGTAGATTAGGCTTTATTGTGAGGCCGGGATACCTGTTGCCACTTGGATCTTGTATTTTAGATCTGTGACCAAGTCCTCCTCCTGTACCCACAGGGTTGTTATTTTCCCACAAAAAAATTTCGTGAAAATCTGGAAACTGTTCTAGAGAGTATACTCCCCTTCTTTTCTGTGTGGAATGGGGTTAATGTGCTAAATCCATCATTTGAGTGTCTTCTTTGTCTCGGATCTAAAGGGGAAGAGTACATGGGGTACCCATATACGGGAGCAACCTCACACCCTTCCCTTATTCTGTGCCGCAAAGGTGAGCAGTGGGTCGTGAACCCCTGCACTACCCTTTTTACAAGCCGATGGCCCCATTCGATTTTTAATCTTTGGTAGATAATAAAAACAAAGTGGCGAGAGAACGAAAAAACTCCGGGAGGAGGTATTACCCGCAGATGTCGCTTTGAGTCCCAACTGCGCCTATTGACAACTTCAGGGCAGGGATTGTGGGCAGGACCACCCTTCGCTGGCCCTTTGATGCAATCCCATCTCCGATCTCGTATTGTGTCGCGACCACTCTCATCTGCACGCCTACAAGGATTTTCTCCCCTTACCTCAACTCCTCCGTTTTGAGGCAGTCTCTCGCAGCTCCGATCTGACACTGTGCATGTATTCCTGTTTCGCTGAGGAGAAAACTGGAGAGATGGTTTGATTCTTGCGTCAAATCCATAGTCTGCAGGGGAGGGATGGGAGTTCTGGACTATCGTCGAGACTACCCACTTTCTGGTCTTTCCTTGCGCCAGCTTTTGGCCCCTTATCTGTCTCAGTCTTCTTCTTGGGGCCCATACGATGAGGGATGATCCGCCGGTCCTGCTTGAAGCACTCCCGTGAGCAACCTCTGTCGCGCCACCATATCCCCTTGATCTGCAAACCCTAAACCTTCTGCGCTCCATCATTCGTTCCTTCCCTTTAGGAAAAAAACTATCAATAAATTAGACTTTTTGTATGAAAGTCTAGGGGGCTTAAAATAGAGAGTGATGCATTTGGACATGATGATGAAGATGTAGTCCTACCCAGCTTACAAAAAAAAGAGAATATACTATAATATATGATATGATAAATTTTTGATATAAACTTGTAAAATTATTTAGAAATAATTATATATTAATACTTCATATTCAAATTCAAATTCAATTGTGAAAATTTTTAGTGAGGATTTTTATAAAATAAATAAAAATAGATTAGACATTTTGTATGAAAGTCTAGGGAGCTTAGAATAGAGGGTGATGTATTTGGACATGATGATGAAGATGTAGTCCTACTGAGCTTAATATATATATATATAGTTTTGATATAAACTTGTAAAATTATTTAGAAATAATTATATATTAATACTCCATATTCAAATTCAAATTCAGTTGTGAAATTTTTTAGTGAGGATTTTTAAAAAATAAATAAAAATAAATTAAACTTCTTGTATGAAAGTCTAGAGGGCTTAGAATAGAGGGTGATGCATTTGGACATGATGATGAAGATGTAGTCCTACCCAGCTTACAAAAAAAAGAGAATATAATATAATATATGATATGATATATTTTTGATATAAACTTGTAAAATTATTTAGAAATAATTATATATTATTATACTTCATATTCAAATTCAAACTCAATTGTGAAAATTTTTAGTGAGGATTTTTAAAAAATAAATAAAAATAAATTAGACTTTTTATATGAAAGTCTAGGGGGCTTAGAATAGAGGGTGATATGGTGTATTGTTAAGCCATTTCCTAATATGAAGATTATCATTTCGAAATGTTGTGGGAAAAAATTTAGGGATGTTAAGTGTTAGTGTTGCTCAGTGTAAGTGTGATCCCCAGATGATTTTGATGACTTATTTCTTAAGCCACCTAATGTAATCTCTAGAGAACTCAGACAACTTGAACAAAAAAAATATAAAAAATAAACAAACTCTTAGTATAAAAATTCTTTAAATTTTTATTTTTATTTTTATTTTTAAATTTGGAGATTTATAAAATTTTGATAAAAATTGCAATGATGCATAAATTCAATAAAATTTTAGTAAGAAAATTTCAAATTCAATTTCTAGATAAAGTGTTATGTTTCAGCCATAAATTGGAAAATGATTATATTGCAATTTTTGGATCCAATCACCAATAGGTTATCTATTCCAAAGTTGAAAACTACGATCCATTGTTCTATTCCAAAGTTGAAAACTGAGCTCTATCGTTCTATGGTTGTAAAGCGAGCAACAATAGTATGTATTTTTATTCCAAAAGAAATCAATTCATTTGAGTGAATATTGTATCATAATCGAGGTGTTGGAAAGATGACTTTGACAATAAAATTTCAAATACATCTATTATCATAATCAAGATGTTGGTGAGTCCACTTGACAGGAAATTTTCAAATACATGGGTTGGAAAGATGACTTTGACGATAAAATTTCAAGTACATCTATTATCATAATCAAGATGTTGGAGAGTCCACTTGACAGAACATTTTCAAATACATGTAATATTGTTTAGTTGTTGCAATTATATATATAAAGTCTTATTTAATGTATATAAAATATCTTTTTATATAAAATTATAAATTATTTTAATATAAAAATTATAATATTAATTTATCACTTTTATTTTAAAAAATTCAATACTGCATTCAACAATTATAACTCCAAAATCCTTTCAAAAATATAACAAAAATGCATTAAAAATACACTATATTTGTTACAAATTATATCAATATTACAATTCCATTTTCAACGCTGACATTTGAAAAATCTTACAAAATTTCTAATAAAAATGCCTTCAGAAAATCTATCGACTCGCGACAAAAATAGCCAATACCCATCGATCTAAATGTCACAGTCGCCATGCTAATAAAGGCGCCAGGCGGGGACCTCGCTGTGAACTTTTTATTATAAATGTTCTGTCACAATCCCCCATGGCAACAAGGTGCAAGAAAGCGGCGCGAGGCTCAAAAAATATAAAATATTCGATGACAATGTCCCATAGCAACACGGCGCAAGATGGCCACCCCACTCAAAAAAATAAGAGGTTTTGTTACAAAATATATATATATTTTTATTGTTTATATTGTTTTTGCTCCCAAATTCATGGAACGTTCAGTAAAAGTTGACTACCAAAACACCTTTTGATGCAGAAAGGCATATATATATCCAATGGTGCCCCTAAATAATAGAAGGTTCAGTAAAACTTAACCTCCCCCAATGTGTGTTTGAAAGTTACAC
This sequence comes from Pinus albicaulis, assembly GCA_034641835.2. NCBI lineage: Eukaryota > Viridiplantae > Streptophyta > Pinopsida > Pinales > Pinaceae > Pinus > Pinus albicaulis. Next base: position 487,805,334 of record CM076581.1, read on the forward strand.
ATATATATATCCAGGAGGATGGAGATTCATTAGTTAATGGTGAAGGTGCACTTTCAAATGCCGTCGGTAGTATTGTGGCAGACCGTAAGATGTTGAGAACGAGACACCATTGATAAGGTTCTTCTTCAATAGCATGGTTTCTTCTTCAATATCCGTGTTTTCCTGCAAGTAGACTTTGAACATTGTAGGTTGAACTTATGGATCTATCATGATGAATGGGATTAGTAGACCTTGGCCCAGGAAATAGGCAAGCAGGGGGCATATCAAAGTTTGGCTCCCTAAGACATTGAGATTTACAGAAGCCAATAATGAGCTAAGGATTGTGAAAGGCAAGGAAGGAAGCAATGGCAGTAGACAGGCCAGAGGAGCCGAGGTCACTGGCCTTGACACCAACATGGTCAGTGGCCACTGCTTTGACAGTGTTTGTGGTTGTTTCACTTATAGTGGAACGTTCTATACATCATTTGAGTCGGGTAAGCTCATTCTCACTTTAACCCATTCTTATGCTAAGCTATATTCCCACAAATTGGTTATCTCAACAGAAAAACTCATGAAAGCCCAAAACCGTTTATAGATATTCCCATGTTTGTGTGCAATCAATTGCAGAGGACTACATTTCGGTGGCATTGTTGAAATTTAGTTCAGCATATTGTAGGAAAATTCAAAAGACCCTTGTGGAGATCTGATCTCTGTTGACCGCTTTACGTGTTTCACAGTGTGAATATTAGTATTATCTCAGTGATTTCTGTGGCATTTCCATTCACATCTTACAGGAGAGTAATTTCTGGGGCAATTTCATTCACATCTTACAGGAGACTTCCACTGCTGTATTGTGTTAACCTACATTGTTATTTACAGCGCTGTAACCTGCCAATGCGAAATACTCTGTCTAAGTAAATCCTCTGTCGACCTCACCAGCGAACCGAGACTCCCTACCACAGTACCAATCAATCACTTAGTCTCAGGTGCCAGGTCGAAGGGTTAACTATTCCTTGAACCTCCCCTGGATGTTTTCCTGGCTTTGTTTTCTTTTGAGACGTACCATTTGGGTGGGGCAGACCACAACCAGTCCAGCTAAATCTTCTGTTGACCTTACCAGTGAACCGAGGCTCCCTTGGCACAATACCAACCCTTTTGATAGGAAGGGCTTCTCAATATGCATTTTTTCGTTTGACAAAACAGGGCCACATTTGCCTTTTCGGACCAAAAGAGTATGAACCAAACTGACAGACTTAACGATATTCCAGTTTTTCACTGAATGTGAAAACATGGCCTGCTTGCCTTTCATTTGAAAAAAACTATGCCTCCTCCGCAAAATTTTGTTTGCACCTTATTTTGAGGACAACATTTAAGAGCTTATTTATTCTGCCACGTTGTTTGCGAATTTCAGCACCTGTAAGAAGTTTTTGGAAAGTTGATAAATTTAATAAAACATGAATGCGTAATATTCAGTTTAGGTTCCTCTAACATTTTAGATGTAAAAGCTGTGTCCAACAAAACATTAAGAAGAATTATAAAATGCAGCCTAATGAAGTCTTCGAGTTTTATCCCTGTCTCTGAGAATTGCAAATGAATAAGCCAGACCATCGAATAAAAATTGGGTGCAGTAGCCTTGGAAGTTTATCTTTAGAGAACAGTGGCATCAATTTGCAATACGTAAATGCCAGTGAACAAAACAGTTTTCTATATATGAACTAACAACAACAATCTCTGTTGCTGGCGGATTTTCTGTTTGTTTTAAACTTTAGTTTTTAATTCAGTGGTTTGATCCTGTCTAGACTCTATGCTATTATATTTATTGTTTTTCCCGGAAACAGATTGCTTATTCCAAACAGCTTCAAAAGGTTTTGTTGTTAGAGATAGCTGAAACTATCTTCTGGATAGACATTACACTGAGGAGTCAGAGAAGTGTTCCTTTATCTTTTCTCTTCTGCATTTTATGCGAAAACCCTTAGATCATATATTTTCATTATTCAAATCAAGTGATTTCAAACTAGTTCCTCTGCTATTAGCTTTTTTGAGAAGATTTTCTACCAATTTCTAAGATTGAATTTGACCTCAATGGATTTTTATTCAACAATTCCTTTAGTGATTCAACTATTGCTTTTTTTATTTCCATGTAAGTTGTGTAGGAGCTCCCTGTCTTCATGCTTCACGTCAATGAGGTTTTTGTTTGTGGTGCATTTTACCTCTTATGAAATATTTTATTCTTGCAGTGGCTGCATAAAACCAAACGGAATCCTCTCTTTGAAGCAGTGGAGAAGATGAAATCAGGTTGGTTTCTTTTCAAAATTTTCAGTTTGTGGCCAAGAGCAGTATTCCTAATGAGTTTGTTATTCCCTGTAAGTTAGATGTATCTTGCTTATCACTAACAAGATTCATCTTAACCTGGGATCTATCAAGAGTTGAGAGGGATCAAATTCCTTTAAATACAAATTTGATTCATTGTAACCCGGGATCTATCAAGAGTTGAGAAGGATCAAATTCCTTTAGGTGCAAATTTTTTAATTGTGTAAGAATCTGAGAAAAAAATTAAAATTTACACCTTTAGAGATTTCATCCCTTACTACATTGGATATATCCAAGATTAAAATGGATCTAGGCTCGTGTTATATAACATTATGTTGAATAACATTAAATGACCTATCATTATTAATTTATTATTTTAAAGTATATTGTTGGAAAAGCCCATGTCAACCTTACACTCACACACCTCAATATCAACACATCCCCATACCAGGCTATAGAATGCCTCTCAGCTCAATCAAATGTCAACTGTTGCGTGTTCTGATCAGCAAAAATAATTTATAAATTCTTTCTATTTCCATTCTGTTTGTGATGATAAAAGTTTCAATATCATAATAGGCATACGAGTTATTAGTTTTGAAAGCGATATTTTAAAAGTTCATAATATTTGGGCAATTTTCATCTCTATATTATGTGTTCTTGTCTATATTTTCCTTTAATTGGCAACTTTTTGTGGAACAGAGCTGATGCTACTTGGCTTTATTTCCTTAATGCTGTCTGCCACATCAAGTTCAATATCTAATATTTGTATTGAATCAAAGTACTATAACACCAAGTTCTCCCCATGTAAGAGATCCGATGCTGAAGAAAGTGATTCAGATGTATCTCACGACAGTAGACCCCATGGTCGTAAACTGCTAACGTTCTCTCTTCATGTTTTATCAAGGCGGGTTCTGAGTGGTGCAGTTGGCAATACATGCAAAGAGGTAAAGCTGCAATTTCGTTAGTTAACATTGTTATGCATTTAATTGATGCTTGGACTTTGAAACGTCAATGGATGCAAAAAGGCACATTTCAGCATTCTGAGCAGTATTACTGTGCTGGTAGGATGCCATTTTGAGTTTTCTATTTTTCTTCACTTATAAGTTATACTAATCAATGTATAGAGCCAAAATGGCACAAGAGAAGTTATTTGGTATACCGGCATCCCTTTGCCGCTCACAGCTTGTTTTCTTTGTGTGCCTCTCTACAACCATTTTTCTAAAGGCGAGAGCTTTTATCATGGCTTGTCTTGAAGAACATACCACATCAAACATACTTAATATGCTGTTTCCCTTTTTTTCGGTATACCGCAGGGTTATGAGCCTTTTGTCTCAGTTGAAGGTCTGGAGCAACTTCAGCGATTCATTTTTATCATAGCGATCATGCATGTATTTTATAGCTGCTTAAACATGCTTCTGGCAATCGTTAAGGTCTGTATTTGAGTCTGTTTCTCAAACACACAAAGTACATAAAAGATGATTCCTTTTGATTTCGTCTAATGGTTTGGGAAACTAGACAAATTTCGACAAGAAAAAATAAAGGCTTTAAGTTTTACCAAAAGATGCCTGATCAGACATTCAGTGCTTTTCGCTTTGATTTCATTAATATCAGATTCTGTTTTCTAAGTTGTTTGGTCCTGGAATGAAAAGTTTGTTGTACTGTATCTTGAAATGGCGTCCTGCATTCTGGGCCTTCCCATTTTAGAATCCGTACTTGTCAGGCTTGAAGTGTTTAAAACGTATCTTACTGCAAGAATCAGGATTCGTGATCAACTTTTTACATGCAGTTTTTCCTTTTCCTGGTTAGATGTTCCTGAAAAATGGAATTAATGTGGGAAGGGTGAAAGATTATGTTTTCTCTCATTCATCAATGGAGTTGCCTATATTCTCCGAAGATAATGTGAAAATGATTGATTTGTTTAAAAACATGCATTTTCAGATTTACACATGGAGGCCATGGGAAAATGAAGCACATTCTAATGGTCTTGATAACTTGGCAGGTAAGTTCTTAAAATTTATGGTTTGGATGGGCTTTATTTATTTGTACTTTTCTTAGAATTGGAGATAGTTGTATTGTACGGTTCTGAACCTTTTTATTTGTAAAGAAGTATCAAGGTAGATAACACAGGAGACATTTTGTAGTTTAAACCAAAATCCTTTTCTTTCTCAAAGACAATCAGATGGTAGCCACTGTGTATCAGTTGTATATATGGTACATGACCTGTCAAATTCAAGCAATGGCACCTGTCACTTAATTTGACTGCTGCTTCATTTTAGTAAGGATGGATCTAGGAATATCCAGTTCTGTACTTATGGTAGTGATGCCCGGATACCTATCTACTGCACCTAAAACATATCTAGTCATCCTATTTGCTTTTGCATGTAGATTGGTACCTGCTGTAAAGGTCATAATATATGGGAGTTTACCATGCAGAAAGAAAAGAAAGATAAAGCATATTGAAGCTCTCAAATGATCAAAAGTGGGACTTTGTCGAAAGCATCTGCTGAGCCAGATAGCCCTGCATAGGGTAGGTAGTACATCAATAATACATGCCTAGCTCATCTCCCACTTAGATTTGCTAACTTCACGAAAAACAAGTGTGATAAAATAAAGAGAGGCAGCCAAAGTGATATGAACAAATACGAAAGACAAAGATAAGCAGGATGAAGAAAGAGGTGTCTGATTATTGACATCGTTTTCTTATTACAAATACAAGCACAAAATGCTTGACTTACAGAGGAGAATTATACAACTTTTAAAAGGGGAAAGTCCAGACACCATTGAGCTTCCACCTACCATATATAAAACTGGTAGGAAATAAAATTTTGATGTTTAAATTATTATATTGTATGTTCACACTGTTACAACAAAATATAGCATCCTATATGCTGTAAAGTCCCAAGCATCAAGGAGCTAGTCTTGTGCAACTCAGGAAGGCTACCCACTATCACCACAGTAGCTATTCCTCTCTCTTTTTGGTTGAATTTTTTCCAACTCAAGGGGGGTTCCCTAAGTAGTAGGATTGCCAAGGCACAGGGTGATTTTTTTGAAGAGTAAGCCTTAACTAAACAAGGTTGTTGTAGTATATGAAAATGGATGGAAACAGGAATGGGATAAAGACAAGATAGGAAAATGAAGAGAGGAACAAGGAATGAAAAGAGATGGAAGAAAACCAATGCCTGTCAATCACGGGCTAATGAAGTCACGAGAAGTTACTAAATAGAGGGACTAAGTTTGCCACATCACAACTACTTCAATGAAGGTGTTAAGTGGATGAAAGGATTGTTTTTCCACTTCCAACCAGCATTGGATAAAAGACTGTTTACTATATTGAAATATTCTCCATTCTAATTTTGCGTACTCATGGAAAATGGACGAGTATGTGACATTTATATTTTGAGTACTTGCAGGAAATTTACATGGAAATAATCTTGGATTACCCTAGAAGGTACTACTCATCAACAAAATATAAAAGTGAATTATTAATCCAAATCTGCAATTAGTTTATTAGTAGAATGACAATAAACAGAAATAAAACAAGAAGTAAATCAAGAGGGAGAAACTTCCTCACATTGATTTACGCCTTAATAAAATTCTCAGGCTTTCATATTAAATTAAAAGAAAAAATTCTATATAATTTTGAAACCATGAAAACATTAAACCTTACAACAAAATAAAAAGCTACACCTCTGCCTTCAATAGTCATCAATCTTGGTAGTAAAAGGGAGCTCCATCAAAATTCCTAAATTCCAATACTTTATCACTTCTCTAACTCCTAAATCTCAATGCACCATTCCACTTTACAAATGGAGAGAATGCTCTTTATATGGAGGGAGCTTCTTCTCTCTTACAATAAAATACAATAGATCTTCAACTAACTCCATGACAAATCAAACAAATAGTAAAATAGTTGAGTAGTCAGATCCATGGTTGACAATATCAAGATACATTGATGCTAGCCTCACTAGGTGAGGCCGCCCTCATTCAAAAATAGGAAGTAATATGCAATAAAAATCTTCGAGAGGGTGAACCATCTAGAAATAGGCATTATGAGGTCAAAATGCTAAATGGGTCCATGCAGAATGTGCCCTCCAAGGTACATGAGTGAGAAAATAATATAATAATCATCCAGGGAGAATGCTCCACAACCACTTTCATGGAAGAGATCAAACAAACAATATAATAGAGTCTCTAACCAGAGAAATCCAAGGAAATAAAGGCGAATTAGGGTCTTGACCATGCCTAGACTCCATGAAATAATAAAATATATACATTCATAAATAGCAAGAAGTGTCTCCATAATTGCACCTTCCAAGAATATGCTCCAAATATAGTAAGAAGACCAAACAAATGCATGTAATGTGCTACATGTGGCCCTCCAAGTGCGACTCACCCCTTGATTTGGTATGGACCATTATATAATTTGCCATCTATCTTGGTACTTCATGGGTGGAAAAATTGGGGGAATTGGCTTGTAGGTCCCATTTTAATGGTAAGCCCTAGTTTCGAAATGTGGGGTTTGGAACCTTCCCAAGTCATTTTTGTTGGTTTTATCCCTGTATAGTTAATTGTTGCAAATAGATTTTCATAAAAATAGAAAAGATGCAATGTCACACACACACACAAACATTTAACATAGATATTTTACCCTAAATCCAAATCGGGAAAACCAAAAAGTTTTTTAGTATATTATCTCTTCACAATGCTACAATACAATATGTATATCCTAGCAGTGTTCATAAACCCCCAATCCATTAAATTTGGTTAGAGTACAATTGAATTAATTTCAGGCAACTAGGTCCAAACTCCATGTTGTGATGCTCAGATGACGATGCCAATATTTTTATTGGATTCCTCTTTCGGAGAGGTGCAAGATCGATCTAAAGATCATTTTGATCCAATGAGCAGAACATTTATTTTGAATTAATTCCACTTATGTGTAAGGTCGGCCATAATTGTAATGTAGGCTTGGAGCCCCAACAGATGTGTCACACACCCTCACTGATGGATATATAGGTCAACGTTGGAGGTCATTTTCACCATCACTCATCACACATTCACTCTCTGCATCTGATTGGGTCGATCATCATCTTGGAGGCTTCTCCGCTCACACGTGGAAAAAACTGTTGCTAGGGTTTCAGATCTAGTCTAGGGTTTTCAGTGCAGATTTGACCAGCGTTGACTTTGGTCAACGCTTGGTCAACTTGATCCAAACTCTCCCAAAACCTCGATCTCTGCAGTCCACATTTTTTGGCACAAAAATCAAGGCTGGACGTTGACTTTGACTTGGTTGTGTTGACTTTCTGTTGCTGCTATTTTGCGTTGACCATTTGACAGGACAATGTTGACTTTTGTTGACTTTGGGTTGATCGTTGTACAGCTGTCCTAGAGCGTTGTGTGAAATATTCTGGTTGGCTGACCGTGAAGAGACTTTGCTGGTTGAAGCATCATGTTGACCGCCGTAACGCACCACAACACATATATTTTGCTGATCAAGTTAAGTGTATTTTTGGCTTGTCTTCCGTCGATCTATTGGTATGTTCAATCAACATTTTACTTTCTTGTTTATGCGATTGCTATTTGATATCGGGTATAAAAGTAAAGTTGCATCAAGCATAGAACATCTACAAAAATTTACATGATATTAGAGCTAAGGTGAAGACAAAGCCCAAGTTTGTATTGAGAGCAATCACCGAAGAAGTAGCATTTGTCAAGGACCCATGGGTACCTAAAATTATAATGGCTTCAAAGTTGATGACAAGTTGACTGGCAAGGCTGACTTTCATGCTTGGAAGATGTCTTTGGATTTAATGTTGGAAGACCAAGATGTCATGGACTATGTGCAGGGTAAAATCCAAGAGCCTCCATCATCTGCACCTGCTGCCACCAAGTCAAAGTATAAGAAAGGAGAAATCAAAGCAAAGATGATCATTCGGGATTCCATTCATAAGAGTCTGGTTGCCTACATCTCTGAGCTACGCACATCCAAGGAGATGTATGATAAGTTGGTCAATATGTTCAGGGCCAACAATGCAAATAAAGTCATTTTCTTTAAGAACCAATTGAAGAATCTTAAGAAAGGCAGGGATGAATCCATTCAATCTTATTTTCTGAAATTGACTGAGATTAGGAATAATATTTTGGCCATTGGGGAGACAATAGCTGATCGAGAAATGGTTCTCACCGCACTTGGAGGTCTCTCCTCTGAATGGCATGTATTCATTACTACCATTCTCAATAATAATGTGATACCTAATTTTGATGAAGTATTGTCGAGATGCACTCAAGAGGAGACAAGAATGATGGAATATGAAAATGAAGGTAATGCTGCCTTCACTGCTCATGCTAAGAAGAAGAACAATGGCGGTCCAAGCAACCATGGAAGAGCAGGGGCCCAAGGAAAGAAATGAAGATAGTACACATGTAACAAGACCGACCACTATGCTATAGAATGCCCTAATAAGAAGGATTCTCTCGGGGATGATGACAACAACAACAACAACAGGAAGAATGGCAATCAAAGGAACAACAAGTTCAAGGGAAAGAGGAAGGCTCCCTTTGGTCGCAATGGAAATGGGCAACCTTTCAAAAGGTCAATAAATTCTAGGTATGAGGAATCTAATGTTGTTGATGATAAAAGAAATGAATTCATTCTTGTATCTGCCCTCTCTGCCACATCTCCACCCAACACTATGGATGTCTGGTTGATTGATAGTGGTGCCTCAAGGCACCTCACTGGGTTTAAGGAAGCACTTTCTGATTTGGTTGAGAAGGATACTAATCTGAAAATGATCCTTGGAGATAATTCCACCTATCCCATGAAAGGGACTGGGACTGTGACCCTCCACTTATCTCAAGGTCAAGTCCTCTGCTTGCAAGATGTACCATATGTACTTGATTTGAAGAAGAACCTTGTGTCTATTTCAGCCATGGAAGACAGAGGTTTCAATGTGGCATTCGTTGATGGGAAGGTATGCATTTGGAACAAGAGTTTCAAAGAAGCTATCACGATTGGGTTTAGAGTTGAAACTTGATACACTCTACTAGGTTGGAGGAAGCCCACTGGGGGCTATGACATGTAATACTATCCGTCAAACCAAACTATGGCACCGGAGGTTTGGACACCTTCATTACAAAGCCCTTCTTGAAGCAAGGAAGGTGGTAACAGGGATGCCTGAATTCAAAACTGATCATGAAGGTGTATGTTAGGGTTGTGCCGAAGGAAGCATACAAGGGGACCTTTCCCCTCAAGTGTCACAAAGACATCTGATGTCTTGCAATTGATACATTCTGATTTGTCTGGTATGCTGCTCATGACATCCTTGGGAGGATGTTCTTATTATATGACATTTATAGATGACTTCTCTTGCAAGACCTGGATATACTTCTTGAAGAAGAAGGATGAGGCTTTCATGTGGTTTCGTACTTTCAAAGCCTTTATGGAAAATCAAACAGGGAAGAAGATCAAGATTTCGAGGACTGATAATGGCACTGAATATGAGACGAACCAGTTCAATAACTTTTGCAGTGAAGCTGGCATCAAGAGGGAGACCACAACTGTATATACTCCTGAGCAAAATGGCATTGCTGAAAGAAAGAACAGGACCATTGTGGAAGCTGCCCGTGCCATGCTATGTGACCAAGGTCTTCCGAAGTTTCTGTGGGGAGAAGCTGCGAACACTGCTGTGTACATACAAAATCGATGCTCGCATTCCGCTCTGGACTCCAAAACTCCCGAAGAGGTTTTCTCTGGTAAGAAACCTGGCGTCTCTCATTTTAGAGTTTTTGGTTGTCCCATTTATTTTCATGTGCCGAAAGAGAAGAGGAGCAAGTTGGATGCTTCTGGGAAGAAGGGAACGTTTGTGGGCTACAGTGAAACTTCGAAGGCTTATAGAGTCTATGTGCCTGGTCAAAGAGAAGTGGAGATATGCCATAATGTTACCTTTGATGAAGATGATTCCCTCAGGAAAGTGATAAATCTTCCGTGCTCTGAAGAAGATCATGAATAAAGCTCTGGGAATCAGGAAGAACCAAAGGATGAGATGATGCCTGATGTTGAAGGATTGATGGACCCTATTGATCTACCTCCTTCAATGAAGAGAAGACCCTCATGGCTCAGGGATACTCTCGAGGATGTCGAGAGACATATGGCCCCAAGGGGGACATTCCGTGAAAGTAAGAAGCCGAATAGATACCAAGGGTATCTAGCAGCCATGATTACTATCGTACAATCTGAGCCTGGATCATTTGAGGAAGCCGTAAAGCATCAAGTCTGGAAGGATGCTATGCACGAAGAGTACGAGTCCATTATGAAGAATGATGTCTGGGATGTGGTTCCGAGACTGGAGGACAAAGTTGTTGTCACCTCGAAGTGGCTCTATAAGATCAAGCATGGATCTGATGGTAGTGCTGAAAAGTTCAAGGCAAGATTCGTTGCCCGAGGCTTCTCTCAAAAGGAAGGCATAGACTATGATGACATATTTGTACCTGTGGCCCGATATACCACCATCCAATCTATCATAGCCCTTGCAGCTACGCAAGGATGGAATCTTCATCAGATGGATGTGAAGACCGCCTTTCTACATGGTGTGATAAAGGAAGAGGTGTATGTGGAGCAACCTCTGGGGTTCGAATTCCAGGATAGAGACACCCATGTATGCAGGTTGAAGAAAGCCCTTTATGGGTTGAAGCAAGCCCCCAAGGCTTGGTACGAGAGGATAGATAGCTACTTGATGAAGCTGGGCTTCACTCGTAGTAATGCTGATCCAAACCTTTACTTCAAGGTTGATAGAGAAAAGCCTCTCATTCTGGTTCTCTATGTGGACGATCTCTTTCTGACATATGCTGATCCTCTCATTCATCAGTGTAAGAGGGAGCTCGCTTCTGAGTTCAAGATGAAGGACCTAGGACTGATTCCTTACTTCGTAGGCCTGGAGGTCTGGCAGAGACCTGGCGAGATTTTCCTCTCTCAAGGAAACTACATTGTGAAGCTGCGAGAAAGATTTGGAATGGTGGACTGTAAGTCTGTGTCGACACCGATGGAGCTCAACTTTAAGAGTTGAGTGGTAGCGTTGCTGGGCCCGTGCTAGCAAATCCTACTGAGTATCGTCAAGTCGTAGGGGCCATGATGTTCTTAGTGAACACCCGTCCGGACGTATGTTTTGCAGTGAACACTTTGAGTCAACACATGGTTGATCCTCATCACATTCACTGGGTTGGTGCTAAGAATATGTTGAGATATCTTCGGGGCACGATAAACCATGGGTTGAGATACACTGCCAAGAGCTTGACACTCCATGGATATACTGATGCTGATTGGGCTGGTAGTGTCATGGATCGCAAGAGCACATATGGAAGTTGCTTCACACTTGGGTCTGCTTCGATATTTTGGATGAGCAAGAAGCAGAAGTCAGTGGCTTTGAGCACCGCTGAGGCCAAATACATTGCAGCAAGTATGGACTGTTGTGAAGCAGTTTGGTTATGAAAGCTCTTTAGTGAGCTGTTTGGGCATGTGCTAGATACCACCGTTATCCTTTGTGATAACCAGAGTGGGATTCGTTTGTCAGAGAATCCCGTGTTCCACAATCGATCGAAGCATATTGATATCAGGTACCATTATCCGAGATATGGTACAGCGAGGCGCCGTAAGGCTCGATCATATAGGAACTGATGAGCAAGTCGCGGATATTCTCACAAAGCCCTTGGGGAAGGTCAAGTTCCTAACCTTCCGTGAGAATCTTGGAATAGTGGAGTGACCTTATGCTGAGGGTCTTGTTGGACGATGAGCTCTGGGAGCTCCAAGGGGCTTTGGGGATAGCTTCTTGGAGCTATAAGCAAGCTTTGGGGATAACTTCTTGGAGCTATAAGCAACCACAGGGGTAGGATTGCCGAACCTTGTTGGTGTGCTTCTGCCCAATGTTGCAGGAAACGTCCCCCCCGGCTCCAACCCCTGAAACGCGGTCCGTACGGGATTTGTACACCGAAATGCGTTTCGGGAAAAAATTTGCATTTCTTGGTTTTGTGGATCCGTACGGCCGGATCCGCGTTTCGTACGACAGATCGTCGTACGGAAGCGCCATGATTCTTGTACGAATCCGTACGATTGACGAGCGGTTCCGTACAACGCCGTACGGATCCGACTTGCGCACTTCAATAAAGCGTAATTTTTGATTTGGTTTTAGCTCGGTTAGTAAGTGAGTTAGTGTTGGGTTAGGGATAGGATGAAAAGCTTATAAGCTCTATTTCACCTCTCATTTGCTTACTTGTGTTTTTAGAGAGCTTAGAGAAGAGAGGAGAAGAGAGCTTGGAGAAGAGAAGAGAAAGAGAGGAGAAGACAGCTTAGAGAAAAAGAGAGTTAGAGGAGAGTTTGGAGGAGCTTGGAGGAGTAAAGAAGGGCTTCCATCTATGTAATATCCCGTTTCAGGGATATCTCTAAAACACAAGAAAACTCCAACCATAGATGGACTGGGAGGGCGTTTACCAGATATTTCACCTCTGAGAAGAGGGTGAGATCTGGAGGCTACCTGGCCCTTTCCAGACTCTGTCTAAGAGTATGGGGAAAACACACCAAGTGGTATAGAACTGGAATGCTCAAAGATAGAAAAATAACAGTAGTGCAAGCATACAATAGCAGATATAGAACGTGTAACAAATACTCCAAAAATATATAGAGAGAATGCTAGGCCATTTTATTATACTGAGAATATATAATGAAGTACAATAGGTGATCAGAGTGATGGCGCCTAGACTTGCTTAAGGCAAGTGAAGAAATAATCTCAGAATGACCAAGAAATGGTTGCTCTCTGAACTGCGTCCCAGCTGCTGGAAAACTGTCGTGTACTTGCTACTGTTGAAACAAGATGAGGATTTGGGGCTGCTCCCCTCCTCAGAATGAGCTGAAACTCTGGAATCTGCCTCTGCTCACCAAACCCAGAAAAACCCAGAAGGCATTTATGAAATGGCTTACCCCCAAAAATCACTCCCTTGAGGATCTACGCTATCCCTCAAGGCTCTGCGCTGAGGTTGAATAGAAACCACCACAATACTGCCCCAAACTCTGCCAAAATCCTCCAAATAGCAAGGGCTGGCCCCTTGCTCAATCTCGTAGCTCGAAACCTCCAAAAATAACCCAATCTGGAGCTCCTCTGAAATGGACTGCGTCCTCCCTCTCAAGACTGCACAGTCTCTGAATGCACTGCTCCGCCACTAAACCCAAACACCAATCCTCCTGCAAAATAATGATGGAACTACCTCACCGCAGGCACTCGAAGTCCCCTGGGGCTGAAGGTGAGATCTCCGAACGGAGACACTCGATGCACTAAACAGTGCTGCAGACAAGCTAAATAGCTAGCGTGCTCAAGAAGTCGAAGTGACCAGCTCAATATCATCAACAACGAATGATGAAAATGAGGAGGCTCTCCTCCTTTTTATAACAATGGGCCTCTCTCAACCCTAGGCCCCACCATCTCCTACGTAGCCTCCCATTTAGCCCACGTTGCCAATTAAAACTATGTTGTCATGGCCCACGTGGTCTAAGTGGGTCCCCCTCTACGTGGTCTCTTGGCCCCCACTCCAGCTGCTTAAATTACAACGTTGAGTCTACTAGGGAGTGCACTTTATTTTAGTGAGTCATATTCTCCGTTCACCCACTTTATTTTTATTTTAACTTTATAAAGGCACAATTAATCAAAATTAATATTTCCAATTAGCTACTGCTAATTGGGAATATTACAATCTACAAGAGCTAAAGAGGTAAGTGCAAACCCCAAACTCTCTCATTTTTTTTGTCATTGCTTTTTGTATTTTCTATCCTCCCTCTCCTACACTTTCCCATTCTTTCTTCTTATACATTTATTTGTAGGTTGTCCACCACCAATATACATACTCAAAGATGATGTTTCTTTGGCTTCTATGTATCATTCTACTCTTGGTTTTGATGATGGTAAGGGGGAGTAGAAATAGAAGAGGAGAACATGAAGAAGAAGAGGAAAATGGTCCCCATATGAGTGACCCAATGTATGATGAGGAGGAAGGCTTTGAAGAGGAAGGGGATGATGAAAACATTGAATCACAAGATGGGAAATCTGCATTGACACCCTTGTGGAACTATGTGACCAAACTTGAAGGGGGAAAAGGTGGTGGAAGCTACAAGTTTTTGTGCCCTCATGGTTGTCATGGAGGAAAACCATATAGTTGTTCATATACCCGTGTGAGGAGGCATCTTTGTGGGGTGATGAACAGTGATGACAAAAAGGGTGTCGTGGGGATAGCAATTTGCCCAAAGGTTCCAACTGAACAAAGAAGAAAATACATCCAAATAGAGGAGGATGCACAACATAAAAACAAGAAACAAAAAAATCAATTTGCATCAAGTGCAACCTCTAGATTTGGTAGCTCATCTCCTCATGGTACTTCTGCAAGCTCTGGAGGTAAAAAAACAATAGGAGATTTCCTTAATGTTGTTGGGAGGGATGATGTGGATGGAAAGATAGTTTGATTTCTTTGTGCTTGCGGTGTACCATTTGTTAGTCATCAGTATTTTTCACTATCTTTAGATGACTATAGGATGGTTATAGTTTTCTGAAAACAACATTCCTTGAATATTGTGAGTTTTAGAAATCTCATTGCCTTCATTATCCTTATACAAATTTTTTCATTATTCGTCAGTTTACCATCTCAAGGTCACCCTATTGCTCCTGAAAGACTCCTTATGGGCTTATGCCTCTCATCTTCATCCTTCTTTCTTTCCTATAACCTCGTTTCCCTGTTTTCCCTTGTCAAATAAACTCCATCCTCCCTCTAGGGTTTCCTAGTGTTGACTCATCCCCATGTCCCTTTGGGCCTCATAACCCATAACAATACTTTGTTTTCACCTGAAGATCTCCAAGTCAAATTTCAGTCAAAATCAGGTCAAAGAACACCCCCACTAGGTCATTAGGGTTTTTACATTGTTTAAGGTCATCCTTGGATGTTTCAAACACTGCTTTTCCTTTGCTACAATCCAGTTCAGATGGAATAGAATGTCAATACATGGTTATTCAATAAGGACCTAAAATATCCAAAGAAGTTTGCCTTATCAGTTCAGGACCTGCAAATGAGAAAAATGGAAAAGGTTCAACACTTCTGCAGGAGTGTTGAAAGATTTTTCAGCAAACGGTACTGATGAGGTAGACTATCTACTCCTGAATTAAAATAACTTACAACAAGGGAAAGAGGAAACACTTGTTCTTATAGATTACTAGGGTTATGAACTTGATAGTCTAGTTGAGTGCCAAACCAATGATCACTTGCTGAAAATGACATGGAGGAAGCCCACAAGGCCAAACATGAAGAAAATCTATTAGAGACTATTGATGAGATTTGGAAAAGGGTAAGGTGAATTGGACAGAAACGAATGAACTTGAAAGGGATATAGAGAACTCAGAAGAAAACATTGATGATTGCTGTAAAGACTGCAAACACTTAAGGTTTTGGAAAAGATGGCCAGAGAAGGTGGAAAAGATAAGTTAGACTTAATGGTGGAAACAATAGAGGATTTTGAAGATGTTGCTATATGTAATCATCCTAAAGTTGTCAAAATAAACTTGTCATGCCTCAATGATCAAAGGAAACGCCAATTCAATGCTTTTAGTCACCTGCAAGGAAAAAAAGTGTAAAAGGGTTAGTGAGAAAACAAAAAGGATTTTTGACATTAGAAAGTGGGCTGTTCAAATTAAATCAAACTTCCATTTGTCTATAAATCCCATCTAACGTTTCAAAAGAATCATTGTTGCCCTGCAAAGCATCAAAAGCATCCAGAGGAGAAGAGTTTGTGAGTTTTCAAGCAAAATTTGGGCAAATTTGCTAGGCGATGCGCATTTAGCTTGGCGTTGCGCTCTTGGGAGTGAGCGTTGTGCCCTTGGCATTTTTCCTTGTTCATTTTCTGAAGGCGCTACGCGCCTGCGAGGTGGCATTGTGCGCTGGGAGCGATGCTACGCTCTTACCTGACAAGACCCTCCGCTCATTCTCTTGGCATTGCGTACTCAGAACTGGCGTTGTGCGCTTAGGCCTGGCGTTGCCCCCTCAGCTCTGGCGCTGCGCGCTTGGACAGAAGGGATTTCAAAGTCTTATAACCACACAAATCAAATAAAAAATCCTTCAAATCTTTTCTCAAGTCTTCTAAGGCACTGGTAAGAGGTAAGTACATGACATGAGCTCATCTTCAAGCTATGTCGATCATCATTTAATGAATGGAATGAAACCCTAAATCAGACCCTAGGTTTTCAGCTGAAATCACTGTTTTGCCATTTCTTCATCCTCCTTTTAGAAAATCAGTGATAAGACAGGGAAATTGCACTGTTTGAGGGATGCCGTTTATCTTTCTTGTCTCAACATCCACTCCCTTCATTCTCACTCATTCCATTCATTTGCAAAGCTGCCATTTAATACCATCTCTTCATCTCATTTCACATCAGTCCAAGGGTTTCTAAAACAAAGTTTTCAACATGTCAGAGGGTGAAGGCAATGGTGGCGAGGCCGAAATGCCAAGGAGGCATGATCATAAAGGAGGAAAGATAAACAGATTTGAACCCCTCAATACAAGAGAACTCAGGCATCTCCTCTTACTGTTTCCTGCTTCAAACATGTGCGCTGCTTTGATTTTTGTGAGAAGGTGAAGCAAGTACAAAACCACTCTGAGCTAACAAGACTATTTATTATCAATTTGCATGACAAACAAGTTAATCTTGTTGGAGTTACATTTGAGATGTCCATTTATGCTATTGCTGCAGCTACTGGGATACCAAGTGTGGGAGAAAAGTGGTTCAAGCAAGCAAACCTAGACATGAGTTACTTTGAACCCTACCTAAAGCCTAGGTATAAAGATCACCACAAGTCCATATTCCCATTTTCTCATTTTCTTGATAGATATGCACCTATGATGAGGATCATTATGAAGTATTTCACATGTGAGGGAAGATTCTCCCACCTCTACTCATACCACATCAGGCTTATGCATTTTACTAGAGTGAGGATGTTGCATATACCATATTACCTCTTCCGGAGCATTGAAAAAATGGCCTACATAGTGCAAAAGAGAGATTATCCTCAACAAATGCAGAGCCTATTTCACCACTCACTCATCAAGATGATGGTTATGAACCAACAATAGCAGAAAGACATTCCATGGGAGACCTTCATTGCCAATGAGGCTTTCACTACTCCACATGGCCATCATCAGCAAGACATTCCTTCATCTTCTCATCCTCCCATTCCTACTTCTCCATCATATCCCACTACTCATGCATCACCATCCACTCACATTCCTTCACCTCATGATGATCCTCCTTCATCACCTTTTCACAATCCTTCACCATCATCCCTTGATACCAGAGCATCCAGTAGTGAAGAGAATAGTGAGACAGATGACACTCAGATGGTTGACATAGAGCCTTTTCCTTTGACCTATCAAAGAGGCCACAGGCAGGTGTTTGCTCCACAGATTGTGGTAGGGGCCGTGCCTTCTACATCAACAAAACAACTTGATAAGGGTAAAGAAAATGTTGCAGAGCAGGTCATTGTTGAAGAGGATGATGCACATGAAACAGAACAAGAGTTTCAACTTATTCACCTTAAATATGAAGATGAGGAGAGGATCACAAATATGCTGCTCAAAAGCAAGGATGCCAAGATTAGTGAGCTACAAGCTAATCTTGGTAGGGCTAAGAATGTGATCAATTTCCTTGAGTTAGAAAACCAACAGTTAGAGACGGAGAAAGCCATCAGTGAGGTCAGGGCAATCAGAGCCCGGAAAGAGGACGGAAAGGCCAAGGCTATGGTAGATGAGACCTTGGGCACTTTTAATAACAATGAAGATGAGGAAGAACAACTTCCTAGGAAGAGGCCAAGGACAATTGGGTTGAAGAAGGTTTTAGCCCGAGAAAGAGAGAAAGAGACATAATTGGCAGAGCAGCTCACTCCAAGTGAGCTGCTTGCCATGGAAATCAACTTTGATAGAGAATCTTGGCTTGAGAGGGCAAACTTGCACTTAGAGGGTCAACTAGAGAAGGCCAAGAGAGACACTGACATGCAGAGGAAGATGGCAAAGCATTATGCCATGAGGAACAGGATTGCAAGGGCCAAGCTCAAACGAGCCCTTGCAAAGATTCAAGCTCTAACTGAGGCAAAGGAGAAAGAAAAACTTGATATCCTTGCTGATGTATCCCTCCAAGCCTCCCAACCATGATCAGCAAAGCAAAATCCAATTTTGGCACATTTTTGCAAATTTGAGTTTTTGACAGTTTGGCTTGCAGAAAAAAGGGCCAAACGCACAACGCCATTGGCGTTGCGCTCTTTTTTGGGGCACTCAAATGGGAAAATATTTACATATTCATATTCCTCATGCCAATGACATCACCCTCAGAAAATTTCAGGTCATTTGGAGCAAAACTGGTCCCTCAAAAGGGCCAAAAACTAGCAAAAAATCACCTTTCTGCCCTCTTTTCAGCATTGGCGCTGTGCCCTTAGCATTCTTGGGAAAAGTGGTTTTTGACTAGGTAAATGGGCACCAATTTGGAAACTGAAGGCATATCTCGAAACTAGATAGGACATGCTTTCCAATGAGCTATCATGGAGCTCATTTGGACACTTGGAAGGCCTCCAAAACTCAGCTGCAAAACATGCTATTTTTCCAGTCTTGGCGCTGTGCGCTTGGCTTGGCGCTACGCCCTTGCTTGAAAGTCAACAAAACACATCAGAAGTTATTGAAAAAGATATTTTGAAGGCCTTGAAGACAAATAACTCCAAAGTTAGTTTAGAATTTATGTTAGAAGTTATTTTTGCATTTAATGAGTTTTAGATATTTGTGCCTTGGGCCTTGCATGGTCTCAAAGGTCAAATGCATTTAATATGTAATTAATGACTTCTAAAACCCTAGCGAGGGTTTACTTCATCATTTTGCAGTTAAATACTGCATGTAAGCTTCATTATGTTGTTGGTTGATTGTTGAGATGAAAATCACATAGACTTTGAGTGATAAACAGTTTTTGGCTTTGGAGCTTTGTAATTGTCTTGGACTGAATGATAATGGAGCAAGCACATTTGCAGGATTCATGGACTTTGTCAAATGGTGATGTTGTTCTAATCTAGTTTTTTGTTTCCTCTTATGTTTTCCATATTGTTCATCCTTTCCCTTATGACAGAGTAGAAAATTTAGATTAAGATATGCTGTTGAGAGGCACTTTAATTCTATCTATTTTCTGTTGTTTAGATGTTTTCCTCAACTAGGTCTGATTAGATGATTCTTAATTGCTCTCTAGTTCCACTTAACTTGTTTGCCTTGAAAATGATTGAATGGAGTCAAGCCAAAGAAGTTTATGGTATGCCCTGTCTTTTGGTGTAGCTTAAAACATTGTTTTAAAGGCCTTTTCTTTGAAGTTTGCTAATTAGGGTTTGGCTGAAGAAGTTTATGGTTTGCCCTGTCCTTTAGTCCATCTTGAGTAGTTACTTTGAAGATCTTTATAGTTTGATTGAAGAAACTTAGGAGTTCCTTGCTCTTTGATCATCACTTGTTTGTTATCTTAAATGTTTTCTTTCTCTGAAGGTGAATAACTAGAGAATTTAGGAGTTCCCTGCTCTCTAGGGTTTGTTGGATCGTTGTCTTGAAGTTTACTTGGTAAATCTAGGTCAAAGAAGTTTATGGTGTGCCTTGTCCTTTGATTATTTATTAAGCATAGTGCTCTTAAAGACTCTTCTTGTTATAATATATGTTAAAGGATTCTTAATTTCCCTTTAAACCTACTAAATTCACAACTTAATGTTCATTTCACACTCACATAATTTATTAAGATCCATTTGGCTTTGTCAACTTGCCCTATGAAACACCCTTGATTCATTATTGTACTTTTCAAGACCTTCACAGATCCCATAGCCCAATGGTTTGAATCTCTCTTACTCTGTCTGTTCTACTTGACAAGCAACCCAACCAAACAAAACAAAACAAACAAACCCTATCATTTTAACTAGCCTAAAATCAATACCCTATATCATTTAAGTCATATCTTTCATACAAATATAGAGAGAGCCCTCTCTGAGTCTAGGAAGGCTAGGTCCTAGGACTCCAAAGTTGGTTTGATGTTACCCTTGTACATTTGGTCTTGCCAATCTGACAAATTACAGAGACCTAACATAATGGCGACTCCACTGGGGACCTGAGTAAGTAGCAACTTAAATATTCTTGAAGAACTCACAAATTCCCTGTCAAACTTAGATAAATCAAAGTGTTAGCGAAGAACAGAATCTGGTTGATTCACCATACTAACGTAATGGTGACCATACTGGAGAACATTTATTGAAAAGCTTAGTGTTACATAAAGAACTTAGAAAACCCAAAAATATCTTTAGATTGGTATCCAATTGTTGATGGTGGACAACAAACAAATCCTCAAAACTGTTAGCATCATCCACCTGGTGACTCCACTGGTCTTCAGTAGCCCTGTTGACTCCACTAGTTCTCACAGGCTCCCCTGGGAATGTATCAATCAGTCATAACAGTATAAATCCCAATTACATACTGTGTGAAATCAATATTCTTACAGATAAGTCTGTTTTCAAAACTCTCATAAACTTTCAGCTTCTCTATGTTGTAGGTATGAAATCTGGCTTCACAAAGAATTAGCACCAGATCTCACCTTGATCCAAACCCTCCTACCATAGTTGATGACCCAGAAAGAATCTTAAGAAAAACTTCTAGGACTGGAGATTCAACTTTTGTTAGACCCATTCACAAAGCAAGTTCTGTTCCTGAAAACCTCACATCCTTGCAAGGTATCCAATTTGACTTACACCATAGAAGGAACCTATTCAGAACTAAGTCTCATAGTTGGATAGACCAGACAAACCTTGAGCCTACAAGCTTACAACAGAGTTCTAGTAGAGAAGCCTCTTCTTGCACTCCTCGTGATCTTCAGCTTCTCCAACACTTTGACTCCCTTCTTTCTAAATCTGCTCAAAATCAGCTAGCTGGTGGCACATCTGCTACTCTCACTCATCACTGTGCAAGCCACTCCATTTCATCCTTCACCTCCACTCATAAACCCTCCTCTCATAAACCCTCCTAGGGTTCCTTTACCTCAAATCATGGCAGCATGGTTTGCCCCATTGGTACTGCCACAACCTTTACTGCCTATGCCACAGGACTATCAATTTAAAATCCCTCACTTTAATGGAACTGACCCTGCAACTGCCCAACAACATATAGACAAGATGAATGATGCTTTTGACTACCAAGAAATAGAAGAGGAGACCATAAAAATGAGAATGTTTGCTCAAAGTTTAGGGAGAGAAGCAAAGAAATGGTTCAAAAACTTAACCCCAAATAGCATCCATGATCTCCCTTTCCTTTATCTAACATTCATAAACAAGTGGGAGACTAAGAAAAATCCTCTTCAAATCCTATCAGAGTATGATAACCTTAAGAGAAATGTTGGGGAGAGTGTCCAAGACTACTGCACTAGATTCAATAATGTTTACAATGCACTCTCTCCTCACATGAAACCCCCACAAGGCCTAGCCCTAGTAAAGTTTCCAGATGGATTTGATGCCAACATGGCTTACCAATTAAGAGAAAAAGATCCCCTCACCTTAAAAGACATGCAAAAGGGAGCAGTAAGTGTAGAAGCCAATCTAATTGCTAAAAGGGCTAGGATGAGAGCGGAAAAGAGGGTTACATACAAAGAAGAAACTGTGGCCTCTACATCTGATGCTAAAATTAACAATCTAGTTAGGGTAATGGAAAGGATGATGGAGAGAATGAACTTGAATGAAAGAGCACCCCCTAGGGAGAATCAAACAAATCCTCAAAACAGAAATATAAACCAAAACTTCAGAAGAGATCCTCCTCAAATCAAACAAAGAGAAAATGACCAGCAGATCAGACCTCCTTTCCAAGAAAACTATGTAGATGAAGAGGAAAGAGAAACTTAAGAGCCAGAAGAAAACCATGTCAATTTAATAGGCTCTGATAGTGAGGATGTTATTTTTCTCACAGAAGAAGAACAAGGTCTGTTTTCCTTAAAGCAAATTGAAAGAACATATGAGGATTCTGAAGAATACAAACTAGGATTTGAAAATGCTATCATAGAGGTTCATAGGTAGTATGACCTCAGAAGTAGGAAAACTCAAGATACCTCGAAGATGAACAAACCATAAATTTCTGCTAGAAAGACCCTTGAAAACATTCTTAAAAAGACAGTAGAAAATACCAACATAATGGCTAAGAATCCCGATCAAAGCAAAAACAAAATTAGTGAACATAATGGTGACCAAAGCTGCCCTAGTACATCAACTGGTGGCCCTAAAAAAACTGCTCTAACTGAGATGCCAAATAAAACTCAGCAAAAGTTGCTGAAAAGACCATAAATGATAGAACTGATCTAACTTTTCCAAGAACATAGGCACCATTCAGTATTGAGAGTGAAATTGCCAAGATCAAAATAGCCATACCCCTTACTGAATTAGTAACTCAAGATGTATATAGGTCTTAGGTTTTGAGGGCTTTAAATATAGGGAATGACGCTGATACTCTAAATCTAACTGATGATTAGTCAAAATTGTTGTTCGGACCAGAGGTAGAGGGAAAATTCCAAGAGGGAGCTGTAATTCCATTTTATGTCAGTTTGAACATTCATGACAAAATCCTACACAATGCCATGCTAGACTCTGGTGCTTCACATAACCTCATGCCAAAGGTAGTGATGGAAAGATTAAGCCTCGAATAACCAGACCATACAGAGACTTGTACTCTTTTGATTCTAGTAGAGTTAAATGTCTGGGTCTAATCAAAGATCTGTGTCAATTTGGCACAAATACCAGCCAAGAGCCTTGTCATGGATATTGTAGTGGCTGACATTCATCCAAAATATGGTATGCTTTTATCTAGATTATGGGGAGCCAAACTCCAAGGAACCCTCCAAATGGACATGACATATGCTACCATTCCAGTCTTTAACCAAACAAGAAGACTATACAAAGAATCTCACATGAAATACATGGTAAGCAGCCAAGATAAACCAAACAACACTCCTCTCTATTCTATCCATTCAGATCTTGATTCATTCATTTTATACAATGAAGATGACATTAATGAACAAGTAGCTGAAAAAGAGGAAGAGCTAGGCCTGTCAGAACAGTCAAACCAAACACAAAATGAGGAACATAACAGTCAAAACCATAACAGCCATGAACATCAACATACTGGCGAATCTGAACTTGAAACTCTTTGGAACATGAGCTTTGATGGCTCTTGTGGCAAAGTTGGTTCAGGAGCAGGTGTTTGGATACACAATACCAATGAAGGTCACTCTTACAAACTAGATTTTCAATGTACAAACAATATTGCAAAGTATGAAGCTCTTCTCCTAGGTTTACACTTGCTGAAAAGTATAGGAGCCAAGAAGATTTCTGTTCAAGGAGATTCTGAGCTAATCATTAAGCAAATCAAAGGAGAATATTCAGCCAAAAATCCTAGGCTAAGAGAATATAGAAATGTTGCCTTAGACCTCCTGAAAACTTTTGAAAAATATGAATTCACCTCTATCCCAAGAACTCAAAACAGCCTTGCCAATGAACTAGCCTTTGCTGCTAGCACTTGCCAAGTACCTCATGCCAATGAAAAATACACGGTAAAGGTCAAAAGCAGACTAACAGTATCTGATAACATAGATTATAGGCAAGTTTTTGAAGGTGACAAACACATTGAAGACTTCCTGCAATCCAAAAATGAATTTGAAGTGCCAAAGCCAAACTCAGATCATGAAGAGGACTACCCTAATGAAGAACAAACACACAAAACAGAGCCACCTTATACTGCTGATATAAATCTGCTAGAACACCCTCATGAGACAGAATTGTGTGGGGATCTGGATCAAAAAGACCTTGAGGTATTGCAATACAAAGACAACCTATTGCCAAGAGGTCTTGCCCCCTTAGAAGAATTGTTTTATTTCAATGATGTTGCTAGGAAGCCTAAAATGGAATCCATCGAAACAGATGTAGAAGAATGCAACATAGGCAATGAAGAAGAACTCAAAATGATAAAGCTGTCCAAAACATTGCCAACCCACATAAAACATAAATACATTGAGCCGCTCAAAGAATTTAAATGTGTTTGCATGGGGCTATGAGGACTTGAAGTCCTATGATACAAACATCATTTAGCATAAGGTTCCTCTCAAGGAAAACCAGAAACCATTCAAGTAGAAATTGAGAAGGATAAATCCTGTCTTAGTGCCTCTAGTTGAGAAAGAAATAAAAAATATGTATGATGCTGGAATAATAGTCCCACTCAGGTACTCAGAATGAGTCTCAAACCTTGTGTTAATAAAGAAGAAAACAGGGGAAATTAGGCTATGCATAGACTTTAGAAACTTAAACAAAGCCTCCCTAAAAGACAACTACCCTTTACCTAAGATGGATCATATACTGCAAAGGGTAGTAGACTCCAAAAGAATATCATTGCTTGATGGTTTTTCAGGGTATAACTAGGTGCTAGTACATCCAAATGATCAACACAAAACCGCCTTCACTACACCTTGAGGTACCTTCATGTATGTCAAAATTCCTTTTGGGTTAATGAATGCCGGAGCTACTTTTCAAAGAGCCATGGACATTGCCTTTTCCGAAGAAATAGGCTACTTCATTGTGATATACCTTGATAACATAACTGCCTATTCTAAAACTGATGAAGAACACCTAGTTCACCTGAGAAAGGTCTTTGAAAGATGTAGGAAATATGGTCTATCTTTAAATCCTAAGAAAACTCTGTTTGGTCTTCAAAAAGGAAAACTCTTAGGCCGCATCATATTTGAAGAAGGGATTAAGATAGACCCAAAAAGGATTGAGGGTATATTGCAGATCGGTCACCCTAGGAACATTAAAGAGCTGCAATCTTTCATTGGAAAGATCAACTTCCTAAGAAGGTTCATACCGAACATCGCAGAACTCTTAAGAAACATTACAAACATGCTGAAAAGAGAAATAGGAGTGAAATGGACCACAAAAGCAAAACAATCATTTGAACTGGTAAAACAAACACTTACCCAAACACCAGTTCTAATCAGCCCTGACTTTACCAAGAATTTTTCCATCTTCTCATTTGCATCGGAACACACAATTTCTGCAGTATTGCTACAAAAGAACATAATGGGAGAAGAACAGCCCATAGCTTTCTTCAGCAAGGCACTTAGAGATGCACTTCTGAAATATAACATTATGGAAAAATAAGCTTTTGCCTTGATCAAAGCGTTAAAAGATTTCAGAGTTTACATCTTGCATTCACATGTCATTGCTTTTGTTCCTCACACAGTTGTCAAGGACATACTAAATCAGGATCCTGATGGTAAAAGAGTTAAGTGGATTGCTGTCATCTTAGAGTATGATCTAGAAATCAGGCTCACTAAATTGATCAAAGGGCAAGGACTGGCCAAACTAATGGCTGAAGCAAACTTTCAAGCACTAGACATAAACATGATACATTCCTTGGATGAACAAGAGGAACTGGCGACTCCACCCATTGAAGAAGCATTTCTGAACTCACTCTGGTATGCTGATATATTATATGTGCTTTTAAATCTAAATGCTCCTCCTACTTTGTCCAAAACAAAAGCCAAATTCTTGAAACTGAAGGCTGTAAATTTCTGCATTCTAGATAAAGCTTTATATTGGAAAATTTCTGTTGGTATTTTGCTTAAATGTTTACTTGAAGATGATGCAGATAGAATCATGCATGAGTTTCATGAAAGAGAATGTGGAGGTCATCTCTATTGGAAAACCACTGCCAACAAAATCCTTAGAGCTGGTTTCTATTGGCCCACTCTTTTCCCTGATATCCACAAGCTAGTAATGACTTGCCATAAATGCCAAATCTTTCACGGAAAGAGAGAACTACTGCTTTTGCCTTTGCATCCTATCAATATTGAAACTCATTTTCAACAATGGAGTTTGGATTTCATTGGAGAAATCCACCCTGCCTCATCTGCCCAACACAAATGGATTCTCACTGCAACTGACTATTTCATCAAATGGATAGAAGCCATCCCTTCCAGGAATGCCACTGACTCGGAAATCATCAAATTCCTTGAAACCATTATTCTGTCCAGGTTTGGTTGTCCTAGAAAGATCATTACCGATAATGCTGCTGCATTTAAGTCCAAAAGAATGGTGGATTTTTACCACAAGTATCACATCACATTAGGGCATTCTATAGCTTATTACCCTTAAGGTAATGGGTTGGCTAAGTCCTCCAACAAAAGTTTGGTAAATATCATCAAGAAGCTGTTGGAAGAGAACAAAAAGTCATGTCATAGCAAACTGTTGCATGCACTATGGGCTGACAGATTAACAAGCAAAAAATCAATTAACATGTCTCCCTATCAACTAGTGTATGGCATGGATGCAGTTTTTCCAACATCCTTTGGAGTTCCAGTGATGAGGCTTATTCAAGAGGTACAATCAGAGATGAATGATATACAAAGGAGGCTGAACCAAACCATTCAATTGCAGCAATCAAGGGAAGAAGTTTACAACAGAACACAAGCAGTGCGAGAAAGTATCAAGAAGATTTTTGATTAGAGGACCAAAGCCAATAATTTTCAAATTGGAGACAAAGTGCTGAAGTGGGATTCAAGGAGAGAGGACAAAGGCAAGCATGAGAAATTTGAAAATCAATGGAAGGGTCCATACATCATCCATTCAACAAGAGGTAACAATGCATTCTTCCTACATGAACTGGATGGAACAAAGTTATTTGGAAGTCCTGTCAATGGTGGGATGCTCAAGCATTATTTTTTTTAAAGTTCTTAGTTTTAAGCCTCATTCATTGTACATAACACTGCTTGAGTAAGAGATCAGAAAAATGAAATACAAAAACAAAGAAAAGAAGAAAAAGAGGGCAAATAAAAGAAGAGGTAAAGCCCCACACCAAAAAAAGAATGTCTCTGAAAGTGTGCAATCGCAAATGCCACTACTGTTGAGAAAGGAAAGCCTTGTCCAGTCATACAGCCTAACCATGATTGGACATGCTTTAACTTTCTGCTGATAAGTTAGAAAATGAAGATTTGCCAAACCATTCAAACTTGGCTCATCAGTAGAATAAGTTAGGAAAAGATATTGGTTCCCAAAGTTCAAATTTGAACCAAAAGAGAAAGAGAGGGATGCATAACAAATTCCAAATTACAGCCCTCACTTTTCAGTTTTACTTTTTTGCAAAATAATTTGTGTGTAGCTTGTCCAAAATGCCATAGCTTATGGCTAATCAAACTACTTAACTTTGATTTGGTCATATTTTGAATTTCATGTTAGTAGATTAGAGAATGAAGATCTGTCAAACTGTTTAACCTTGCCAGATAAGTAGATTAGATAGAGAATAAAAGAGCTCATCAGCCTAATCTGAGCTCTTGGAAGTTACAAGGGTAGACATAGATAGTTTTTATGCTTTCAAAAGAAAATGATGTCAAGGGTTGGCCAGTCCAAGCGTACCCAAATCAAGAAATTTTTTTAGGAAAAGTATGATGGGTAGGTAGAGTTGATATTGAAGCAATCATGTTTTTTCGGAGTGTAAGATCACAACTTCAAAGAACAACAGCAAATCAACAAGTGAAGAAAGAGAAATCTGCCAAGTACGAGTAAGGTATTGATCTTCAAAACCCAGAGATCTGAACTCTGAGGTTCTAGACACCTCCTGAAAGGAGCTGCCCTCCCCAAGTGGAGCCATTGTTAGTCATTGGTATTTTTCACTATCTTTAGATGACTATAGAATGGTTATAAGTTTTCTGAAAACAACATTCCTTGAATATTGTGAGTTTCAGAAATCTCACTGCCTTCATTATCCTCATCAAACTTTTTTCACTATTCCTTAGCTTGCCATCTCAAGGTCACTCTATTGTTCTTAAAAAACTCATTATAGGCTCATACCTCTCATCTTCATCCTTCTTTCTTGCCTATAACCTCATTGCTCTGTTTTCCCTTGTCGAATAGACTCCATTCTCCCTCTAGGGTTTCCTAGTGTTGACTTATCCCCATACCTCTTTGAGCCTAATAACCCATGGCAATACTCTGTTTTTTCTTGAAAATCCCTAAGCCAAATTTTCAGTCAAAATCAGGTCAAAGGACCCTCCCATTAGGTCATTAGGGTTTTACATTGTTTAAGGTCATCATTGGATGTTTCAGACACTGCTTTTTCTTTGCTAGAATCTGGCTTAGATGTAATAGAATGTCAAGACATGGTTATTCAAGAAGGACCTAAAAGATTTCCAAAGAAAATTATCTTTTCAGTTCAGAGTCTGCAAGTGAGGAAAATAGAAGAGTTTAACACTTCTGCAGGAGTGTTGAAAGATTTATCAGCAGAAAGGCACTGATGAGGTGGACTGTCTACTCCTGAATCAAAACAACTTACAGCAAGGAAAAGAGGGAACACTTGTTCTTGTAGATGACTAGGGTTATGAACTTCATGGTCCATTTGAGTGCCAAAGCAGTGATCACTTGTAGGAAAGTGACATGGAGGAAGCACACAAGGCCAAACATGAAGAAAATCTATCAGAGACTATTGATGAGATTTGGAAAAGGGTAAGGTGAACTGGACAGAAATGAATGAACTTGAAAGGGCTATAGAGAACTTAGAAGACAACACTGATGATTGCTGTGAAGAAATGCAGACAATTAGGGTTTTGGAAAGTGGCCAGTGAAAGTGAAAAGATGAGCTGAAGTCCATGGTGGAAGCAAAAGAGGATTTTGAAGATGCTGCTATGTGTAATCATCCTAAAGTTGTCAAAATGAACTTGTCATGCCTCAATGATCAAAAGAAAAGCCAATTCAATGTTTTTAGTCACCTGCAAGGTAAAAAAGTGTAAAAGGGTTAGTAAGAAAGGAAAAAGGACTTTAAACATTAGAAAGTGGGTTTGCAAAGTTAAATTAAATCCATGAGCCTATAAAAGCCCATTTCACACTTCAAATGAATTGTTGTTGCCTTGCAAAGCATTAGAAGTTTCAAGGAGAGAAAAATTTGTGAGTTTCCTAAGCAAAATTGGGCAAAGTCTTTTGGCGCTGCGCCCCTGGGAGCGCTTGGAAATTTTCCTCCGTTCATTTTCTGAAGGCTTTTCGCCCCTGGGAAGTGTCGCTGTGCGTTGGGAGTGGCACTGCGCTCTTGCCCGATAGACCCTCTACTCATTTTCAAAGGCGCTGCGCCCCCAGCATTGGCGCTGCGCGCTTGGACAGAGAGGGTTTCTTCCTCTTCTAACCACTCAAATCACTCCAAATTGCTTCCAAACTCTTGCTAAAGTTCCTCCAAGCAAATATTAAGGGGTAAGTACCTACCATAGCCCTATTTTTAAAGCTATTTGATGATTCTTAAATCAATGGTAATGAAACCCTAATCAAACCCTAGCTACAAATTTGAAATCACAGTTTCATTCCTATTTTAATCCTCCTTGAAGAAAATTAATCATAAGCAAGGGTGAATACACTACTTGAAGGTTGTCATTGAAGTTAAGTTGGCCACTCACCCATCTCCTACACCTATACCCATTCTCACTCATTCCCTTCATTTGCAAAACTGCAATTTCATACCCTCCCTTCATCTCATTTCACATCAGCCCTAGGGTTTCCAAAACAGAGTTTTCAAAATGTTAGAGGAGGGAGACAGTGGCAGCGGTGGTGAGGCCTAAATGCCAAGGAGGCATGATCACAAGGGAGGGAAGATAAACAGATTTGAACCCCTCAATACAAAGGAGCTCATGGCATCCCCTCTTACTGTTTCCAGCTTCAAACATGTGGGCTGCTTTGAATTTTGTGAGAAGGTGCAACAAGTACAAAACCACCTTGAGCTAGCAAGACTTTATTATCAATTTGCATGACAAACAAGTTAAACTTGCTGGAGTTATATTTGAGATGTCCACTGATGCTATTGCTGCAGCTACTGGGATACCAAGTGTGGAAGAAAAGTGGTTCAAGCAAGCAAACCTAGACATGAGTTACTTTGAGCCATATCTAAAACCTAGGTATAAAGATCACCACAAGTCCATCTTTCCTTTTTCACATCTGCTTGATAGATATGCACCCATGATGAGGATAATCATGAAGTATTTCACATGTGAGGGAAGGTTTTCCCATCTTTACTCATATCACATCCGGCTTATGCATTTCACCAGAGTGAGGATTTTGCATGTACCATATTAACTCTTCCGGAGCATTGACAAAATGGCCTACATAGTGCAAAAGAGAGACTACCCTCAGCAAATGCAGAGCCTGTTTCATCACTCTCTCATCAAGATGGTTGTTATGCATCAACTGCAGCAGAAAAACATTCCATGGGAGACCTTCATTGCTCATGAGGTTTTCACTACTCCACATGGCCATCATCAGCAAGACATTCCTTCATCTTCTCATCCTCCCATTCCTACTTCTCCATCACTTCTTGCTGTTCCTACATCTCCACCCACTCACATTCCTTCACCTCATGATGATCCTTCCTCATCACCCTTCCACAATCCTTCACCCTCATCTCATGATACGAGAGCATCAAACAGTGAAGAGAGCAGTGAGACAGATGACAGTGAGATGGTTGACATAGAGCCTTTTCCTTTGACCTATCAAAGAGGCCACAAGCAGGTGTTTGCTCCACAGATTGTGGAAGGGGCCCTGCCTTCATCATCAACAAAACAACTTGATAAGGGTAAGGAAAAGGTTGCGGAGCAAGTCATTGATGAAAAGGAAGATGAACTTGAAACTGAACAAGAGTTTCAACTTATTGACCTTGAGGATGAGGTTGAGGAGAAGATCACCAATATGCTGCTCAAGAGCAAGGATGCCAAGATTAGTGAGCTACAAGCTTATCTTGGTAGGGCTAAGAATGTGATCAATTTCCTTGAGTTAGAAAACCAACAGTTAGAGACAGAGAAAGCCATCAGTGAGGTCAGGGCAATCAGAGCCTGGAAAGAGGCCGGAAAGGCCAAGGCTATGCTAGATGAGACCTTGGGCACTTTTGATAACAATGAAGATGAGGAAGAACAACTTCCTAGGAAGAGGCCAAGGACAATTGGGTTGAAGAAGGCTTTAGCCTGGGAAAGAGAGAAAGAGACAGAATTGGCAGAGCAACTCACTCCAAGTGAGCTGCTTACCATGGAAATCAACTATGATAGAGAATCTTGGTTTGAGAGGGAAAACTTGCACTTAGAGAGTCAGCTAGAGAAGGCTAAGAGAGACACTGACATGCAGAGGAAGATGGCAAAGCATTATGCCATGAGGAACAAGATTGCAAGGGCCAAGCTCAAATGAGCCCTTGCAAAGATTCAAGCTCTAACTGAGGCAAAGGAGAAAGAAAAACTTGATATCCTTGCTGATGTATCCCTCCAAGCCTCCCAACCACTGTCAACAAAGCAAAATCCAATTTTGGCACATTTTTGCAAATTTTAAGTTTTTGACAGTTAGACTTGCAGAAAAAAGGGCCAAACGCGCAGCGCCACTGGCGCTGTGCTCTTTTTTGGGGCACTCAAATGGGCAAAGGTTTACATATTCATATTCCTCATGCCAAGGACATCACCCTTAGAAAATTTTAGGTCATTTGGAGCAAAATTGGTCCCTCAAAAGGGCCAAAAACTAGCAAAGAATCACCTTTTTGCCTTCTTTTCAGCACTGGCGCTGCGCCCTTAGCAGTCTTGGGAAAAGTGGTTTTTGACTAGGCAAATGTGCACCAATCTGGAATCTGAAGGAAAATCTGGAAACTAGACAGGACAGGCTTTCCAATGAGCTATCATGGAGCTCATTTGGACACCTGGAAGGCCTCTAAAACCCAGCTGCAAAACATGCTATTTTTCCAGTCTTAGTGCTGCGCGCTTGGCTTGGCGCTGCGCCCTTGTACCTTGGCACTGCGCCCTTGCCTGAAAGTCAACAAAACACATAAGAAGTTATTGAAAAAGATATTTTGAAGGCCTCGAGGACAAATAACTCCAAAGTTAGCTTAGAAGATATGTTAGAAGTTATTTTTGCATTTAATGAGTTTTAGATATTTGTGCCTTGGGCCTTGCATGGTCTCAAAGGTCAAATGCATTTAATATGTAATTAATGACTTCTAAAACCCTAGCTAGGGTTTACTTCATCATTTTGTAGTTAAATACTGCATGTAAGCTTCATTATGTTGTTGGTTGATTATTGAGATGAAAATCACATAGACTTTGATTGATAAAGAGTTTTTGGCTTTGGAGCTTTGTAATTGTCTTGGACTGAATGATAATGCAGCAAGCACATTTGCAGGATTCATGGAATTTGTCAAATGGTGATGTTGTTCTAATCTAGTTTTTTGTTTCCTCTTATGTTTTCCATATTGTTCATCCTTTCCCTTATGACAGAGTAGAAAATTTAGATTAAGATATGCTGTTGATAGGCACCTTAATTTTGTCTATTTTCTGTTGTTTAGATGTTTTCCTCTGCTAGGTCTGATTAGAGAATTCTTAATTACTCTTTAGTTCCACTTAGCTTGTTTGCATTGAAAATGATTGAATGGAGTCAAGCCAAAGAAGTTTATGGTATGCCCTTTCCTTTGGTGTAGTTTAAAACAATGTTTTAAAGACCTTTTCTTTGAAGTTTGCTAATTAGGGTTTGGCTGAAGAAGTTTATGGTTTGCCCTGTACTTCTTGAGTAATTACTTTGAAGATCTTTATAGTCTGATTGAAGAAACTTAGGAGTTCCCTGCTCTTTGATCATCACTTGTTTGTTATCTTAAATATTTTCTTTCTCTGAAGGTTAATAACTAGAGAATTTAGGAGTTCCTTGCTCTCTAGGGTTTGTTGGATTGTTGTCTTGAAGTTTACTTGGTAAATCTAGGTCAAAGAAGTTTATGGTGTGCCTTGTCCTTTGATTCTTTCTTAAGCATAATGCTCTTAAAGACTCTTCTTGTTATAGTATATGTTAAAGGATTCTTAATTGCTGTTTAAACCTACTAAATTCATAACTTAGTGTTCATTTCACACTCACATAAGCTATTAAGATCCATTTGGCTTTGTCAACTTGCCCTATGAAACACCCTTGATTCATTATTGTACTTTTCAAGACCTTCACAGACCCCATAGCCCAATGGTTTGAATCTCTCTTACTCTATCTGTTCTACTTGACAAGCAACCCAACCAAACAAAACAAAACAAACAAACCCTATCATTTTAACTAGCCTAAAATCAATACCCTACATCATATAAGTCATATTTTTCATACAAATATAGAGAGAGCCCTCTCTGAGTCTAGGAAGGCTAGGTCCTAGGACTCCAAAGTTGGTTTGATGTTACCCTTGTACATTTGGTCTTGCCAATCTGACAAATTACAGTGACCTAACACCATTCAATGTGCTTCGCTCTCCCTATTGGCAAAAATGGTAAATGGCATCAATGAAGCCCCAAAAGGATACAAGTCCCCCAACTATGAGAAAGCTAGAGCAGTGTTATTAGAAAGAGAAAAAGGAAAGGTTCAAGTAGCTTTGACACGTTTTACAAATGAGTGGGTGGATAGTGGGGTATCCATTGTATTAGTTGGGTGGACAAATATCAGAAACCAACATTTGATAAATGTTCTTGGTGTTTCTGCTAGTGGTGCAGTGTTTATTGCATGTCATGATTCCTCCTCTGTCAGTGCAACTTCCCAAAACATTGCAGATCTCTTATTGCAATCAATCTGAGATGTTGGTCCTAGCAAAGTGGTTCAAGTGATCACAGATAATGCAACAAATTGTAGGGGAGCAGGAAAAATTATTGAGCGTACTTATCCACACATATTTTGGTTTGGGTGCTTGGTGCACACATTGAACCTTTTGATGCATGATATTGTGAAGCATAAAGAATGTGGGTGGATTAATGAGCTTTACAAGAGAGGGAAGAAGCTCATTAAATTTATCACAGGGCATACAAGGGTAAACTACTTCTATGGCACTTACTCCAAGTTGTTGTTGCTTAAACTTGCAAAAACCAGATTTGTAAGTTATTACCTCTCCTTTAGGCGGCTAGTGAAGGTGAGACAAGCTCTAACTAATATGGTCACCGCTGAATCATGGGAGGAGATTAACACTGATAGAGATGGTGCTAATGCAGCAAAGGAAACTATTCTTGACATGTTATGTTGGTCACAGGTTAAATATGTTTTGCAATTCACCAAGCCAATTTATCACATGATCAAGTTTGCAGATTCAGATCAACCAATAATTGGGGAGGTGTATGAGCAAATGGATAACATGTTGGGATAGATTAAAGACATTGTTGAGCTTAGAGATACCACCTTGTACAAATATATTCGTGTAGAGGTGGTAAAACGATGGGATATGCTAAATATTCCATTGCATGCATTAGCATATGTATTGACACCTAATTACTATAGTCCATCATGGCTTTCAACAACAACACCTTGGGGGCGAGCAGGAGAAAACCACACCTAGATCCAGAGGTCCTACAAAAATATATGATTGCACTGGATAAATTTGTCCCTGATGAGGAGGAGTCGCACTCAGTATGGAAACAATTGAACAACTATACACTTTCCACTGGTCCATTTGGGAGCATGCATGCTATTAGAGATCAAGAGAGTTTTTCTTCTATTGAGTGGTGGAATATGCATGGAGGTGCTACTCCACTTCTACAGACTTCGGCATTGCGGGTGCTATCACAGGTGGTAAACACTTCTTTTGCAGAGAGGTGTTGGAGCTCTTATTCTTTCATCCATAGTGTTAAAAGGATCAGGTTGAGTTTAGACCAGGCAGAGAGCTTGGTTTATGTTCATTACAACTTGCGATTGTTGTCCCATTACTGTGATGATGCAAAGCGTAATAGAGACCTTAAGGTTTGGGACAGGTATCGAGAGGAGACCAATTTGGAGGATGGAGTGTTGCGATTAGAGCAATTAGAGGATGCTCTTATCCATGAAGATGATGATCGACTTGACATGCCACCCCCACTGGTCCCTTGCTTCCTAGGTTCCATGGTTCAACACCAACAACAGGGGCTTCGTCTTCATCAGTTACAGTGCTAGTGCCACAACTTGCACAACCACCATCTTCTTCATTGCCACCACGTGGAGGTGCACTGTCACGTACTCTTCATGGTGGAAGGAGGAGAGATGAGTAGATATTTTCAGTGTTCACACTCTACTGCTTTTGTCATAGATTATCATTAGACTTGTAGGCTTGTTGTGAATTTGAACTTTTTTGTCTTGCTGGTGGCCAAGTGGCCTATTTTGTAAACATTATTATTTGAATTTTGGACATGACTAATGTTGACAGTTGCTCACTTATAATATGCTTTATGTTTTATAATATGGTTAACTTAAATGTTTTATCATGCTTAAATGTTTTTTGTTTATTATTTATGTTTTATAGTATGCTTAAATGTGTTATGTTTTATAGTATGCTTAAATGTTTTATCATGCTTAAAAATTTGATGTATGTTTGTAATTGCTAGGATCTAGAATCTAGATTCTAGATGGTTGATGCTCGAATAATTAATTATTGATGTACAATGGAATCATGGATGTCATATCTATCTTGATTTATGTAAAAATATGCATGTTTTCATGTCTTCTACAACTAATATGGTATTTGGGATGGTTGTTTTGAATATAAACGCATATATATATATATATATATATATACACACTAGACGCTTCCGAAATGTTTCGCTTCCTAAATTTTTGGAAAATGACGCTTCTGCGTCCCCGCTTCCAAAAAATGTCCCTGCTTCGTGCAACGACACTTCTGCCCCACCGTTATGGTATTGAGTTGGTTCACCTCTCTTTGATCTGTGCCCCATATGCATCCTACCCATGGAGTCCCAGACTCACGAGAAGTACCTCTCATCTTGGCCAATGAGGTGGGAAAAGCCAGAGACCAGTAGCAAGACTGATGGACGCATCGGAGATTGCTGTACTCTCTATTTCTAGGATGGCACATGTCCAACCACTTGATCTGGGATCAAGTCTAGTGAGGTTTCGGACCTCCAACTGACTTCGGGTTAGTTAAACCAACTTCGGGTTGGTATGTGACTCCTTTGAGTCCTATAGAGGTTTCGGACTTCTGAGCTGATTTTGTCAGCCGAGAGTGATGTCTTTGTGACTCACCTTTCTATTTTGAAATAAAGAAGCCAACAAAGCAAGTTACAGTGGGATGACACATGATGTTTGGATGGCACAAGTGGATGGAGTTCTCCCTAGTTGAGAGGGAGTGTTAATTTTGGGCAACTAGGTCCAAACTCCATGTTGTGATGCTCAGACGACGATGCCAATATTTTTATTGGATTCCTCTTTCGGAGAGGTGCGAGATCGATCTAGAGATCATCTTGATCCGATGAGCAGAACATTTATTTTGAATTAATTCCACTTGTGTGCAAGGTTGGCCAAAATTGTAATGTAGGCTTGGAGCCCCAACAGATGTGTCACACACCCTCACTGATGGATATATAGGTCAACGTTGGAGGTCATTTTCACCATTACTCATCACACATTTTCTCTCTGCATTTGATTGGTTCGATCATCATCTTGGAGGCTTCTCTTCACTCACACGTGGAAAAAACTGCAGCTAGGGTTTCAGATCTAGTGTAGGGTTTTCAACGCAGATTTGAACATCGTTGACTTTGGTCAACGCTTGGTCAACTTGATCTAAAACTCTCCCAAAACCTTGATCTCTGCAGTCCTTATTTTTTGGCACAAAAATTGAGGCTGGACGTTGACTTTGACTTGGCTGCATTGACTTTCTGTTGCTGTTGTTTTGCATTGACCATTTGATTGGACAACATTGACTTTTGTTGACTTTGGGTTGACCGTTGTAGAGCTGTCCGAGAGGGTTGTGAAATATTCTGGTTGGCTGACCGTGAAGAGACTTTGCTGGTTGAAGCATCTTGTTGACCGCTGTAATGCACCACAACACATATATTTTGCTGATCAAGTTAAGTGTATTTTTGGCTTGTCTTCCGTCAATCTATTGGTATGTTCTATCAACATTTTACTTTCTTGTTTATATGATTGCTATTTGATATCAGGTATAAAAGTAAAGTTGCATCAAGCATAGAACATCTACAAAAATTTACAAATTGTAGTTCCTTAGCCAAAACTACAAACCATGGGTTGAACCACCATGTGTCACAAAATCACTAAAAATGAAAACCATCTGCTGAAAACCTCCAAAAACAGATGCAAAAAACTACCTAATTTTTTTTGGGGGCGGAGCAAGGGGGGCTTCCATCTCCCTACCACCCCCCTGGATAAGGGGAGTTTCCAACCCCTATTGTGTTTAGCGCATACAAATTGCATGTGGGGCTATTCGTGCAAAGAATATAACACATACACACCAATTTGAGGCATCAAATGACATTTTTTTGGGTCAAATTTTTGCGGGTGTCGTTCCTGGCCCCTCGATGCTACCCTACACACTGAGACCTTTCCAACGAGGCAAAAATCACTTCAATTGGAGTGCATATGTGAAAGTTATGTCTCCCACAAGTAGACTTGTCCTTGTTATCCACCATGTTATGAGTGGATGTCACATCAACCGTCATTACTTACATGTGGGGCTAGTCACCTTCGGACTTTCAAGAAGATTCTAGGTCCAAAACCTTATCACTAATTGAGGGTCAGTGGTGTTTATGTAACTAGAGGGGGAGAATTAGTGTTTCTTATCAATTAGCACCTTTAAAATCTTTTCAGAGCATTAGTTAATCTTCAATTATTCTTGATGTTTATCCGGTAACAACAGTAAACAATAGAACACAATAGGCACACGAATTTAAGGTGGAAAAGCCCCTCTGGGTTAAAAACCACCAAACGCTTTTCTAATAATTCTTTAATCTTCACCCCCAACTGAAATGAAAGGTACAAATTCCTAGAATTCTAGAAAAGAATTCTTCTCCAGCTCCCACTGGAAGGACGCCCCAACGTCTTGGTTTCTTTAATAGTCAACTGAATGGATGCCCTGACGTCCTAGACCAACCTACCACCCTGAAGTGTTCACAAGCTCCAACCTGTAGGTGACTTCATGCACCAACCTACCACCTCCCTGCCACACTATTATGATCAGAAATAAGACAAGAGTGTAGACTCTCATACCAGGGACAATGATCCATAATACAATATGATTCACAATGATTTTCTTGAGCTAGACCAATCACCCAATCACACTATGACCTGCAACCCAACCATAACATTATCCAGCAATGACACTTGTACCTCCCAACAATGCCTCTCCAACTCTAGGCAGATTGACTCTTTTACAATAATGACTCTTTTACAATTTTACAATGATGGTTTTTACACTACTGACTTTTGACACGACCGGATACTTGACTTGTCATTGCTTCTTTGAACACTAGCAGTAGCAGTTGCTGAGGTATTGTTGTGCGTGCTTCAAGTAATGGTACTTTGGCGTTGCATTGTCCTTCTAATATGTGTCTGAGTTGTCCTATTGTGTCCTCCTTCCTGCACATGCAAGGCCCAAACCAATATACAAACAAAATACTTACACTGTCTTGCAAACCATATGTTAGAGAAATATTCAAAATTCAAATGTAAGTATGTTCAACATTTATGAACAAAACCCAATCAAACATACATACAAAATGCTTACACTGTCCTGCAAAAGCACATGTCAGAGATGATATTCAAATTAAAATTCAATCACGAATAATACATACCTTGTTGTAGCGGACTTACCCTTGACTGTTGATGTGTTTTCCTTACTGTAGTGATCCTTGAATGCATATTTTTTCTTGCCTTCTAGAAGTTCGATATTGAATCTGTTGTATCTGTGTAATTTCAAATCTATAAGGTCTTAAATTTTGTCTTGTGGTAGCCCTCTGAGTTCTCTTTCCAACCCCGTAGGTCTGATCAACATTGGATTCTTCAAGAAATAGTTATGCCCAATCTCCTACGATGACTCGATTATAGACTGGTTCTGTAGAGCAAACTTGTACGAAGTGCCACGTGTCACTGTTCCAACCTTTGGTCCTGAAAACCATACACAACAAACTACAACCTGTCCTCTTTCTATCACTTCTTACGAAATTTGAATCCAATGCTTAGAGAGAACGTTATGATGATTTTCCCAAGGTCACCTGTTTGACATGAAATTCGGGAGCTTGCAAAAACCCTAACTTCCTCAGATCATATCTCCGAAAATATAGTGAACCAATATTTGAAATTCAGACACGAGCTTCATCAGGATTTCGCCCAAATGGGTTTTTAGTTTCAACATCTGAAGCTTCGCAAAAAAAAGGTTATAGTGAAAATGCCAAGATGGCTCGTTATAAGTAGTGAAATCCTTACATGAGGAGGATATGAGGGTCACAATTTATATAAATGCTTAGGTTGAGAGGGTCTTCAACAAGTGAACGTTGGAGGGACTTTAGGAGCTTAAAAAATTATTAATTATTGACAATTCAATGACCACAACCAACGATTAGTGTCATGCCACAACCCCATGGGGTTTTAGCCCACTAACTGGGGTTACTAACTTCAAACACGAATATCTCTCAAACAGTGAAGAATTACGTGGCATGGCATATATCAACGGAAACATTTCGACAAGTAGAAACCAACCAAAATATCCTTGACTAGGAATAGAGTAAGTTGTCAAGTCAAAATTTCTATGCAAGATCGGGGTAGCCCCTGGTGCTGCTTGGGTTGACATCAATGACAACCACTGATCAACAATCTCCCCCTTTGGCATTGATGGCAACACAAGTACTCCCCCTGTGATCATGACACATCTCCCTACAACATCTCTCCCCCTTTGTCATCAATGGCAAAGGGTAACTCACCCTGACAAACAACATTCTGCTGACCTTTACACACCTCAACTCCCCCCTTTTTTTTACTTAGTTAGATAAGAGAAAGAGTCTAATGAGAACTTGGGAGAATCCCAAGCTTTAGGTGAAGATACTCAAATGCTTCACGAGGTAATGGTTTTGTAAATATGTTAGCAATTTGTTCCTTTGTGCCAACATATTTAAGCTTGATATTCTTTTCGGTGACCTGCTCTCTAACGTAATGATATTTGATTAGAATGTGCTTTGTTTTGGAATGCATCACAAGATTCTTGGAGATACTGATGGCACTAGTGTTATCACAAAAGATGGGAATAGGCTCATCAAACTTGAAGATCTTGCAAAGTTTGCTTCATCCAGAGAACTTGAGTACAACAGGCTGCTGCGGCATATATTCTGCTTCTGCTGTGGATAACAAGATTGAAGACTTCTTTTTACTTAACCATGAAACAAGGCAACCACCTAGATAGAATGTTACTCCACTGGTACTCTTTCGATCATCAACACTTCCTGCCCAATCTGCATCTGTATAAGCTTGGATAACTAGATTATTTTCTTTGGGATACCATAAACTGTATTCTGTTGTGCCCTTAAGATATCGGAGAATTCTTTTGACGACAATAATATGCGATTCTTTTGGTGCTGCTTGGAATCTTGCTACTTGTCCAACTGCCTGCATTACGTCTGGCTGAGAAGCTGTCACATATAGAAGACTACCAATCATAGATCTATACAATCTCTGGTCCTTTGAGAATCATCTAAACTTAACTTGCAACCTGTTACCATTGGGGTAAGGACATGCTTGCAATCTTCCATCTTGAATTTCTTGAGCATTTCCTTGATGTACTTGGTTTGATATATAAATATTCCTTTATCCTGTTGAGATATCTGAAGCCCTAAGAAGTATGTAAGCTCGCTAAGTAGAGACATTTCAAACTCACTTTGCATCTTTGTGGCAAAGTTTTTACTTGATCTGTCATCATTGCTTCCAAAAATGATATCATATACATATACCTCGATAATTGTCAGGTTATCTTGATCCACTTTCACATCAAGATTGTTGTCGACGCTTCCTTTCTTGAATCCTTGTTGATGTAGATATCCATCAAGACGAGCATACCAAGCTCTAGGAGCTTGCTTGAGACCATATAGTGCCTTCTTTAATCTGCAAACATAGTCTTCCTTTTCAGAGAGCAGAAAACCTTCGGGTTGTTCAATGTAAACTTCTTCTTCCAATTCACCATTTAGAAAGGCCGACTTAACATCCATTCGGTAGACCTTGATTTTTCTCGAGCATGCATAAGCGAGAAACATTCTGATAGCTTCCATTCTAGCAACGGGAGCAAATATTTCTTCAAAATCAATTCCTTCAACTTGTGCATATCCTTTGCAGACTAATCTTGCCTTATTCCTGGTAACCTGTCCATCCTCATTCATTTTGTTTCTGAAGACCCATTTAGTTCCAATAGCATTTTGATCCTTTGGTCATGGAACCAATTCCCAAGTATCGTTCTTCTCAATTTGATCCAGTTCTTCATTCATAACAGCTACCCAGTTTTCATCTTGAATAGTTTCCTCAAAATTGCTAGGCTCAGAAGTTGCTAAAAAAGCAAGGTGGGCTTGTTGTGATGAACGAAGCTGTCGACTTCTTCTGGTTCCAATTCCTTCATTTATGTCACCGATGATTTGATTTGACGGATGATTCTTTTGACACCATTCTTTTAAAGCTTTTGGAGAATTTTATTGTACATTTTGCTGATCATTTCTTATTTCCTCTTGGTTGACTGTTGTTTCCTTATTTGATTGGTCTTGTTCTGGAGCTTCTTCTTCATCCTTCACAGATTCTCCCTCAGATCCCTCAGATTTGCTTGAAGGGACAATCTTATCATCATCCTTTGTAACACAATCTTCATCAAAAGTAACATTTATGCTTTCCACTATTTGTTTTTGCCTTAGATTGTAGCATCTATAAGCCTTCCTTTTGTGTGAATAACCAACGAAAATACCTTCATCGACACTGGAATCGAACTTGCCCAATTTTTTATCTTCTCTTTTGATGTAGCATTTGCTTCCAAATATTTTGAAGTATTTGACGTTAGCCGGTCTTCCTTTCCATAATTCGTATGGATTCATGTTACAATTGTTCCTTAGCAAACCTCTGTTTATAATGAATATTGTTGTATCGATTGCTTGAACCTAAAATTTATCATCTAATTTTGAGTCATTTAACATTGTTCTGGCCATTTCTTGTACGATTATGTTTTTTCTTTCAACAACTCCATTTTGCTGCGATGTTCTGGCTGTTGAGAATTGCCTTTTTATTCCATTTTCATCACAGTACTGCTGAAATACCTTGGAAGTGAATTCTTCGCCATTATTTGATCTCAGACATTTGATCTTCAATTCAGTTTCATTTTCGACTAATTCCTTGTAGATTCTAAAACATTCGAATGCCTCAATCTTTTTCTTTAAGAAGCTGACGACTGTCATTATGGTGTAATCATCTATCATTAGCATGAAATATAATTCTCCATCTAAACCTTTTGTTCTCATACGACTACATAGATTAGTATTTACTAGTTCCAATGGACGTGATGCAAAGTGTTCTTTTGTCTTGAACTCAACTTTTATCTGCTTGCCGTGCCGACAAGATTCACATATCGTATTGGTGGGTTTTGAAATTTTAGGCATTTCTCTTACTGCTTCCTTTTTGCTGATTCTGACCAAATTGTTGAAATTTATATGTTCCATTCGTTTGTGCCATAACCAACTTTCGTCTCTTTCGCCAAAAAGCACCCTTTAGGTGTCTCATCCAAAATATATATGTCATTTGGAGCTCTGCTTGTTGTAGCCACAATTTTACTGAACTTTCCTTTCTTGATTTCACATTTCTTAGAGTTAAATAGCATTGTGTGTCCTTGATTCCACATTTGTCCAGCATAGAGTAGATTGTGATTCATATTTTCAACCAACAACACATCTTTCGCTAATGCATTCTTACTTCCAAGTGTGACTGTACCTACTCCTATGACGTTTGAAAACCCGTCATTTCTAAAAGACATTGTTCCATCCTTCTTTTCCTTCAAGGATATGAACTTATTCCTATCTCCAGTCATATGAGTTGAGCAACCACTATCAACATACCAAACGTTTCTGTTGGTTTGAGCCTTGAGAGCGCATAACAAAATTTTCTGTCTTCTTTTTCCATATTTGCTCATTTTGATTTTGCGAGAATTCCTTTGAGGAACTTCCAAGTCTGCAATCTTTAGCCATGTGTCCAAAATTATTACATTTGTAACATTTGACATCATCTCTCAAATGATCAAATCTGTTAATATTCTGTTGAGTTTCGGAATATCCATTTCTGAAAGATCTCACGAAACTGTATTTATTCCAAACATACATGAGACATTCTATAGCTCTATGTCCAAACCTTCCACATGAATAACAATAACCATAGAAGATATGTTGATACCTGGGAGGAAATCTTCTTCGAGGAATTGTCTTCCATGGTTCTTCCTGCGAGTCCTGGTCTCTTGAGTTGGCTGTAAGGTCTTCCTGCTTGTTAGATTTTGCATATCCATCTTCTTTTGTTGGCATAGAAGGACTTGGCTCCTTTTCAGATTTTTCTTTGTAACCAAGACCAGTTTTGTCACTGTTTGATCGTTGATTGTTGATGATTTCTTCCAATGCCTTGGAGCTGTTGGTGTAGTTTTGAAGAGTTTTTTCCATTTTCTACTTTCTTTCGAAGATAAACTATTTTAGCTTCAAACGATTCTCTTTCTTTGTTGCTTTCCTTTAATTCTTCCATGAGCGATTCTTCAACTCGTTTGTATTCTTCAACCTTGATTTTGAGATTTAGGACATGTCCCCTTTCTATCTTTAATTCGTCTTCAAGAGTGTTGACATGCTTCTTCTCGACCTTGAGCTCTTTGATAACCCTGATCACTTCGTTTTGAAATTCAACCTCAGTCATCTCTTCTTCTTCGTCAGATGCTTCTTTCTTATAATGCTTGGCCATAAACAATACTCTTCTGTTGATTCCTTCGTTGTTATCACTGTCTTCATCAGA
The DNA here is from genome assembly GCA_034641835.2 of Pinus albicaulis. Classification (NCBI taxonomy): domain Eukaryota; kingdom Viridiplantae; phylum Streptophyta; class Pinopsida; order Pinales; family Pinaceae; genus Pinus; species Pinus albicaulis. The sequence goes on from CM076581.1 coordinate 487,849,500, forward strand.
TGAGGAGCTATCTTCTTTGGAGAAGAAACTCTTTTTAAACCATTTCTTCTTGCCTTGCTTGTTGAACTTCCTCAGACCTTTCTTTCCTTTCGTAACGACCTCATTTTTGTGAGGACACTTGGCTGCAAAATGCCTAAGGTCACCACAATTGAAACATATCAATGGAAGTTTACCTTTGAATTTCCCCGTACCTGTTCTCATTTTTCGCGTGAAGTAGGCAAATTCTTTATCTAAAATTCTTCTTCATCTTCTTCCTTACAACTGCAAGTTTTTGCTTTCGGAGTATGCTTGTCCTTACTAGTTTTCTTGGATGTGGCGAATGCTCTTTCTAGGTGAGATGTGTCATCCTCTTCTTCAATCCTCATTTCATATGCCGTAAACACTCCATGCAATTCATCTTTGCTGAGATTGGCTAGATTCAAACTATATTCCAAGATAGATACGTTTGGGTTGAATCTTGCCGGCAAGGTTCTAAGGATCTTTCGGACAAAAATTTTCGTGGCAAGAGGTTCTCCCAAACCTTCCAATGTATTTGTTATTTCATCAACACACTTTAAGTATGCATCAATATTTTCATCTTCCTTCATTTTGAGTTGCTTAAATTTTGCCCTGTAAATTTGAAGCTTTGCTTCTTTCACGTTTGAGTTACCTGCATATATATTCTCAAGCTTGCCCCATACTTATTTAGCAGTTTTGCAACTCAGTACCTTAAGATAGATAGATTCGATAAGCCCACTGATAATGAGATATTTAGCCCTTGCATCAGATACCATATTTTTCTTTCCTTGTTCATCTTGGGCCACTGTAAAGCCTTTTTCAACGATTTCCCATACTTCATATCCTTGCGCTCGCAAATGAACCTGCATTATTCCACTCCAAAGTGCGTGGTTATTTCCCTTGAACATAGGAACTCTATTATTAGTATACTCCATGACCTCCTTCCAGTTGTTAGAATGTTATTTAAGGAACCAAGCTTTGATACCAATTGTTGGAAAATACTAAGAGGGGGGGTGAATCAGTATTTTTTATCAATTAGCACTTTTTAAATCTTTTCAGAGCATTAGTTAATCTTCAATTATTCTTGTTGTATATCCAGTAACAATAGTAAACAATAGAACACAATAGGCACACGAATTTAAGGTGGAAAACCCCCTCAGGGTAAAAAACCACTGAACACTTTTCTAATAAATTCTTTAATCTTCAACCCCAACTGAAATGAAAGGTACAACTTCCTAGAATTCTAGAAAATAATTCTTCTCCAGCGCCCACTAGAAAGACGCCCCAATGCCCTGGTTTCTTCAGTAGTCAACTGAATGGATGCCTCGATATCCTAGACCAACCTACCCTGCTGAAGTGTTCACAAGCTCCAACTTGTAGGTGACTTCATGCACCAACGTAGCACCTCCCTGCCACCCTATAATGATCAGAAATAAGACAAGAGTGTGGACTCCCGTACCAGGGACAATGATCCACGATACAATATGATTCGCAATGATTTTCTTGAACTAGACCAATCACCTAATCATATTATGACCTGCAACCCAACTATAACATTATTCAACAATGACACTTATACCTCCCAACAATTCCTCTCCAACTCTAGGCAGACTGACTCTTTTACAATAATGACTCATTTACAATTTTACAATGATGATTTTTACAACACTGACTTTTGACACGACTTGATACTTGACTTGTCACTGCTTCTTTGAACACTAGCAATTGCTGAGGTATTGTTGTGCTTGCTTCAAGTAACCCAACCATAACATTATTCAACAATGACACTAATACCTCCCAACAATTCCTCTCCAACTCTAGGCAGACTGACTCTTTTACAATAATGACTCTTTTACAATTTTACAATGATGATTTTTACAATACTGACTTTTGACACGACTTGATACTTTACTTGTCACTGCTTCTTTGAACACTAGCAACTGCTGAGGTATTGTTGTGCTTGCTTCAAGTAATGGTACTTTGGCGTTGCATTGTCCTTCTAGTATGTGTCTGAGTTGCCCTTTTGTGTCCTCCTTCCTGCACATGCAAGACCCAACCAATATACAAACAAAATACTTACACTGTCCTGCAAACCATATGTCAGAGAAATATTCAAAATTCAAATGTAAATAGGTTCAACATTTATGAACAAAACCCAATCAAACATACATAAAAAATGCTTACACTGTCTTGCAAAAACACGTGTCAGAGATGATATTCAAATTAAAATTCAAACACTAATCATATATACCTTGTTGTAGCAGACTTACCCTTGACTGTTGATGTGTTTTCCTTACTATAGTGATCCTTGAATGCGTATTTTTTCTCGCCTTCTAGAAGCTCGATATTGAATCTGCTGTATCTGTGTAATTTCAAATCTCTAAGGTTTGAAATTTCGTCCTGTAGTAGCCCTCTGAGTCCTCTTTCCAACCCCGTAGGTCTGATTAACATTGGATTTTTCAAGAAATAGTTATGCCCAATCTCCTACGATGACCTGATTATAGACGAGTTCCGTAGAGTGAACTTGTACGAAGTGCCACATGTCACTGTTTCAACCTTTGGTCCTGAAATTGATACACAACAAACTACAACCCGTCCTCTTTCTGTCACTTTTTACGAAATTTGAATCCAATGCTTAGAGAGAAAGTTATGACGATTTTCCCAAGGTCACTTGTTTGACATGAAATTCGGGAGCCTACAAAAACCTTAACTTCCTCAGATCATATCTCCGAAAATGTAACGAACCAATATCTACAATTCAAACACGAGCTTCATCAGGATTTCGCCTAAATGGGTTTTAGTTTCAGCATCTGAAGCTTCGCAGAAAAAACGTTATAGTGAAATGCCACTATGACCTGTTATACGTAGTGAAATCTTTACATGAGGAGGATATGAGGGTCACAATTTATATAAATGCTTAGGTTGAGAGGGTTTTCAACAAGTGAATGTTGGAGGGACTTTAGGAGCTTAACAAATTATTAATTATTGACAATTCAATGACCACAACCAATGATTATTGTCATGCCACAACTCCATAGGGTTTTAGCCCATTAATTGGGTTTACTAACTTCAAACACGAATATCTCTCAAACAGTGAAGAATTACGTGGCATGCCACATATCAACGGAAACATCTCGACAAGTAGAAACCACCCAAAATATACTTGACTCAGAATAGAGTAAGTTGTCAAGTCAAAATTCCTATGCAAGATCGGGGTAGCCCTTGGTGTTGCTTGGGTTGACATCAATGACAACCACTGATCAATAGAGGGTGAAAAAACCCTAACCCTAGATGGCTATCAGGCTATGTTAAATTCTAGACTAGAAGGGGTTCCAATCTTTAGTGTTGTACTTGTTCTGTAGTTAAGGCGAGCATCTAGGAGTGGGTTTTGAGAGCATAATGGAGGAGGAAGAAGATTATGCAACAACCATTCATGCCATAGTGTCAAAGGCAACTACATAATGAGTGCCCCTTTCCTTGTATTTGCATGTTCTTAACTAAAGAAAACTGAGTAGAGCATACGCTTCACCTTCTAGTTGGGTTTTCTCCCATATTGGTTTTCCAAGGATACATCTTATGTTCATTTGTGTGGATGTTGTGTTCGTTTGCTTGTTGTTTCAATTTCATATTTTGGTTATTTTTATATATTTGAGCATGAAGCTAGTAATAATAAATCTTGAATCTAAGGAAGTAATTTACATAATTTTAGATTTTAGAATATTATAAGATTTTTGTGAGGAATTGTTCTAGTGGAATATCTATGATAGTTTATAAATCATATTGGTATCAGAGCAGGTTTTTTGGAGTATTTGTGGAATGATGCAGGTCCCAGGAATTTTCTAAAGAAGGGAGTTGAAAAACCCTATCCATGGCAGATGAGTCCATTAATGACGACACTTGGGATGCAACAAAAGAGATTCGTGAGGCTGGAGGAGAAAGTCACTGGTATGTCTCGCAACATGGTCCTCATGGCAACTCTAGTGAACAAGTTTGGACCTTTCGAGGAGGTTGGTGGCTCTAATAGAAAAGCTGGATTACATGAGAAATTGATACAGATAGATAGTGAATACCTAGAAAAGGAGTTAGAAAAAAGGCCTGAGAAAGAGCAACCAAGTTCTTCATAACCTTTGCTTAAAATGGAAGTGAAAGTAGACATCATACTTGATCAAGGTGATATTGATGCTTTTAAGTTCAATCATTAATTGCAATAGTTAGAAGTGTATTTTAGTTACCATAATATAGATGAAGAGCAGAAATTTTCATTAGCTTGATGGAAACAACAGGGCCATGCACTAAGTTGGTGGGAAGGCCACACGAAGACACTTAGGTTGGAGGGTGATCCACTAGTAATTAAGTGGGAGTATTTTAAAACCCTCTGGCCTCATCAAGGCCCAGTTCTACCCTATGAGGTATGTAGAGGACTATTGAATTTGTTGGCATTAGTTTAGGCAAAGGGAAGAGTGTGCAAGAGCACACTATCGAGTTTAGGAAGATGGTGTATCTCTCCCAATTACCCATACACACTTCGTAAGTATGTGGGTGGTCTACAAAGTCATTTACAAAAATAGGTGATGCTATTCAAACCCAGGAACGTTGGTGAGGCTTATGTGCAAGCACAATACCTAGATAACATAGGCCATAAGAAAAGACAACTAAGTGCTTCTAAATAGAAATATCACCAAGATGCTTCCAAGGAGGGTAAGAAGTGGAAAAGAAAAGACAAGAACACGACAGCCATTGCACATCAACGCAAAGATCCAAATAACCACTACAACTATTGCAATATTGATGGTCACATTGAAGATAAGCGTTGGAAGTGTTAGTCTATGGTAGCAACGAACAAATGTTCTAGTCTCTATGATGTCTAAGAGGCTAAGGAACATGAGATCTCCAAAACCTAGAAAAGGTTTTACGAGAAAAGACTTGGAGACACCTTAATTAAATTAATTAGCCATAATAAAAAGTTCCTAACTTAGGAAATTGGTTAATAAAAGGGAATTAATTAAGGAAGTTTGATTTTGCTTTAGAGGCTTCTATTGAGGAAGTCAAATTGATCTTAGCCATCAATTGAGATGTAATTGTGGCCGTTGAGACTCCAATGAGAGATTATAAGAGCAGGTTGAAGGGTTTGGAGAAGGCATTGAGTGAGTTCAAGTAGTTTGACTACCCAATTGTAGGTATTCAACAAGGGCGCAGTTGAAGCTAGGGAAGCATCAGAGAGCAGGGGATGAAAAAAGATTTGAGAGTAGGTGTTCGAAGGAATTTTCCTCAGTATTTTCCAGTGTCTAGGAGATAGGAACAGGAGGCCGAATTCATCTGCAGAGGAGGCCACTATAGCTAGCGCAAGTAGCTAGAATTCCCAGTGCGAGTTGCCGGAGGAGCCACGTTTCAGTTGCCAGTTACTAGATCAATGTCTCGGAGGCAGGATGACTTGCTAGGAGGTGATTTCGGGGTTGTGCGAATTATCCTTAGCCAGATCTGCGCACTTCAGGAAGGCAGTGCAAATTACAGGAGGAGGTGCAAGTGGCTAAGAGAGGCTAGTTTGATTGTCGAGGGAGACAAGGGTGTGTCCGATATATTTTGTCAGTAGAGATTGTCGGAGCTTTGCCAGAAAGGCAAGCAGATCATTGTACTCTTGAATTTGTTGAAGATAATAATCAAACCCTCATTTGCTGCACTGATTTTTCCTTTGGGGGTTTTCCAGGGAATTTGTCCAAAAATAATTGTGTTAATTTTATTGTGTGTGTGCATCTGTTTCTTAGTTCTAGTTTTATATTCCACATTGTTTTTTATTGTGAAGAATGAAATAGTGAATTTATCATTATTTTCTGAATTAATAATTCAGAAGACAAATAGACTGCAAAAAGTTAGAAGATAAATATCCAGTTTGTTGCATTCATGGAAATTTCACAAGAAGCTAAATCCAAGGAACCTTAAGAAGGATGCGTTTTGGACTACACTTTGGGAAAAGATGGACACCAAGTTGAAGAGATATACAACATTCCATCCATAGACATATGGGCAAGTAGAAGTGGTCAATAGGACTTTGGTTCAATGTTTGAGGGATTACAATTAGAAGAATTCAAAGACCTAGAAAGAAAATATGATCTATATTCAACACTCTTATAATAAAGAATTTGAGAGAGGGAGGACATCACAGGACAAGCATTAAAAGTGGAGAAATTTGTTGAAAAGATTCAGTCGATCCATTTGCTAGTACAAGACACTATAGAATTCAAAGGAAAAGTACAAGGCGTAACATGATTAGCACAAAACTGAGAAATCATGAATGTGGGAGACAAAGTTTGATTACAATTGAATAAGGAAAGACAATAGGGTCTTGTTGTAGCGGCTACAACACCCCCCAATTTTTTGAAATTCTAAAAATTTGGAGCCCCCTATCTTGAAATCCTCAAAGGACACATTGCAATGGTTATCCTAAGCCTTCCTATCCATAAAGTCCTTCTAAGTCTTCTTTCACTTTAATTTTGCCCAAAAGAGCCTTGTTGTAAAATTTTGCGAATAAGCTTTGTTACCACACAGTCTAGCGAGGTCCTAAGGAAGGGAAACCTGAAGGACAACTACTGGACTAAGTGACAACAATGGGACAATGACCCACTGTCACCTTAGTCAGGGTCCCCTGCTCTTTACGAACTTTCACTGATGGGAGGAGTCCCAGTAGGAAGGGAATCACTAGGAATGACTAGGTCAATGATTTAGGTGTGAAGTGATTCCACTAAGCCCATTCAAGTAGAGACACAATAATGTTTCAATGCCTCAAGGAAGCTAAAGGCTCTCCAAGAAAAACCTAGGAGGAGATCAAGACTCAGGGCGTGAGATTTGCAATGACAATGGGTATGCATAAGGTCAACACTCTAGAAGATGAGGTGGGACCTCTCAAGGAGCTTTATGTGATGATTTGATACTTTGAAAAGGCTCTTCACTCCTCTTGAGAGACCTAGGAACGACTTGCGCTAGACCTAGGGTTTATGAATAATCGTGGGAATAAATACTTCCAAGGAGCTCACTAGGTCAAGGCAAGGGGGAGAAAGGGTTTCTTATGATTTATTCCACCGAATACAATGCTTATACAACCCTCATGAAAACCCCCCCTATCCAAGGAAATACAAGCTATGTTTCCCTTCCAGGACACATCTAGGGCACAAGATTTTATGGATGAATCATCGTGAGAAATCAACCAAAATTGGACATCCTCAAGACAAGACCTCAAGAAAGAGTCATGTCAAAACGAAATTAAAAAATTCTTCCTCTAAAAGATTTTGCTTGATGCCCTAGCTCGCTGTCCTAAGAAAGAGGGGCCAAAAATTTGAGGAGAAAAGGAGAAGAGAAGGGTTCATCACCAAATGACCTAGGCCAGTGCCTTCTCCCTTGGGTATATGGAGTCCTAGATGTGTTCGATAAACCAAATTTGTCTCCAAGGAGGCTAAAGATGATGCCATATCTATCACCTTTCAACAATTACCTACCATTAGAATATGGAGTTTCACGAAGAAAAAAAATAACATTTTATCACTAGGAACATTCATTGAATGCTATACCATGAATAACATATGCAAGAGCCAACCAAATAGCTTTCAAAGTTATCTTCAACAAAATTAGGGCACAATACTATTTACTCTAGTTGCAACAATTACATACATTAGATAATTTGCAAAGAAAGATTTCATGAATAAGAAACATACAAAACAACCATGCAATATTGTTGAGAATTTGGAGGGCTGTAGGTTAATACAAATTCTCTTCTTGATAATTACTTGTAACCTTAATTATGATACTTATGTCTTCTCTTCTTTTAGTTAAGTTAATCTTTCATCAAGTCAATTATCAAAGAGCACAAGACAGGAAAGTTAGGCTCCTAGAGCCACGACAAAACCTCCCTCTTGGAGAGGAAAACCCACAAAGAATTCTTCTTATAGATCTTTAAATGACAAGTACCATGACCGTGACACAGACCCTTAACCTTCTTATGCTTCCAAGACCTTGTTGATGATTGATTATGTCCTTCTACACTGTCCTTCACTGACTTGTACCTCTCTACACTAGAGAGCTCGGTCTCTACACAAATTCTGTTTACTTATATTAGCTGGATGCAATCATAACTTTAGCACAATCACTATGCACTTTGCGATACCATTTTATCTCATGCTTTGACACAGCTAAACCTTCTTTGGCACCTTGATCAGCTCTTGAATGCAGTCTTCTTTAACAATGTAATCCACACTTGAATACTCCCTTCTCCAACAACATCATCTACACTTGAACACTGCTTATTTTAACACAAAAATCAGTACTTAGATACAACCCCAGACGCAGCCCTAATCCGCACTTAGATACAGTCCTAAATCCGCACTTAGTTGTTGTAGTGTGTCCTGCACGCAGCCCTAGACACAGCCCTAATCCACACTAACTTCAGAGTTTTCCTTCCAAAACAGTCCACAACCTAACTAGACTTGTCTGCAATTTCAGAGGGAAATCCGCATTCCTATACTTCGTATCTCCTGCACTTCGCATCTCCTGTAGCTATCCAAATTCATTCCTGTTCTACGTAGTTTAGTGGGGTTTATATAGTTGTTTCCCCCTATATTTAAGCCGACCTGTTCATTAGATTTGAGGCTGACATGTTTTCAAGTTGTATGTCGACATAAATAGCATTTTATGAGGTGTTTATTCCAGCATTGTTGGAGGCTTGTCTTCGCTGTAAAGGAGCTTGTCTTCCAGCTTGTTTGATGGCTGTTTGTGAACTTCTTTGCAAGGTCTTTGAAGCATAGACATCTAAACTAAATCCTTCATATATATATGACACCTAATTATAGGAATTCCTATGAACCTAATAGACATCAAGAAGAAGTCTATCTACATAATAACATTTTGCTCATGAAACCCATGAAGCAAGTACACCAAAAATATATTTTATTATCTTTGACATCTTCTTTACATAATATGATAATTACATAGTCAACATGAAGACTGACTTAGTTACACTTTTCAACACTCCCTCTTAACTAGGGAGGTATTCATACAGGTACATGGTCACTTTCAAACTGAAGAATCTCATAAGAAGAATCGGATTGGTAATCGCATTTGTATTGCATCATATCAACCAGCATTGTCCTAGTGCAAGGCCTTGACTAACAACCCCATCTCTCAACGAGACAATGGGCTACAATGTTGGCAAGACACATGACTTATAGACACCTTCGTCATTGTCTCTCCAAGGTACATACTCCACCTGGGTGTTCCCAAAGTATGACTTTCTTGGACTATTCTTCTCTTGGGTAGCTAGCCCTCAAAGAATATCGGTCCCCGACTACTCTTATCTTGAATGCCCTAATACATTCTCAAAGAGCATCGAATACCAGATGATTACCCAATCCTCCATTCTGTCTTCCCAAGTCAAGACCAGAATGATGTGTCTATCTCTTCCTCTCAACTAGGGAGGACCTATTCCACAGGGGAATGTACTCATTCCTATACAAGGAATGTACCTAAGCTCATTCTTAGGAATTACCAAGTTTCTTCCAAGTAAGAAACTTATCATTAGGCTCCCTCTTAACCAGGGACCTCTAGCAACAATGGTGAGACACCCAACTGCTCATGAAGAATTCTTGTCCTCGATGTCATGGATTTTTAATATTGAGGAATCTTCAACTTTTTGCTTCATAGGGCACAAATCATCCATCACTTCCATCCTGAGTCCTGTCAGCTATTAGAAAGTGATTCATCAGATTTCCTTTATCTGGTCCATTGTTATGCCATGCTGCTTTCCTTCGAATCATCTCCAAGGATCATACATCCTTTCTGATGATTAGCAGCCTTGCACAAATTCATCCAGATAAACATATTCATATGAATTTTTAGAACAAAGGTTACATTAGTGATGATATTTCACCATGACATCTTCCTGTAGGCATCAGCATCCTTCATACAGATTGACACATCTCCCAACGATATGTTTTTGCCAAGGGTCTTCTTCTTTACCAGACTTCCGTCAGAGTCTACATATCTTCCCAGGAGATCTCCTAGTCACATCTTCTTGGCCTCCGGATGATAATTGCCTCTTGACATGATTGCATTTCATGATCTCTTCCTCTCTGCACATTCTTCATTCCCAGGATATTACAAATTTTCCAGTTTCTTGTTTATGTACAACCACCTTATATTCTATGAGGTCATATTATGTTGATTTCATCTGTCAGTGCACTGAGAGATCCTTCTTCATAGATCATACCTCTAAATACAGAGGTCTATTACATGCAACCATATGACATGACTTCACAACATCCAATATCAACATATATGTCTGCATACGTCATACCTATTTTCCTTGAGTCATCTTGTAGAGGTTTCTATTGAATGAAGAGCTTCATTCCTTTGACCTGCTTCATCAATATGTCATCACATCCCAAAATTCTGTCTCCATGATGACCCTTGATCTGATGACTGCTTAACTTATTAGAGAGGTTTTCCAGACGCTGTTTCACCGAGAGCTCCTTCCATGCTTCTATCGAGATGCTTCTTAATGTACATTGCTATCATACAATTTTAGCATCGCACGTTGTCCATATTTCTTCTTTTATTCTGAGGGCCAAATTTTCTGAATCTTCCTTTCTTCCTGTATGAGGTTGCAAAGGCATGATTCTCTTCACTTGGTCCTGTATTAGCTTTGGCCTTAAGTCTTGTTTCCTCTATTTTACATAGATATCATAAATCATGGAATGGAGTGGCTTCTTTCTTCCCATATAGACTTGAAGTGAAGTTTCCCCATTCCTCTGGTAGAGCATTCAACACCAGTATAGTCACCTCAGTGTTAGACATCACTTCTCCTAGATCCTGCAGTTGATCTCTTATTTCAGAAATCCTCATAAAGTATGGAGTGATTCCTGCTTCCCTTGATAATTTCATTTTGTATAGTTCTTGTCTCAGAGAGATTGCTTCTCCTGCAGTCTTTAGTTTTGATACATAGGGAATGAGAGAGTCTTTGATGGATTCTATGAGAATCCTCTGGGTTCTAATTTCTCCCTTCATGTACTTGGCATGGGCTGGAGCATCTTCTTTTGGGGGTTGAATAGTAGATGCTTCATTATAGTCCATTACTTCGTCTTCAATTAAATTCAAGTCTATTCTTTTCTTCCATGCACTAAAGTTTGATGACCCAACCAACTTGTTGCTTTCTTTACAATAATGCATCTTGACAGATAGGGTCATGAATACTTACTTGAGTGGATTTGCTTGTAGCTTCCTTGATGATGATTGAGAATGAAGTTAAAGGTTTCCTTTCTTCAATGTTGGTGTACTTGAACCCTTGATTATAAAGAATATCTTTAGAAGTTGAGGTTCTCTTCAAACAATTGCTTGAGTGCAAATCTTTGATGGCAAAGATTACTTTATTGAAGAAGTTGATCTTTTGAATGAGATAGGAGATCTCACTTGAAGTAGCTAGATAGTCTTCCTTGCAAAATGATTTGACTTTCCAACCCAAACTTTGATCTTCGCTTCTTTGAGTGTCTTTGTTGACAAGTAGCCCTTATGTGCAACACCTTAGCTCTGATACCATGTTGAGAATTTGGAGGGCTGTAGGTTAATACAAATTCTCTTCTTGATAATTACTTGTGACCTTAATTATGATACTTATGTCTTCTTTTCTTTTAGTTAAGTTAATATTTCATCAAGTCAATTATCAAAGAGCACAAGACACGAATGTTAGGCTCCTAGAGCCACGACAAAACCTCTCCCTCTTGGAGAGGAAAACCCACAAAGAATTCTTCTTGTAGATCTTCAAATGACAAGTACCATGATCGTGACACAGACCCTTGACCTTCTTATGCTTCCAAGACCTTGTTGATGATTGATTATGTTCTTCTACCTGTCCTTCACTTACTTGTACCTTTCTACACCAGAGAGCTCGGTCTCTACACAAATTCTGCTTCCTTAGGGCATTGACTATTTACTTATATCAGCTGGATGCAATCATAACTTTAGCACAATCACTATGCACTTTGCTGTACCATTTTATCTCATGCTTTGACACAGCTAAACCTTCTTTGGCATCTTGATCAGCTCTTGAATGCAGTCTTCTTTAACGATGTAATCCACACTTGAATACTCCCTTCTCCAACACCATCGTCTGCACTTGAACGTTGCTTATTTTAACATAGAAATCAGTACTTAGATACAACCCTAGATGCAGCCCTAGTCCGCACTTAGTTGCTGTAGTGTGTCCTGCACGTAGCCCTAGATGCAGCCCTAGACGCAGCGCTAATCCACACTATAACTTCAGAGTTTTCCTTCCAAAACAGTCCGCAACCTAACCAGACTTGTCCGCAATTTCAGAGGGAAATCAGCATCACTGTACTTCGTATCTCCTGCACTACGCATCTCCTGCAGCTGTCCGAATTCATTCTTGTTCTGCGTAGTTTAGTGGGGTTTATATAGTTGTTTCTCCCTATATTTAAGCCGACCTGTTCATTAGATTTGAGGCCGACATGTTTTCAAGTTGTATGCTGACATACATAACATTTTATGAGGTGTTTATTCCAGTGTTGTTGGAGGGCTGTCTTCGCTGTATAGGAGCTTGTCTTCCAGCTTGTTTGATGACTGTTTGTGAGCTTCTTTGCAAGGTCTTTGAAGCATAGACATCTAAACTAAATCCTTCATATATATATGACACCTAATTATATGAATTCCTATGAACCTAATAGACATCAAGAAGTCTATCTACATAATAACATCTTGCTCATGAAAGCCATGAAGCAAGTACACCAAAAATATATTTTATTATCTTTGACATCTTCTTTACATAATTAAATAGTCAGCATGAATTCCTATGAACCTAATAGACATCAAGAAGAAGTCTATCTACATAATAACATCTTTCTTATGAAACCCATGAAGCAAGTACACCAAAAATATATTTTATTATCTTTGACATCTTCTTTACATAATTACATAGTCAACATGAAGACCGACCTAGTTACACTTTTCAACAAAAATATCAATCCATATTAAAAATGTAGCTCCATGACAGGATAAAAAATCAACTCCAAATATCGTAGTGCATACAAGATACTCCAAAAATTCCAAGAGAAAAAGTGCAAATTGCCTAAGAGGGCCAAAAATCCCCAAGTGATCATGATGAGATCTCACAAATGAGACTCTTTTCTATTTATACGAGTCTCTCTAAATCGAATTAGCCTAATGAGCCCCCAAAATTATAAAATAATGTGCTAGAAACAAGTCTTGGTCACAAGCTGACCAAGTAGCTATCACAAATTATGAATTAGCCATCCATAAGCAAGCCAAATTGATAACGTCATGATGATGAAGGGCTGTTGGAGTCACGTTGAGTCCTCTAAGTGCCATGATGATACAAAGGGCTCCAATAAAGATGAATTAGGGAATGGCCCCTAATTTTCCATGTAAGTGATCATGTGGGGCCCCTTTGGGGCACATCTGTTGGTCTCATGCGACTTGAAATGAAAGAAAAGCTTGTATAATGCTCCAAATGAGGGCTTTGATGATGGTGCATGCCCTCCCATGCCTCAAGGGTGAGACAAACCTCCTCTGGGCCTTGGATCAACTGCCCTGATCATGCTAAGTTGGTTGGATCACACTGGTCCAAGTGCATCATCTCGCACATAATGTGGGGAAATGAATAAACTATTGAAGGTGCTGGGGGTGCCCATGGCATGAAATGATGCTCAAACACATGATGGAGTCCCATGGCTCAACGCATCTCCTAGGGTTGTTAAAGTGATCTTATGGTGGGCCTGGGCCCTTGTTAAGTTGCCCAACCCATGATGAAACCACTTTCCAATTACATATAAGATCCAATGCGCTTCCTCATCACCAAGTACAACAATTCATTAGTGCATGTAAGTGAACCAAACTTGTTAATCAAGGGCACAAATGAGACTTCATAATGGGCTTCCCTTTCAAATCTGGGGCTTTAAGCATGTAATAGTGTTACCTCCCTAGGTAGGAGTGGCTAATAAACAACCCTATTAGGTATTCCCAACCCCTAAGGAGAATGACAGGTCCAAGGTACATCCTTCAATTGATAGGGATCATGTGATAGTGATGAGGTGAATAGGGACACAGGGGTCTCAAAGCCAAATGCCATTGGTTCAAGGGTGGTAATGATGAGGGATGTCCAGATTTTCAAGGGTATAGATGTAGGAGTGAAAAATCATGGATATATAAGTTATCTCGGCCTTTTTTTTTCCACCCTTCTTCATTTGCCTTACGCCTCTTTTTGATTTATCTTTGCATCACTGCTCAGGGTTCCAGGAGATGAGAGCATGTTGCGTATGTTTTACGCAGTTATTACCCCCTTAAGGTGGGGCAGTTCATCACCAACTAGGGGTTGGGACGTGCATGGGTTCCTTAATGATGTGGGGACACTCATGGGGCCCTAGGAACCAGGGTGATGGCCATAATGAAGAGGTAGAGCTCATGTTTAGATTTTGTCCACATGCTAATATAATGTCTTGGCCATCTATTGTATTTTATAATATTCTTTTATTTGTTTCTTACTTGGGGCCATGATATGCTTTTAGCTCTTTTTTTAGTTGCATCAACCTCTGGGGCAACATTTCCAAGCCCTACTCAAACATGTGGACAAGGGGATGGGGGTGTACTAGTGCCTTGTGGACTTAGTGGCCATGTGGACCCAAAGAGAAAACTCTGTTGAATTGATGATATATGATGGTACAAGTGTCCTCTGATTCATCCTTGGGCATGGAGTCGTCACATAATTATCAGGTGCCACTCCAGTGGTCAACATTTGGCTCCATATGGGGATGCATACTAGATATGAAGTGATAGTGTGCAAGAACCTGGAATCTGCATCCACCGACCAAAGATATATATTAACAATGTCCATTCAAAATCACATCAAATAAAATCAAGTATGGAAAATGAAATTTATTCTAGGAAACATAAATAACAATTTATTCATGAAATAAAACTACTTAAACAAAATTTACAAGGGATAGGGTTAGGAATATGATACACAAGATGCCCCATGACATCAAATGTCTTCGATGGAATCCATCGTGAGAACCTGCTTACTCATAGGCAAATCCATAGGTTATTTCTCTGATGTGCCTTGTCCAATTCTGACTATCTTGGGACTATGACTTGCCCCAATGTTAACCTGTTTGTGGCCATTAGATATACCAAACCTCTTCCTTTTCCTTTTTTGACTTTTGACACGTTGAGGCTTGATCTTGCTCAAAATTGGTGGTTCATTTTTTACATCCGTTTTCTTTTTCTTTTTTTTCGTTTTTTTCTTTTCTTCCTGGTTAGTTGCAATGACGATGATGATGCAATAACTGTCAATCCTACAACTCTATCTTGAAAATGCTCTGATGGAAGATTTGAAGTACCCCCACTTTTTGAGCTATGCCTAATCTCTTCGTTTTGAATCTGTTCTGTTAAGGGGGGAAGAAAATTTGTCAACACTTCGTGTCTGGCATGATCTATAGATAATCTCATTGTTGGGTTTCCTTGGATCTTCTACATGATATATTTTCTCTAACTTCCGATCAAGTCTGACAAAGTTATTATCTGGCATGGGGATGGTGGCATATGACAAGTCCATTTGAAGGCTACCACCTAAATCTGATGCCCATTTTCTTGATAGGAGCATTCCCCATGAATCAGGAACATCTATCACAACAATTTCCATAGTCATTATTCTATCTAACACTGTTATCGATGAAATATGTAACTTGACCTCAAAACGAGAACTCTAGTCTCAAAAGACTCAAAAAACATGAAAAAACACCCCAAAAACAAAAAAAGTGTATTCCAGAACGCACTTGGTTTTTTTTGAAGGTCAAATTTCAACATTTTATAAAATTATGCTAAAAACAAAATTGTTGCTTGAAAAAAGGATTGAAAAAACACCCTCAAAACAAAACCAGTTGATGCTGGAATAACAAAAAAAAAAAATTGTCATATTTTTGACATTTTTAAAAATAGAAATAACATTTTTTAATTTTTAAAATTCAAACATTTAAAAAAACCTAAAATTTAAGAAAAAAATAAATTTAAAAAATAAAAACATTTTAAAGCTTAAAATTTAAAAATATATAGGAATAAAAAAATAAAAATAAAAATAATAATAATAATAATAATAATAATAATAATTATTATTATTATTATTTTTTTTTTTAATTCAAACATTAAAAAAACCTAAAATTTAAGAAAAAATAAAAAATAAAAAAAATTTGAAGATTAAAATTTCAAAATATATAGAAAAAAAAAATATTAAATAAAAAAAATAAAAACAAGTTAAAAAAAAAAAAAAAAAAAAAAACATTATTTAAATTAAAAGTAAAAAAATGAAAAAAAAAAAAAATAAATTTAAAAAAATATATATTAAAAAAACAAATACATTTTAAAAAATAAAATAAATTTGAGATGGATATAAGTATTCGCGCTCCCTCTGCTGCGAACTAGGTCAGCGGCCTCTGTTCTGCTCTGCGCGCCCTTCGTGGCTGCTGCGCACGGCAGATCTGCCCCTACGGTTCTGCCATGGACTCCATCGGGGGTCCGCTCCATCGGGGGTCCGCTCCCCCCTCCTCTCCCTCCAGAGGTCCTTGCCTTTAAATCTATGATTGCTGCATGTATCAAGAGAAACTCGTCAGCTGCGCAACAAAAATTCGTGAAGAAAATGGACAATATCCCTACTGTTGCTCTCCCGGAAGAAGAAACGTGTAGAGCAACTCTGAATCTAGCTGAGCGTGGCCTCATAGGTCAGTGCACGGGCCTGTGGCCTTCACCAAGATCTGTTGAAGAATGGGTTCAGAGAAACTGGGTCCCGTTAACTGGGGCCATCAAAAGCTACTTTGTGGGCAAGGGCTACTTCGTTTTCGTCTTCAAAAGTGCAGAGGATAGAAGCTTAATCTTCAGGAACAGACCATATTTTATGGGCCCTCAAGGATTATATCTGAACAAATGGTCGCCCGACTTTGACCCTGCCCAGGATGTTCCTTCAGCAGTCCCCGTCTGGGTTCGTTTACCCCATCTCCCCCTTCACTGCTGGAATAAAAAATCCCTGCAGCTAATCGGCAATGCTCTAGGAAAATACATAGACCAAGCAGTTAAAAAGGATAAGTTTTCGTGTGCCCGCATATGTGTTGAAGTCGATTTGGAGGAGGGGCTGCCAGAAGCAATCAAGTTAACGGCAGCCGGATGGACGCATGTTCAAGAATTGGATTACGAACAACTCCCTTATAAATGTAGACATTGCCACGAACATGGCCATTTTGCAAAATACTGCAAGAAAAAGGCCGAGGAACAATCAGAGATGCATAATGGTGAGCAATGGACCCTAGTCTAGAAAGCGCCGCAGCAAAAGAGAGGCAGGGGTAAAGGTAACCAGAATGCGACCCATAACAACTCCAAGCCCACCGAAGAAAGGGGCCCAGCTCCAATGGAAACAGAAAGCAGGCAGAATCAACCCTTAGAGACCACTCCAGAAAATGCAAATCACGAAGGAACATCCAACTCCAACAAAGAGGACGAAGAACCAGGCCAACCAGAGGCTTCTAAAGGAAGCCCCTCCAACCCATCATATGCGGAAGTCACAAAGAAAAAACTGGTAGATAGCTCAGGCTCCTCGGATGAAGAGACCTATGAGCGTCCGTAAAAAAGAGCTGGAAGAAAATCTCACAAAGAAGCAAGGGAAGAGGAGGCTGAAAGACTCAAAACTCAAGGCAGCCAAACCACAATAGAGATGTCTATCGGTAGAAACACAAGGACCCGCCCTCCAAAGGGAGGATCCCATCCCCCTCAGGGTAAATAATGCGATTAGTCTCTTGGAATTGCAGAGGTCTGGGGTCCCACATGAAAATAGAAGCAGTCAAGGACCTATTAAAAATCGAAACACCAGATATCCTCATGCTCCAAGAGACAAAAATCGAAGGGCATGCCCTTCTCGACATCAGCAAAGCAAAATAGAAGAAAAACGCAGGCAAAGCAGTAAGTTCAAGGGGCTCTTCAGGGGGGCTGGCAACTATGTGGGCAGATGATACCTTCCAACTGAACAATTCCTGCGAAACCCAACACTGGATCTACACAGAACTAAATCATTGTGCAAGTAAGTTGTCTATCTCTCTATTCAATCTTTATGTTCCAGTCCTTTACTCTGAAAAAAGAGAATGTTGGAGCTCCCTCCTAGCATTCTTAGAGCAGCACAATCTCAATAACATAATTCTTGTGGGCGACCTAAACATAGTTCTGGAACCCAAGGAAAAGAGAGGAGGAAACAACAGTAGAGACCATTTGCTGCCTTTTGTGGAAGACCTCATCCAGCAATGGGATCTCCTTGACTTTAGCCCAACAAGAGGCCTCTATACATGGACAAATAACAGGATAGGGGAGGAACACATCTCTGCCCATTTGGATAGATTTCTAGTTCAAAGCTCGCTAATGATGAACAACAAAATAATCAAAACAAGAATTCTCCCTAAATTAACTTCAGATCATAAGCCCATTCAACTGCTCCTGGAGGACGAGGAAGACTTGGGTCCTCTTCCTTTCCGCTTCAGCCCCCTCTGGATTGACAGGGACGGTTTTATGGAAACTGTGAAAGAAGCATGGGCCAATCCAATCTCAGGCTCTCCAAGTTATGTTTGGGAGCAAAAGCTCAAGGCTGCAAAACAAGCCTTGAAAAAATGGATAAAAAATCCTGTTCCTAACCCATCCAGCCACAGGAAAGAAACAGTGCCGACTCTGGAGGACATGCAAGTCGAAATGGAAAGTAAGGACATCACCTCAGAGATGATAGGCAAAGAGGTTGAAGCCCAACGCTCTTCCTACCGCTCCTTTAGAATGGAAGAAGAATACTAGAGAATTAAATCGCGCAGTCTATGGTTGAAGGCTGGGGATCGAAATACTACCTTCTTTCACTGTCAATACAGCGCTAGAATCTCCCGCAACCATATTTCGGAAATCACAACAGAAGAAGGGAAGATCTGCAAAGGGTTTGCACAAATAAAAGAGGTAGCAGAAAGCCACTTCAAAAAGCTTTTCACTGAAGGGATCCAAGGTAGCGAGGAGGATACAGCGGAGCTCCTCTCAAACATTCCTCCCCTTATCAACATAGAGGACAATCAAGATCTTAACAGACCCTTTACAGAGGAAGAAATAATTAAGGTTATTTGGTCTATGGAATCTGGTAAGGCTCCTGGACCTGACGGGTTCACCATCCATTTCTTCAAGAGCTGTTGGGATATCATTAAATACGACCTTCAGAAAATGATAAGAGCATTCCAAAAGAAAGCCAAGATAGGGGGAGGAACCAATTCCACCTACCTCGCGCTAATTCCTAAAGAAGCAAATCCAGAAACCTTCGCTAGATTCAGACCCATATCTCTATGTAATGCCTCCTACAAAATCTTGGCCAAGTTGCTCGCAAACTGAATCAAACCTCTTCTTAAAAGGCTCATCTCCTCCTCCCAAGGAGGATTTGTTGAAGGAAGACAAATTTTGGATAATGTCATCCAGGTGCAGGAAACAATTCAATCTAGCAAACAGCGTAAAGAAAAAGGAATGCTGATAAAGCTTGACATGGCGAATGCTTTTGATAGGGTTAACCACAGCTTCCTCATCAAAGTCTTACGCTCCTTTGGGTTCTCGAATTAGTTTGTGAATCTTATAAAAGCCTGTGTCGAAAATCCTTGGATTGCCCCTCTGGTCAATGGGCGACCCACTGATTTCTTCCGTGCCCAGAGAGGAATTAGGCAGGGCTGTCCCCTCTCTCCCTTTCTGTACATCCTGCTCGCTGAATCTCTGAGCAGAAAGCTCACTGCTGAGAGAGATGCTGGATCACTTCCTGATCTTAAAATCTCCCAAGGCATTGAATCCATAAACCATGCCTTGTTTGCGGATGACTCAATCCTTCTCGGAGGTGCCTCCCTCAGAATTGCAGAGGCCTTCGACTCTGTCCTCAAACGCTATTGCAGAGCTTCTGGAGCTTTAGTTAATGAAAGAAAAAGCGAAATTTATGCCTGGAATATGGAACAGCACGAGCTCTTGAGCATTTCACAGAGTCTAGGTTTCAAAGCTTATGCAAAATGGGACAAGATCAAATACCTGGGTTTGCCCATCATAAATGGTATCAACAAAAGGGACCTGTGGAGCGATATAATCAGCAAAATTAAATCAAAAATCTTATCGTGGGGAGGTTATTGGCTAACAAAAGGAGGAAAGGTCATCCTTATCAAAACTCTGCTGTCCGCGCTGCCTATCTATTAGGCTGCCTTCCTCCTCGCCCCAAAATATGTGATGGAACAGATTTCCAAACTCCTGCGGGATTTCCTTTGGCAAGGGGGGAAAGGAAACCAGGACAAAATACATCTGATCAGCTGGGACATTGTTAAAAGAGATATCACTGAGGGAGGCCTTCAGATTCGCGATCCTGCGTTGGTCAACATGGCGCTCAGTGGAAAAATTCTGTGGAAACTTCACAGTGAACCAAAGCACCCGGTCAACCAAGCTCTCATGCATAAGTATGCAGATGGGACAGCACTTCGAAACCTGCAAGCCTACTCCTCTGTCAAATGCTCCCAAACCTGGAACTTATGTAGGAAAAGTCTCCAATTCTTTAGAGAGAAGGCGTATCGAGTACCTGGCAATGGCAAGAAAACCTTTCTATGGAATGACCGAATCATGGATCGTGCTCCCTTATCAGAATCTGAGGAAATCGCAGACATTAAGAATTGGCTTCAACGTGCAGGCATAAACAGCGTCCACGATCTCTCTCGATGGCACAACAATGGCAATTGGCGCTATTGGGACTTCCATGGCATTCCTGCCCGACTCCAGCAGCAACAAACGCGCCTGATCGAAATGCTAGAAGAGGTTGCCCCTGTCCACAGATCTATGAAAGATGCATGGGGTTGGGGCCACTCGGGCTATTACACTACTGCTGCCGGGTACAGCGCTCTCCACTCTTCAAAAACCAGCATTCATCCACCCAGCGTTTGGAAATAAGTCTGGGATCCTGGTGGCCTGCCCAAAATAAATTTCTTTTTCTGGACTTTGATGCATAACAAAGCTCTAACTGGAGAAAATTTGAGCAAGAGAGGTTATGCAGGCCCGCACAGATGTGCCCTCTGCAGAAGCAGCAGTGAAACAACCAAGCACCTCTTTATCGACTGCTGTTTTGCCATAGATGTCTGGGGTTACATTCTCCAGGACCTCCAGATTGCCCCTCCGGAATATGACTCTGTTGCAGAGCTTTTTGCCTCTTGGAGCAACCGATACCCTCACAAAATTCTCACCAAATCCCTTTGGAACAAAATATGGACCGCCATACCCAAATATGTATGTTGGAAAATCTGGTTGACCCGGAATGATCAGATATTCAAAGAAATCTCTTGTTCTCCCTTGAAAGTTGCAACTAAAGCAAAATCTTTACTCCTTGAAGCTACCCAACAAACTTACTTTAAAGAAGACCCCTCCCTCCTTCCAGAAGAAAAGAGATGGCTGGATTCTCTTACCCCTCTCCCTCGAAACCTCCTGCTGGTCCCCCCCTCTGCTCAACCTGACTGGAAAAAATGTGACTCTGACAGTACCTTTCAAGATTGGTGGAGGCACCAACACCTAACCACGATCTTCTTTGACGGTGCTTCCAAAGGGAACCCTGGCGCAGCTGGAGCTGGGGGTATAATATACTCTCAGAATGGCACTAGAAGAGATTGCTTCTTCTAGGGCATTGGGCAGAAAACCAACAATCAAGTAGAGATTCTCGCTCTTCTCAAAGCTTGCCAAATTGCGCGGGAAAGAGGCACCAAAGATTTCCAAGCATTTGGAGATTCAGAAATCCTAATAAAAAATCTCAATACTGAGGAAGAGTTCAACAATGCAAGTATCAACAAAACCCTTAGCTGCTTGAAGAGAACCCTCCTTGAATTCGACACCTTCAAATTCTACCACATCCTAAGAAATTCGAACAATGAAGCCGACCTCATGGCAAATAAAGGATGCACTCTCCAGAAGGGATAGCTCAAAATCAATGATGAAATATCATATCATTTTTGCTTTTCTTGACAGAAATGTAATTCATACAAGCTCAAGTTTGAGGAAAAAGAGAACTGTATTCATGGCTGTTTAGGCTCTTGCCCAGCCATCTACCTCCAAATCAATAAAAATCATATTCGTTTCAGTTAAAAGAAAAATAAAAAATTAAATTTAAATTATAAAAAATAAAATATATATATATATGAACTTAAATTAAAAATATATATTAGATTTTATTAAATTTAAAAAAAAATGTTAATATTAGAATAACAAATTAAATTAAAAAAAATAAAATAAATTTTAATAAATAAATGAATAAACAAATAAATTTTGAAAAAAAAATGGTTAAAATAAAAAGTTAAAAAACTTTAAAAATCAATTAAAAATGAAAAATTGAAAAAAATATATTAAAAAAAATATATTAAATAAAAAATAAAATAAAAAACAAATTAATTTGAAAATATTAAGTTTAATTTAAAAAAAAAAAAATCTAATTTTAAATACACAATTTTAATTGAAATAAAAAAATATAAAAATTTTATGTAATTAAAAAAATAATAATAAAAAAATAAAAAATTAAAAAAAAATATTAAATTCAAATAAATTAAAAAAAAATACAAAATTTATTAAATTTTAAAAAATTAAATGAAAAAACTAAACATAAAATTTAATAATAAAAAAAATATATGAAAAAAAAAATAAAAATTTATTAACAAAATTTAGAAAACAAAAATTAAAAACAAAAAAAAGAATTAAAAAAAAATAAAAATAAAATTAAAAAAAAAAATTTTAAATTTTTTGAATTAAAAAAAATTCAAATTAAAAAAATTATATTAAAAATTAAAAAAAGAATTAAAAAAAAAAGAATTTTTTGATCGTGGTGGGGCCGCCAATCGGCCTCCCGCCTAGGTGGCGGTGGAGGGCGATTTCGGGAATCGGCCTCTGGGAATCGCCCTCCCGCTGCAATCGGCCTCCGCTGCCACCTGGGCGGGAGGCCGATTGGCAGCTCCACCACGATCATTTTTTTTTTTTTTAGTTTTCTTTTTTAATTTTTAATATTTTTTAATTCGTAACATATTTTTTTAATTTTGTTTTTAATTTTTAATATATATATATATATATAAAATAAAAAGGAAAAAATCGAATTAAAAAGAAATATATATATATAATTTTTTAAATTTAATTAATTAATTAATTTTATTTATTTATTTATTCATTTTTTTTTTTAAATTTCAATTTTTTTATTTTATTTGGTTTTTTTTTTTAAATTTTGTTTTTAAATTTAATATTTTAGATTAATTATTTTTTAAATTTAAAATTTATTTATTAAATTTTAATTAATTTTTTTTTTTTTAATCTTTTAGTTTATTTAGTTTTTTATTTTTAAAATTTATAAATTGTCCCATTAAAAAAAAAACAGTGAATTTATGGATATTTGTTTTTTAATTATTTGTACGTGGTTTTTTTCATTTTTTTGTTTTTGTTTTTTAATGATAGTTGTTTTTTTTTTTTTTTTGTTGGTTAATTTTAAAATTCGTATTGTTTTTTTTTATTTTATTATTATCATTTTTTTAATTTAAATTTTTAAATTAAATCTTTTCTTTTTTGTATTTTATTTTATTTATCTAAATTTTAATTTTGTAATTTTAATTATTTTTAAATTTTCTATTTTAATTATATGGTTTTTTTTAATAACTTAGAAAAAAATGTTTTTGATGTTTTTTTTAAAATTTTTTTTTGGTTAATTTTTGTTTTTGTTTTTTTTTTAAATTATGTGTTTTTTTTTCAAATTTTGTCATTTCTTTTGATATAATTTTCGAATATTTTTGTTTTTTTTTTTAAATTTATTTTTGTTTAAATTTTTTATTTTTACGAGTTAATTTTGTTTTTTTTTTACATCTTTATTGGTTTTTTTATTGTTTATATATATATATATATATATTTTTTTTTTATATCTAAGTTTTGTGTTTTATTACCAACATGAAAATCACCACTCTAAAAAAAAAAGGTTGATGTTGCATCAATATATTTCAAAATTAGCATGAAAATCACCGCTCTTAAAAAAAAAGGTTGATGCTGCATCAATACGTTTCAAAATTAGCATGAAAATCACTAACATTTTAAAACAAATATTCATACTTCATAAATAAAAATATTAGAGTGTCAAAAATGTGCACAAAAAAAAAGGGGGTGATTCTGCATCACCACTTTTCAAAATCGGTGATTTTTATGCTACCAAAAAAAAGTAGGTAACAGTGCGGTTACCTATTTCATCGGTAACAGTGTTATCTGGGTATGCAGCTAGGAAAACCTATAAATCTTTAATTATCCCACACACTTCAATTCTTTTAGAATCCATTGAACATGTTGGCCTGTGACTACACACAAAGGGGAGAGGGAGAAAAGAAATCCAGCCCTGACTATCACAGAGCTTCAAAAGGAATCAATTTGCATCTCAAATTAGTAGAAAAGGGTAAAATGTAGCTGATAAGGCTTAAATAGTGAGCAAACTTCATCTCCGTCATCACTCATCTCATCTACCCTCTTTACCTACATTTTCCCTCCCTTATCCTTCACTTTCCCTTTTATAAAGCCCCTCGTTGTATTTCTTCATTAGCAACACTGCTCCACGCAATTTTTAACCTTTACATCTTAAAAGAATCACCGAAGCTTATCTTGCCACCGAAGCGACTTGGTGGGACCCGTCCAGCCTTGATACACTATCTGCATCCGCATGCAAACCTTCATATGCTGCATTTTTTGCACCTTCCACCTTTTCACACCCACCATATTTTAGCGTGTCGCATATCGCAGTTCGCGGATTTCACAACTTACCTATCACAGCGCCCGCAAGTTAAATATTTTAGCTTGCGATATGACCCGATTGCCATATCACTTCGCAACAAATAACACATCGCAAATCGGCAATTATAACTTTTTCATCTCCGCCAACCTTTATCTTTTGTGATCGCCGATGTGCAATATCGCGTCGCGCACATTACAACTTTATGCTCCACCGCACCTCACATATCTTGAAGTTTAAATCATATTCCCGAAAGATATCCTGTCCCGATTGTAATTTTGCGATGCGCTTTGGGTCCACTTCCTCGCCACGTCATCAAAGCCTTCCCCATGTCCTTTGTCTCACCCTTGGCAGTAAGTAAAACCGTTTCGTCGTGTGCTATGTGCCGCTCATCCCCTTCTAAAGTCTGGTCTCCGCTTCTCACTAGTCAAAACACAACATGATTTCTTGGTGGAGCACCGCGGCTATGATTGTTCAGTTCGTCCATTAACCTCTGCTGAAGAGTGGAGCACGCGCGGTACAAATGGCTTTTCCGTTTCGGTTAAAGCGAATCATGAGAACATGGAGTGGAGGCCTTTCGTCGGTAGCTGAAATCAAGTAGTAGAAATCATGCCGCTCACTGGTTTTTCAACCACTTCTCGCCACTCTGCTGAAGATTTTGGGTTATGGCCTCCCAGGCCAATTGTTTTGTTCCTTGTTACTGTTAGATAGTGATGTTTTGCTCGGTAAAATCACTATTTTACCTATTCTGTTTTGATTTCTCTGTTGCAGGAGTGATTGCTTGAAGCACGATCTGAAGTTTGTTAGGATATCTGGTTTCACCTGTGTGGGCCGATCCTGACAGAATATTCGGTCAGAAGCCCTCAGGGAGAACTCTATATGTAGTGAATTCTAAGATGAAGAAAAGGTTCTGGAATTTGGAAGAATTTTTTTGTAGTTTCGTAGGGTTATGCTCCTTGTGCTCTGAGACACATATTTGGGAGAGCTGTTTATACTTAATATGAATATAGAGCTGATATTTGGATTCTAGATGGAGCAATGAGCAGTATGTATTTGTTTTCTTTTGTTATCAGTAATCTCTTCCTCATGTATAATCATCTTATATGCTATTCTGCTTTGATAGTTCGTGTAATGTAGCTGTTGGTGATCTGCAATTTTATTCATGAATTCGTGTCTGTATAACTCTTAGGTGTTAACGCTCATGTATTAAGCTTGCTTTACTCCCTTAATTCATGCTCCACGAACCTCTGTTGTTATCCATATTTCATTCACATATGTTTCCTCTGAGTTCATAGGGGATAGATTCTTAAATCTTTTAAGCCTGTCTCTCGTGGGCTCCTCCTCCATTCTCTCTCAACGCCTCTGCATATTTTCAAGATTTCTGCTCATTGCTTTATACTTGGCCCATTTAAAAGCCACCAAGCCACCAAGCCTCGCAGCCTCTTGAGCCCTCTCACAATATGGGGAATTCACATGAATCAACTCTAAGGTCTTCTCCGTCCATGAACCACCAAAACCATTGCTCTCTTATTCTAGATTTTGTTAGAGGCATTTTATACAATTGTTCACATTCAACCTCTAATTTTTAAGATGTCCTAGGCACTGTTCTTTTGGAACTCAAGGATGTCTCTAGGAGCTACAACAAAACATATGTTGTGATAGGGCCTAGATACCCTTAAATTCAGTTGCTCCATGACATTCTTGGTCATGACATTTGATGCAACCCTTGAATCAAGCATGCAGTTGTGTAAAAGACGATCATTCACTATCAAAGAAACATAAAATGGCAGATGATCTTTGTTCCCCACATAACAATTCATACTTTTCAATAAAATTTCTTCATTTTATGGTTCATTATTAGGCTTTTCTTCCCTTTGAGTAACTTCAATTGCACTTAATAACTTGGCCCTTTGAGATGGTATCTTTGAAAGCTCTGTCACTGGGATATAAACCTTTGCATTATTCACCCAATTTCCCAAGTCAAAATTTAATTCTGAAGTAGGAGGAGAAAAATTTCTGTGATTATTTCGGTCTTGAATATCCCTTCTCTGATAAGTCATCCCTTTGTGTTTTGCCATAGCAAGAATTTGTCCAGATGTAGGCTTTTCCCCAAAAATCTTAGTGACTTTGTCAAAATTTGCAATCATATTGTCAACCCCAAGATTATTAGGACTATGGTCAATCTCTTGATTTCTTTCAATGGTGTATATTTGATCTTCCATAGAGAACATATTGATTTGACCACTAGTTCCTACATGTTCGTCTCCCTACATGTTACCTTCCATAATTCTCTTTACATATGGGCATGTGGCTTCTTCATGGAACTCATTACATGGCCTACGAAAAGGGGGAATTTTGATCTACCGTGTTGGTGGATTCCAATGGATTTGGAGGCCTATAATATTGTTGAGGGCCTTTATTCTTTTGCCATCCGTTTTTTGGCCTAGGTTGGAATCTTTGCACTTGCGATCTTTCCATGGCCACCAACCTACTTTGCATGGCTTGCATTTCTTTGGTGTGGTTTGCTTCCATGCTCTTGATGAGTTGAGTTAATTCCTTAATAAAATCATGTGTATTGTCTTCCTTGGCCTTGCCTTTGGAATCATTCGATTTTGATGGCCCTCTAGTGAAACTAGGAATCTCAGATTTTCCTGATTGCTTTCTACCCCTCTCCATTTTCAGGGCTTCAGTTTGAGCTACACCCAAAGTTGCAGGCTCCTTTCTTCTCAACTCATAAGCAGTGTGCACACCAAAAGCATCTAAATATGAGCATAAGAGAAATTCATCCGGAGGTTTAATAGTTGCAGGCATGCTTTTAACCAATTCATTGAATCTTTTGTTAAACTCCTCCATGGTTTCATTCTCATTCTTCTTTATGGTGCTAATGGCACTGATCAAATGACTATTCTCTCTTCTCTCTCCATACTTTCCCATGAAAGCATTAACAATTGTTTGTAAAGAATCATACGAGTTAGTAGGTTGCTCAGTGAACCAATCAAGAGTATCTTCTTCTAAACAGAGAACAAAAAGCCTCATCTTTACATCCTCATAGTTAGCAACGTTACACCACTTAAAGATGCAAACATTAAAGTCTTCAAGCCCTCTCACAATATAGGGAATTCACATGAATCAACTCTAAGGTCTTCTCAGTCCATGAACCACCAAAACTATTGTTCTCTTATTCCATATTCTGTTAGAGGCATTTTATACAATTGTTCACATTCAACCTTTTATTTTTAAGATGTCCTAGGCACTGGTCTTTTGCAACTCAAGGCTGTCTCTAGGAGTTACAACATCTTTTTGGTGCCATTGCCGAGGATCGAATTTGAAAACCTTTCCCTGGGATACGAAATTATCTTCACCCTTCAATCAAGTGAGCACGAAGGGTTGAAATTGCATAGCCCTCACCTTGGCGACTCCACTATTATCCAAGTTCAAATCAAGCGTAATCCTGGCTTACACCAGACCTCATACTCGATCAGATACTTTTAAGCAGAGAACCCCTGCTGTATCTGATCCTGAAAAGATTATATTCAAGAGAATCTGGAGGGAGAAGTAGCCCATCTAGGCGGACCTACCCTCATTTTCCCTAGAATATTCGTCTTCCTCTTCTCAGAAAGCTGATATCTGTGGTCCTGGCTCCACAACCCGTGTACTTGAGTACCCTCCTGAGACCTCTGTTTTAACCAATTCAAGCATAAAAGACTAAGCCAAATCTGTTGATATTTCTTTGCCTCCTTTGCATCCCACTCCAGAGGCTGAAGAAGTCGAAGAAGTTACAACACTCTAGAACTCATTATAGATAAACATCCAAACCTCTGCTCAACATACACCTGTCATACCATAGCAAAATCATCCTCAGAACCCACCACCGCCCCTCATGGCTGTACCTGGCTTCCTCCTCAACAAATATGCTCCATTGGCTTTACCTCAAGTATGGAATGACATGGCTCATGATTATCTAAAGCTGTTGCCTCGGTTTACCGGGGAAGACAGTACTTCTGCGCATAAACATATTGAAGACTTTTGCGCCTTCGCCGAAAATGTCAATGTGGGACACTTGGATGTGGTGTTGAGGCTTTTCTTCTAGTCTTTGGATTGAGAAGCTCATAAGTGGTTTAAATCTATTGCTAATAACGTGGTCACCACTTGGTAGGAAATGGAAAATTTCTTCACACTAAAATGGGGAGAGAAGAGGGACTATGGATATGTCCTCATAGAGTTCAATGCTCTGAAAAAGAGACACAATGAGGATGTTATGAAATTTATAAAGAGGTTCAATAAGCTCTACAACAATCTCCCTGTCGAGATCAAACCTCCCCAAGCAGTTGCTAAGGTGGTTTTCGCAGGAGCTTTCGAGCCTAATTTTGGCTTCACCCCGAGGGAAAGAAAGTCTACATCCCTAGACCAGATCCAGACTGATGCACTGGAAGTAGAAGCAAATTTTGCTTCTACAGGAAAATTCAAAGGGAGGATAGAGCATGATGACAGGAGAAGGGGTAGCGATGAGGCCTCTACCTCTAATCAAAGAAGGGAATCACCGGGGTATAAAATTGCAGAGATGAATAAGCCGATCAAGAACCTCTCGAACAAGTTAGTGAAGCTTGAATTGGAGGCTAAGAATTCCTCTCCTCGTCCTAACCATATGATTCCAAATCGTGGGTTAAATCCCCAATACCGGAAGCCCCCTCTACAATTGTTACAGCGGGAAAGGAAGGAGCAGCAAGATCACATCCAACCTCCTCTATACTTAGAAGGGGAAATATGGGGACAAGCTGAGGAAGTAACTGACAGCCAAGAAGATCAATTCCTTGCTTCTTTAGAAGATGAAGAAGGTGAACTCACCCGGCAAGACGAACTAGAAGAAAAGGAAGTTCCCCCCGAGGATCAAGATATTGATGATCACTGTAGGTAGTTTGTGGACTTCATGCAAGCTCAACTCCATCAGAAGTATGACCTCAGGTCCTCTAGAAAGAGAACCCGAGTGCAGGAACAAAACGAAGAATCAATACCAAGAGGACAGACCTCTTCTAGTTCTGCCAGTAAGGGGAAGAAGCCTTTAGAAGAGTGTGCATATCATAAGGCCACTACTTCCACCTCCACAAAGCTAGGTTCTGATCCTCCTACAAACCAAAAGTCCTCCTCTATGGCTTCGAATGTGCCTGACCACCATAAAGAGTAGTATAAAGAAGTCATTGCAGAAAAATCTCCCACAACCTTTAACCTCCAGAAAGAGCTAGAGAAGGTCAAGATCCCGGTTCCCTTGATCGAGCTCCTAAAGCAGCCTTCATACAAAGCCCAAGTGTCTCAATTCATGCTGCCCCATAGCGTAGGCCCTCTCCCTGACAGCCTCAATCTCCAAGAGGAAAGACCCATGGTAGTCTTTGGACCTCATGGAGAAGAGTTGGACTCAACCACTCCCCCATTCTATGTGTCTGTAGTTATTCATGACCTATTACTGCACAATTGCATGCTAGATTCTGGGGCTTCACATAATCTATTGCCATTGTCTGTCATGGAGCAATTGGGGTTGTAGATCACCAGACCTTATAAAGATCTGTATTCTTTTGATTCCAAGAGGGTAAAGTGCTTGGGCATGATCAAAGATTTGGTAGTAAACTTGGCCTAGATTCCAGCCAAAAGCGTGGTGATGGACATCGTTGTAGCTGATATCCCAGCTCGATTCGAAATGTTGCTATCCAGATCTTGGGGATCCAATATTGGAGGGTCCATAAAACTAGACCTCACTTATGCCGCTATTCCAGTATTTGGTGGAGAGGAAAGAAGGTTGTACCGTGAATCCAGATTCGTGAAGATGGTAACCAAAGTAAATGGTTCCACAAATTCCCCAGTATATGGTAAGGAGGGCGAATTCTCTTGTCTCATGCGTGAGGAGGACGAAGATTTCCTGCAAGAAACAGACGTTTGCCCTATAATACAGAAGAATTCCATGAGCAGAGAGGAAAACAAGATATGGACATTGCAGTTTGATGGAGCTAATTCACGAGAAGGAAATGGGGCTGGGGTACTCTTGATATCCCTAGAAGGATGCTTGGTTCCCCTCTCTTTTAAGCTGGAATTCGAAGCCACAAATAATGTGGCTGAATACGAAGCACTGCTACTAGGGTTGCAAACAACGCTGAATCTGAACATACAAAACCTCAAGGTGTTTGGAGATTCAGAGCTTGTAGTGAGACAAGTCAGGAACCAATGCCAAACCAAACACCCGCGGCTCAGAGCCTACAGGAATGAGGTATGGGATTTAATCAAGAATTTCTTTTCTGCATTTAATATTCAGTTCATGCCAAGGGATAGAAACATAATGGCGAACTCACTAGCTATGGCTGCTAGCAATTTCCGTCCCCCGCAAAATCCTTTGATCAGATATGAAGTTGAAGTGTGGTACCACTCGTCTATTCCGGATAACATAAAGCATTGGCAAGTTTTCGAAGATGAAGAGCAGGTCCAACGTTTCATGGAAACGATAGGCGAATTTTCAAATATGGTGATCGATTCAGTCCCTGAGGATGACAGCAAAGAGCCAAAAACCAGGTGGGAAGAAACAGTGGCCGAACACCGTGTTCTGCAATTGAAGGGAAATGTCATCCCCAGGGGGTTTGTGCCATTGGAGAGGTTGTTTGACAAGAACGACATCCTAGTAAATCCTAGCAAAATGACCCTCGATGAGTCTGTCAGAGATGTGAATATTGGGACAGAAGAAGATCCGAAGGTGCTAAAGCTGTCAAAAGGGGTTCTGAAAGAATACCAAGGTTAGTATCTCAGTCTGTTCCAATCATACAAAGACGTCTTCGCCTGGTCATACCAGGATCTGAAGACTTTTGACATAGATATTATATAGCATAAAATACCTCTGAAAGAAGATGCAAAGCCTCATAAGCAGAAGCTGAGGCAGATCAACCCCCTTCTCCTCCCAGCTATCGAGAAGGAAATAAAGAAGCTTTTGCAACCAAGATCATTGTCCCTTTAAGATATTCTGAGTGGGTGGCGAACCTGGTGCCGGTAAGGAAGAAGAATGGTGAAATCAGACTCTGCGTGGATTTTCGCAATCTGAACAGAGCCGCCCTCAAGGATAACTATCCCCTCCCAAAGATGGACCACATCCTGCAAAGAGTGGTGGGATCTTCCCGCATGTCCATGATGAATGGCTTCTCAGGGTATAATCAGGTGGCAGTGCCCCCCGAAGACCAGAAGAAGAAGGCATACACCACGCCTTGGGGAACTTTCATGTATGCCCGAATGCCTTTTGGCCTGATAAATGCTGGCGCTACATTCCAACGTGCAATGGACATTGCTTTCATAGGAGAGCAAGACAAATTTGTGGTGATTTACCTAGATGACATCACCGTCTTTTCAAAGAGTGACGCTAAACACATTGAGCAGGAGGGAGTGAAGATCGATCCAAAGAGGGTAGAGGTGATAGATGGCATCCCCCTACCAAGAAACAAGAAGGAAATCCAGGTGTTCCTGGGAAGAATTAATTTCCTCAGAAGGTTCATTCCAAATTATGCCGAAATTGTTCGAAACATCATTGGGATATTGAAGAAGAACAATGAAGTTAGATGGACCCCTGAATCCAGGGACTCCTTTAACAAGATCAAACAGGCCTTTGTAGAAGCTCCAATGCTAGTCGGTCCAGATTATGGGAAGCCGTTCATGATCTTCTCTTTCGCATCTCGTCATACGATCGCTGCAGTACTTTTACAGAAAAATGCCGAAGGACATGAGCAGCCCATTACGTTCTTCAGCCAAGTCCTGCGAGACCCCGCGCTGAAATATGATATCTTGGAAAAGCAAGCTTATGCCCTAGTCAAATCTCTAAAGTCATTCCGGGTATATGTATTACAGTTTGCTATAACTGCCTATGTTCCCACAGTAGCAGTAAAAGATGTTTTGGTATAGGGCGACAGTGAGGGAAGAAGGGGTAAGAGGATAGCCAAGATTCAGGAGTGTGAACTGGAGATAAAGCCCACCAAGCTCATTAAAGGCCAAGGGCTGGCCAAAATCTTGTCTGAATCCAACTGTCAAGCTCTGGGTATAAATCTGTCTATGATAGGAGGAGAGGCACAGGAGGGCGCAGGTGCATTTTAGGGTATAGAATCCTCTACTCAAAAAACACACATGAAGTACCTTCTCTCCCATGGTATAAAGATATAGTGGAATATCTTTTATCGCTGAGATGTCCTCCTAACTATGATAAGGCCAAGTACCACACCTTAAGGTTGAAATCTCAAAATTATGTCGTGGCAAATGGGCTACTTTATTGGAAAGCCCGGTAGGGATTCTACTATTGTGTTTAACAGAGCAAGAGGTGGACCAAGTGATGGTTGAATTCCACAAATGTGGCAGACACTATAGCTGGCGATCCACCGCACACAAGATCCCGAGGGCAGGTTTCTTCTGGCCTAAACTGTTCGGTGATGTACATGCTCGCGTCCGGACATGTGAAAAGTGTCAGACGTTCATTGAAAAGCAAAGGTATGCACCTCTCCCGTTGATCCTAGTACATGTTGAAGAACCTTTTAAGCAATGGGGAATTGATTTCATAGGAGAGATTCACCCAGCTTCTAGCAATCAACATTGATGAATCCTTACTACTATAGATTACGTCACCAAGTGGGTAGAAGCCGTGCCCACAAGAAATGCTACAGATTCAGTGGTGATGAAGTTCCTGGAGGAGAACATAATAGCCAGGTTTGGATGCCCAACTAAAATCATCACAGGTAATGCCCAGGCATTCAAGTCAGCTAAATTTGTAAATTTTTGTCAGCGTTACAATATCTTGCTGGGACACTCCACTGCATACTACCCACAGGGCAACGGGCTGGCTGAATTATCTAACGAGACGTTGATGAGAATTCTAAAGAAAACCATCAACGAAAATCAAAAGAATTGGGACTCTCAGCTCAAGTTCGCACTCTGGGCAAACCGCATCGCAACTAAATGATCTACGGGAAAATCCCCTTATGAGCTGGTGTATGGCAGAGTCGCAATCTTCCCCATTCAGCTTGCATTCCCTGTGGCACGGTTCCTACAGGAAAGTGAGGAGGAGCCAAATGACCTCGTTCAAAGAATGAGTAAGTTGGTGGAGCTGAATGAAACCTGGGAACATGTAAGCCTTAGACTAGCAAAATATCAAAAAAAAAATGAAGGGCTTATTTGACCAGAGAGCTAAAGATAGAGAAATCCAAGTTGGGGATTTGGTGTTGCGATGGGATATCAGGCGAGCAGACAAAGGGAAGCATGGGAAGTTCGACCCCCTCTGGTTCGGTCCATTCAGCGTGGTAAAGGACAAAGGCAACAATACTTTCATGCTGGAGAACCTAGAAGGAGACATACTTGAGGTACCCATAAATGGGCAGTTCCTTAAGTTTTACTTTCATCACTGATGAGGGCTGATCTAGCTCACTGTATATATCTTTTTCACTTTATATGTCATTTCACTGTACTCCCTTTTTGGTTACTTCCCCCCCCCCCCCCCTCCTCCATTTCATCTTCCATTTTGTGTCCACCTGATCATTGATGTAAAATTTTGTCTAATCAGTATGCATTTGTGTCTCCATGTACCCAATAAAAACACAGGCATGCAGGTCTGCAGGTTCTCAACGCACTGAAGAACAACACGTTGTCCCCAGATGGAGCCAATGTTGGCCTGTGACCACACACAAAGGGGAGAGGGAGAAAAGAAAGCCAACTTTGCTATCAAAGATCTTCAAAAGGAATCAATCTGCATCTCAGTTCAGTAGAAAAGGGGAAAATGTAGCTGATAAGGCTTAAATAGTGAGCAAACTTCATCTCTGCTATCCCTCATCTCATCTACCCTCTTTACCTACATTTGCCCTCCCTTATCCTTCACTTTCCCTTTTATAAAGCCCCTTGTTGTATTTCTTCATCAGCAGCACCGCCTCGCGCAAGTTTTAACCTTTACATCTTAAAAGAATCACTGAAGCTTATCTTGTTGCCGATGCGACTTGGTGGGACCCGTCTAGCCTTGATACACTATCCGCATCCGCATGCAAACCTTCAAATGCTGCATTTTTTGCACCTTCCGCCTTTTCGCACCCACCATCTTTTAGCGCACCACATATCGCAGTTTGCGGATTTCACAACTTACCTATCACAACGCCCACAAGTTAAATATTTTAGCTTGCGATATGACCCGATCACCATCGCACTTCGCAACAAATACCACATCGCAAATCGACAATTATAACTTTTTCATCTTCGCCAACCTCTATCTTTTGCGATCGCCGATGTGCGATATCACATCATGCATATTACAACTTTATGTTCCACCACGCCTTGCATATCTTGAAGTTTAAATCATATTCCGAAAACATATACTGTCTGGATTGCGATTTTGCGATGCGCTTTGGGCCCCACTTCCTCACCACGTCATCAAAGCCTTCCCCACGTCCTTTGTCTCACCCTTGGCAGTAAGTAAAACCGTTCCGCTTTGTGTTATGTGCCGCTCATCCCCTTCTAAAGTCTGGTCTCCGCTTCTCACTAGTCAAAACACAACATGAGTTCTTGGTGGAGCAGCGCGACTATGATTGTTCAATTCGTCCATTAGCCTCTGCTGAAGAGTGGAGCACGCGCGGTATAGATGGCTTTTCCATTTCGGTTAAAGCGAATCATGAGAACATGGAGTGGAGGCCTTTCATCAGTAGCTGAAATCAAGTAGTAGAAATCATACCGCTCACCGGTTTTTCAGCCACTTCTCGCCACTCTGCTGAAGATTCTGGGTTATGGCCTCCCAGGCCAACTTTTTTGTTCCTTGTTACTATTAGATAGTGATGTTTTGCTGGGTAAAATCCTGATTTTACCTATTCTGTTTTCATTTCTCTGTTGCAGGAGTGATTGCTTGAAGCACGCTTTGAAGTTTGTTAGGATATCTGGTTTCACCTGTGTGGGCCGATCCTGACAGAATATTCGGTTAGAAGCCCTCAGGAGAACTCTATATGTAGTGAATTCTAAGATGAAGAAAAGGTTCTGGAATTTGGAAGAATTTTGCTGTAGTTTCGTAGGATTGTGCTCCCTGTGCTCTGAGACACATATTTGGGAGAGTTGTTTATACTTAATATGAATACAGAGCTGATATTTGGATTCCAGATGGAGCAATGAGCAGTATGTATTTGTTTTCTTTTGTTATCAGTAATCTCTTCCTCATGTATAATCATCTTATATGCTATTCTGCTTTGATAGTTCGTGTAATGTAGCTGTTGGTGATCTGCAATTTTATTCATGAATTCGTGTCTGTATAACTCTTAGGTGTTAACGCTCATGTATTAAGCTTGCTGTACTCCCTTAATTCATGCTCCACGAACCTCTGTTGTTATCCATATTTCATTCACATACGTTTCCTCTGAGTTCATAGGGGATAGATTCTTAAATCTTTTAAGCCTGTCTCTCTTGGGCTCCTCCTCCATTCTCTCTCAACGCCTCTGCATATTTTCAAGATTTCTGCTCATTGCTTTATACTTGGCCCATTTAAAAGCCACCAAGCCTCGCAGCCTCTTGAGCCCTCTCACAATATAGGGAATTCACATGAATCAACTCTAAGGTCTTCTCCGTCCATGAACCACCAAAACCATTGCTCTCTTATTCTAGATTTTGTTAGAGGCATTTTATACAATTGTTCACATTCAACCTCTAATTTTTAAGATGTCCTAGGCACTGTTCTTTTGGAACTCAAGGATGTCTCTAGGAGCTACAACAAAACATATGTTGTGATAGGGCCTAGATACCCTTAAATTCAGTTGCTCCATGACATTCTTGGTCATGACATTTGATGCAACCCTTGAATCAAGCATGCAGTTGTGTAAAAGACGATCATTCACTATCAAAGAAACATAAAATGGCAGATGATCTTTGTTCCCCACATAACAATTCATACTTTTCAATACAATTTCTTCATTTTATGGTTCATTATTAGGCTTTTCTTCCCTTTGAGTAACTTCAATTGCACTTAATAACTTGGCCCTTTGAGATGGTATCTTTGAAAGCTCTGTCACTGGGATATAAACCTTTGCATTATTCACCCAATTTCCCAAGTCAAAATTTAATTCTGAAGTAGGAGGAGAATTTTTTGTGATTATTCCGGTCTTGAATATCCCTTCTCTGATAAGTCATCCCTTTGTGTTTTGCCATAGCAAGAATTTGTCTAGATGTAGGCTTTTCCCCAAAAATCTTAGTGACTTTGTCAAAATTTGCAATCATATTGTCAACCCCAAGATTATTAGGACTATGGTCAATCTCTTGATTTCTTTCAATGGTGTATATTTGATCTTCCATAGAGAACATATTGATTTGACCACTAGTTCCTACATGTTCGTCTCCCTACATGTTACCTTCCATAATTCTCTTTACATATGGGCATGTGGCTTCTTCATGGAACTCATTACATGGCCTACGAAAAGGGGGAATTTTGATCTACCGTGTTGGTGGATTCCAATGGATTTGGAGGCCTATAATATTGTTGAGGGCCTTTATTCTTTTGCCATCCGTTTTTTGGCCTAGGTTGGAATCTTTGCACTTGCGATCTTTCCATGGCCACCAACCTACTTTGCATGGCTTGCATTTCTTTGGTGTGGTTTGCTTCCATGCTCTTGATGAGTTGAGTTAATTCCTTAATAGAATCATGTGTAGTGTCTTCCTTGGCCTTGCCTTTGGAATCATTTGAATTTGATGGCCCTCTAGTGAAACCAGGAACCTCAGATTTTCCTGATTGCTTTATGCCCCTCTCCATTTTCAGGGCTTCAGTTTGAGCTACACCCAAAGTTGCAGGCTCCTTTCTTCTCAGCTCATAAGCAGTGTCCACACCAAAAGCATCTAAATATGAGCATAAGAGAAATTCATCCGGAGGTTTAACAGTTGCAGGCATGCTTTTAACCAATTCATTGAATCTTTTGTTAAACTCCTCCATGGTTTCATTCTCATTCTTCTTTATGGTGCTAATGGCACTAATCAAATGACTATTCTCTCTTCTCTCTCCATACTTTCCCATGAAAGCAATAATAATTGTTTGTAAAGAATCATACGAGTTAGTAGGTTGCTCAGTGAACCAATCAAGAGCATCCTCTTCTAAAGAGAGAACAAAAAGCCTCATCTTTACATCCTCATAGTTAGCAACGTTACACCACTTAAAGATGCAAACATTAAAGTTATTCACATGTGATGCAGCGCTAATGGCATTGTTACCTTGAAAAGAAGGCAACCTTTCAATAGCTTTGTCAGGGATATTGTGAGGATAGCCATTAATGTTAGTAAAGTTACAAGGAGCAAAAAGATCGTTCATGATGTTAGGCTCAACTTGTTCTTGAAGCAAAATGAATGTCAAAAATAACCTCTTGGCCAAGACTAGCAAGAGCTCTACTATGAGAAAGTCTATTTAACCTCTCTCTAAAAACCCTTTTAGGATCAGGAGAAGCGCTAACTAAACCACTTGAATTTCTCCTAGTAGAGACTCTTGCAAAATTAGGATTGAGTGGAGTCGGCACTTGATCAAGAATCTAAATCTAAAATTAAAATATGCTAAAACTAAAGTTAGTTGTTTTCCCAGGTACAAGAAGACTTGTCCCCGGCAACGACGCTAAAAACGTTATCGGTCCTTGCTGCCTACACCTACCTACAAGTCAGTGGAAAAATCGTTCAACCCCACAAGGTGTGGTTGGTGGCAAGGATCTCAGACAAGGGGCTGTCATACTGATCCCGACTCTCAATTTTAGCTCTCTCCTAGGTCAGCTAAGGGAGGTGGTCCCTAAAGTGAAGAAACTAAGTTAAAAAGATGCGAGGTTCTAGGAGAGTGTTATAGTGAAGATGGATTACGTTTAAGGATTTATGAGCAAATATGATGTGAGCAACATGAAATAATAATGACAATAAAAAACCACAAGCCAGTGCCTCATACAGAATTTTCTCAAGAAGTAAAATGTAATGCTCTCAAAAATTGAAACCAAAGTAACCCTGAAATGCAAACAAAAGATTGTTAGCACAAGATATTGCAAGATACAAAAAATGCCTTTGAGATAATCAAATTTCGGAATCAAAACATTGATACATATCTTGCCAAAACTCCACAATTAGTAATTAGCTTGGAAAATGTGAATAAGGAAATGCCAAATGTGAAATTAGACTTGAAACTTAAAAATAAAACACTTGTTAAGAGAATTACAATACTTGCTTTTGGAATAAACTTTGCATATGAAAACTCAAGACCATCCAGAGACAAGTAAAGTAAATATGATGGATAGTGCTCTTGGTTAATTTTATTATTAGTTACCTCTACAACAAGATTGCAAATGAACTCTTCCATCCTCAGACTTCATGCTCGCCCAAAGATATGGATCCCACAGTGAGGAGTCGATAGAGGAGTAGAGGGTCCCTAAGATGTCTATTCAACCAACTTATGTTGGAGGTAAAATTTTAGTGAGTATTGATTGTCCCAATTAAATTGCTACATGCGATGTTTCAAGAGAAATAGAAATGAGATTGTGCTTATTACAATAACAAATTAAACTTGATAAACAAGAATGGAAATAAGCTCATATGTGTTGCACCAATAAATGAAAGTAGGCAAGTTAAGTGAAATAGATTTTCTTTATGATACAATTGTTTCAAGTGAGAGATAATGCTCCAATAGTTACCAAAATATGTAGCATAAATGGACCAAACAATGAAACATGTGCCTAAATAACCATGAAACAATTAAAACTCGCCCATAATATAACTCGTTTGCACATAAAAGAGATTTGCTCAAGTTTGCAAATTTTGGAACTTATGCATGTTAGATTTTTTTTTTTAGACACAAGATTTAGTGAATGAAATGTGGAGTGAATATGTTGTTAATTTTAAGCATGCATGATGTCTGTTTTCAACTTGCAACCCCACTCAACCCCTTCTGCCCGTTCTCAGTCTGGCCCAACTACCTCAATCCTCACCATTACACAAGATTCAAACTCAGACAGAAGTGGATTTACTCGGCTTGGATACCACTTGTTGGTATTCAGACTCTGTTCAAGCATTCAACGATAGAGAAATAATGACATATTAATGATACAGAGATATTTTACTTGGTAAAACCTTGACGATTTGTCAAGGAAACATCCATGGGCAAGGCAAGGTTTTTAATTATCAGGAGAAAATTACAATAAGGTTTACAGTCTCTTCAACCTTACGGGCTGCATAAAAATGAAGTAGACTGTGTTTTGATAACTATAATTTGGTTCTCTAGACCAACACCATTAGAGTGGTCGTGACAGTAGTCGTGGGTAAATTCAGATTTTTACATTTTCTTTTTAATCAAATTGTTGTCATACTCTAACAATGCTCTGGAGTAGGTTTACCATCTCTTCCGAGGGTGGAACTAAAGATTTACAGTTTGGAACTGCAAAACAAATGGTTCTTGATGCTTGGAGGCAGAGTCAATGTTCCAAATGTGCTTTGTTGATTCCTCTCACCTCAAAACAACTGGTTGCAACTTCTCACAAACATTTTTCCATGTAAATTCTATCCATTACACTCATTATTTCCAGCATCGCCATCGTACGAGTGATCGACATGTATAATTCCATGCTTCCTCCAACATGTTCATAGGATTGGGAAAAAATTGTATTCTTAAAATAAAATTCCACGGTCTCTTCCATGTCCATCAATCTTAGCCATGGCAGCCACCTCTGTTTCTTCTTAAACAAGTCTGCACTTTCATTGCATTTTCACCCTATCATGGCTCGTCACGTCAATGCCTTCTCTATTACTCTATACTAGCTTCTATACCTTGCTTCTAAACTAACTTCTATACCTTGCTTCTAAACTAGCTTCTATACCTTGCTTAAAATCAGTAAGCAATTACTGCAATAGAGAGAGAGAGCAGGAGAATGTACATGAAGAATAAGCTTTTGTAGCACACTGTTTTAACTTTTTATTACCCACAATACAAAAACAATCACACACACACACACAAACATATATATATATATATATATATATATATATATTGAAGAGATTGCCAAATCGTTCAATCACACACACACACACAAACATATATATATATATATATATATATTGAAGAGATTGCCAAAACGTTCAACTTCCCAGGAATACAAACGACGACTATATTTATTTTAAAAAATAAATTAAAAGCCCTTCACTGGTTGGATGCCAACTGTAATATTTTAAACAAAAGAAATTTTTCTCCTTTACTAATGAATGGTTAGCTGCATAAGATTACTCTTAGCCCAAGTCACCTGACACAGGGACACGAGACACACAGGACATGAAAATTTGAGTGTTCGAAACGGGCACGTTGACCCCCTGGAACATGACATGTTAGGAGTCTAGGACACGTTATATATATATAATGTTAGGAGTCTAGGACACGTTATATATATATATATATATATATATATATAATGTTAGGAGTCTAGGACACGTTTTATATATATATATATATATATATATATATATATATATATATATTAAAAATTATTTCTACACATTCTCATTCCAGCAGATAAATTCAGTATATGATCAGATTGTTACTAAAATTTTAAAGAATAAATTGTAGAAAGGTATTTGCATACAAATACAATTGTGACAGATCCATCAATGATCCAATAGGAGAAAGACAAGAAACTTCAAACTGCAGTTTTCTCATTAAGTCATCAAAATCAAAATGTGTTACATAGGTAGTAGCAATGCCAATGGCAAATACAAAACAAATACATGCCTCAAGGCAATAGGCAGCTCATGAGCCATCAATCATCATCATCATCAAAATTAGCGTCACTGTCATCATCATGGTCACCATTGCTCTCCTTTGCTGCATCCTCCTCCTCTGTATCCAATGTCATCTTTGCATTTGTTGGTGTGGAGGATGACCCCTTAACAATATCACCATCATCAAAAGTGACAAGCTATAGTATTGGCTCATTAAGATCCAAGTTGGCCAATGCCAACTCAACACTGCTGTCCAAACCCATATCATCAGGAAAGACATTCCACTTCTTTGTCTTTTCCATCAACCAGTCATCCCTCTACCTATAAATAAGAGGAAGGTTGGTGTGCACATACACCATTGTTTCTGCCCTGGACTGCTCAAGCTTGCTCTTCTTGACACTACACAAATTCCCATATGTGCTCCAATTCCTCTCGCAACAAGAGGATGAAGTCACCTGATAGAGGAGCCTCATGGCTAATTGCTGTCGAGGAGGGCTTGTTGCCTCGTGAGTTGCTCACTAAGAATAGGGCTTCTTAGCACCCCTGTCTCTAATCAGCGCCCCTGTCTCTAATCACATCATCTCCTGCAAATCGACCAGTGCCAGTGGAAAACTCTGCAAAGGCATCCTTCACCTCATCGAGGGATGCTCTATCTTGAAAAATCCGCCTTAATGCATCCTTTCTCCCCTTTGAAATTTCACCATCCATGTGAGGAGGGAATCTGCGGGAAGGTCCACCATTCAACCACTCATGGCTATAGTATTTTGGGTTCAATGAGTGAGCTAAACAATGCAAAGGTGTGCAATTCTTGTCCCATCTGCTGAAAAGAATATCCTGTATGGTGGTGAAGAAGGCCTCTGATGATGTCTCATACTCGAGGCACTCACTCTATTAAAATAATGGTCTTCACAGACTCAATCATGGAATCCCATCCCTCATAAACCTCTCCTAGGATGGGTTGGTCTGTATCTGCAATTTGTAGCAAAGCAATGATAGGGTCCATGATATTAATAAGTAGATCTACCCTCTCCCACCAAGCA
Organism: Pinus albicaulis; assembly: GCA_034641835.2. Classification (NCBI taxonomy): domain Eukaryota; kingdom Viridiplantae; phylum Streptophyta; class Pinopsida; order Pinales; family Pinaceae; genus Pinus; species Pinus albicaulis. The sequence goes on from CM076581.1 coordinate 487,892,127, forward strand.
TCATCTAACATTGTGTCCTTCACTCTTTTCGAGGCTGCTTGATTTGTCTTTCTCCAAAAATACCAAAACTCTGAAATAACCATGGTCCCAAGAGTGGTTTTGACCTCCCTCAACCTCTTCAACATGATGAATGAAGCAGAAAACCGTGTATCTGCAGTCTTCAACAATGATAGGTTGGTGTACTCCTTGTAGATTTTGAGGGCATTTGTATGTTTTTGTACAAAGTTGCGGATATGCTGTGCATCCTCAATAATACTTCCAATACAAAGCACATCAGAAGCAATAGATTTAAGTGCTAAATTCAAGGAATGGACAATGCAAGGTGTACAAAATACTTGTGGATATTTAGCTTCCACAATCATGCCAACAACCTTGCAAATAGGTTGCATTATCTGTAATCATTTGCACACAAGAATCAACACCTACATCTTCAATAACTTTAATGAGCAACTCACCCATATCTTGTGCATCCTTGTATTGTCCAAGTGCATCCAGTGATTTCAAGAAAACTGGTCCATTCAAGGAAGACACCATGAAGTTGATGAGTGGATGGTGTGCTCGATTTGTCCATCCATTGGAAACAATACTAGCCCCAGATGTTGCCCATGTTGATTTAATAGGCTCAAGCATTTTGTCCACCTCTTTCTTTGCCTTAGTCAACAATGTGGTTCTAAGCTTCTCTGAACGAGGAGGCACATACCCTGATGGATCCCCTTGACTTAGAGCTTGGCACATCTCAATAAATAAAGGTGAGCATGCAACATTAAAGGATATGAAGTTATGATAGAAAAATAAAGCATTGGTGAGATCAAGCTATTCCCGTTTTTTTTTCTTCTGAAAAATCTTGTACATTGCACCAAGTGCCACTACCTTTCTTTTTGCTTCTTGAACCACACCCCCACCAAAACTCTCAAATGGAAATTTGTTGCTGCTTTTCTTCAAGAATGGAGGGGGATCATCATTCTTGTTTTTTTAGATGATGCAACCACCCTTGCCACACCAACATTGGACTCTTTTTCCATTTCTTTCCTACTAGCTAAAGGCACGTGTACATGTTGCAATTCCACAACTTGATAAGGCCAACAAATGAGCTTTCACATGGTAATAAGTGCTCTTGAAATGATTGTTGCAATAGTTGCATTTCCAAACAACATTGCCTCCTCCCTTCAACTTGTTGCCTGACCCTTGCTCTCTCGTGACATACTTGCACAAGGAAAATTTGTTTTCTTGAACCTGTTGTCTTTCTAATTTCGTTCTGCCCTTAACATTTGAAGCCGCTGTTGCAGCCCCACTTCCAATAGAGAGAACACTGGCAGACCCTGATGAAATTGGAACAGGAGGGGCATCACCAATGGGGACATTCTTCTCCTTCCTTTGCCCCTTCCCTGCTGCCCTTGATTGACCCATGAATGCTGTAAAAGAATACATAAAAAATGCACAAACTTGTAAAAAAAATGCACATGCAAACTTCTGTAATAAAAATGCAAAAAAAATAGAAGCAAAATGCACTTACCTGTTGCTTGAATCACCTCCAAAATGCTCCCAAACCCAACCCTTTGCTAGTCGCTACCACACATCCACAACAAAAGAGACAAAATAATGAGGGAGAAATGAGCCAAAAGTAGGCTTTATGGGCCGCGCGACACACTTTTCTAGGGGATTTGTGTCCCAAAATCGGGACATGATGGGACATGTGTCCTATCGAATCCGACAAGTCGGACAGAATGGGACACGATCAGAGGACACGTGTCCCATCAAATCGTGTCTGATTTGTGGGATTCGGGACACTGTCGGGGTTTTGAGTGAATCCGGTTTCTTAGCTCTTAGCTTGTTTCATTGCCCACCCACTAAGCTACGACTGTTTCTTCTAGTGAAGTTGAACATGGTATCTACTTCTAAAGGTTGAAAGACAGCTCGAATGCTAGGTTTGAAAGCCCATAACACTCCCCATAGAATCCTGAATGACAATTCACTTGAGATGCTTGGAATACTTTTTAGTATTTACATTTTTTCTTTTATGAATATTTAATAAAAAGAGCTCCCTTACTGTGTCTAAAATATAGGTGTGTCTGTTACTGGGCTTGTTTTCTAGGTCCTTCAGCTGGTGTCATCTCTGCTGGTGCTATTACTGATGCCGTTATTGTCATTATCACCATTCTGGTCAGGCTTGTCTCTATTGGGGAAGTACTATGCAACATGCAGTGCCACTTTTCATGAATATATATGTCAGGACTTAGGATATATACTGTCTGATGTGCAGCGTATCATCCGACTGTGTAGATCCTGATGTATATTCTATTGAGAGCTGCACTGTAGGGTGCGTATTGCTTGTCGATTCCATAGTTGACTGTGATGATGCAATTATGCAGGCTAACTTTGACCCACAAGCCTCGGATGTAATGTCAGGATTTTCTCTCATTTATCACATTCTGCGCCGATTATCATTATATTCCTTACATTTCAGTCCATGGTGGTCTTCCAGAATTAATCAAGCTGTGGACCTTACATCTCACTGTTTATCACAATATTAAAGCCAGTGAAGTTTTTTGTCCTCCTTTCACTTAGAATGATTTGTTTTGTCAATTATAAGTCTTATGTTGTATAATTAAAATGTCTTTCAGAGATTACGAAGGAATTAACAATGAGGCGACAATCAACACTGGTACAAGTTGGCACGGCAAATTTCTTGAGCAGAAACAGAATCTTGGTCTGGGTGGTGAGATTATGCTTGAACTAAATAAGTTGCACCTTGAATTTGAAGTTTTGATTAACAGTTTTTATATCAGTTGGAAAAGGAACTTATTTTAAACATGTGTATTCTGCACTTCGTAATTGATGATTCTGATTCTGACGTATTTCAGCTATAAGTGTGCAGACATGTTTCTTTCGGCAGTTTGGCGAATCTGTGACACGGGACGATTATCTAACACTTAGAATGGGCTTCATAACAGTAAGCCCCAAATAGACTCTCCAGTGAATATGCTTGTACAGTTTTTTAAGGATATATATATTTTATGCACAAAGGAAAAACCTATCATAACTTGGTTGTCAAACTAGTAGTGGGGACAGCCACCACTAGCTGCTATCTGCGAATGCAGGCTGACTCATCGCTGTTATTCAAGGGAAAACCACGCCACTTGGAATTACCCGCTGGTGGTCCGTAAGGGGGCAGGATTTCACTCCTGCCAGATGCCTCTGGGTCTAGGGCCATTAACCTGTTTCCTTACATCCGAGGAAGACGAGCTCTTAGCCAAACAGAAGTAGTTTTAGGGCATACTCCAGGCCTATCTTATATATATAATTTTTTTTTTTTTGGCATCGATGATGTTTATTCCTGGGCATATTTGAAGGATAACTATCATGGAAGCCTGAGTCCCTTTAGATGCCCCGATGTGTCTTTTTTGTGGAAAGATGTAAGCATAGGATGTTGGAAGTGAGTTCTTATCTTTGTTCTTCTTCTTCTAGCTGCATCTGCCTGTTCTCACATACAGCTTTCTTTTATGGGTTGACTGCTGGCTAATTCCTGGTTTATTTCCCCTTGCTTGTGCCATAGGCGAGCGGAGCATTCTTCTCATCAATTCACCTGCCTATCCTCAGAGACATCATTCACTGGGTTTATAGATGCTAGTTAATTCCCTGTTCCTTTCATATCCTAATTTCCACTAGAACAATAAATTTGTTACCATGAATACATTTAGAGCAGTCAGTATTCTTTTAGAGAATACCATATGATGATTTGTTAGATCATTGATTCGAGGACCTTTAAAACTGAAATTCATTGAATTTATATACGATTAGAGTAGATCAATCTTAAACTCGGATATATCAAGCAGCAAGAGGGATCAAATTTCTTAAGGTGTAAATTTTTTTTATCATTTAATTCCATGACATGTATTAATTCTTTCATACTAAATGATAAAAAAATTACACCTTAAAAAATTTGGTTCTGGTGCTTGATATAAATTGGGGTTTAAGATGAATCTAGGCTAAGTTAATTTTTTTAGATGTTGTCACATATGTACACAACTTTTTTTATTGTAATTTTTTTATTTTAGGGTAATGTAACGTGACAACTTGTCCCCCAGACTGGGTGCCAACATCTTCCCCATAGTGGGCTGTAGAGCACCTCACTTCTCTTGGTGCAGCCTTAAGAAATTTGATTAGTCTAGGTGCTTGATATATCTGTGTTTATTATGGATCTACGCTGGTTTAACTTTTTAGATGTTGTCATGTGTATGTAGTTAATTTTGTTTTATTTTTTGTTGCAAATAGTGTAACACAATGGTACTTGACAACATCTCCCCCAAACTAGGCTGCAGAGCACCTGCCTACTCTCAGTGCAATGAAATTTTTTGGATTTATTTTTATTTCAAGGGAAATGAGTTAGTCTATATAAAGGTTTCATATTCTTGGAGTATAATGATATTTTTTTGTGTGACAGAATCATAACTTGACATCAAGATATGATTTCCATAGTTATATGATCAGTTCTATGGAGGAAGAGTTTAAAGAAATAGTTGGTATCAGGTATGCTGCATATGTAGTTCAGAAAGTCTTAGCTTTGAAAATATAATACTTGGAACCCATAAATAGTTGAATATGAGAACTGGTAATGAATTTCCGCCTATAGACTGCTTTGTATTTCATTCAACTACTCATCTTTCATGCCTTCATTATCATTGAGACAATATATGATTTATATATAATGTTTGAAGTCTTGCTGAACTGTATGTACTGTGGGCAGTGCACAACTGTGGGGCTTTGTAATCGCGTTTATGCTATTGAATATAAATGGTGAGTATAATGATAATCCTCCTAAACATGTTTATAAAATCCTATTCATTATGCACGTAATGCTAATACTATCATTATAAACGTTTGTCCATGTGTTCCCAAACTAGTCCTTTTATTGGAGAAAATGAGAAGCTTTAGTACCTTTGTGTTTCCTACATAGATGGAAATGCTTTGGCTTACATACATGCATTACAGACCATATTTTGACAATATATGGTTGGAAAAAGATGAAAAATTAAATTTGCATTATTTGAAGGTCAGTTTTCACGGTTGTTTTTATGATAATGCAGGTTCAAACTTGTACTTCTGGATCTCGATTATTCCTTTCATCGTAAGTGGACTTATTGACAGGAGTTCTTGCTCTTATTATTTGGTTTTGAGGCTGGACGCGGTGAAATTCTATTTAAAATGATTAGTTATAACCTATAAGCAACTATAATGGAAAACTTTGAAACCATATAAGCTGGCTGCTTAACTTTATTTCTATAGTCAATGGTCATAAAATAATTAATATTATCAAAGCATAATTTCTTTTTTTCTATTTTCCTTTGGTTTGTTCCCTGGTGGAAGTGAATTTAATTGCCTTTTGGTGGCACATAGCTTGTACTTCTTGTCGGAGCAAAGCTGCAGCATGTGATTGCAACACTTGCCTTAGAGAATGCAGGAATATCCGGATCTTTTGCAGGGCCAAAACTGAGGCCCCGGGATGAACTCTTTTGGTTCAACAGACCAGAGTTACTTTTATCGTTAATACATTTCAGTCTTTTTCAGGTATTGAAAAGCTTGGATTTTTTTATCTTTATTTTTTTTAATCATGCTTCACTTGAGGGAAATAGCAAATAACACACTCTTTGACAAACTATTTGCAGAATGCATTCGAATTGGCTTCCTTCTTTTGGTTTTGGGTATGTATCTCTGATCACCATGCAGAGACTATTTCCTGACACAGAAAATTCCGTTCTAAATGGATTAAGATTATTCTACCATGCCAATCTAATTACCATTTACACATGGTCTTTGAACAATATAAATTATCTTTTTATTTTGTTGTTTGGTTTAAATGTTTTAGGTGGAAATATTTTGAATTTAGCTGTGATACTTCATTTCATGCTTGCAGTGGCAGTTTGGTTATGACTCTTGTTTTCTCCGTCAACATCTGCTTGTGTACATACGTCTGATATTAGGGTATGAATCTTTCACCATATTCTTTCTGTCATGTCTTTTCATGAAAGACTACGGTAATTGGTCTTTTCTAGAATGGATTCCCAACAATTATCTTGTGCATTTTTTAATGTCCATTTGCTGATTCTTATGAACAACTGTACCTGTTTATTCCTCAACAGATTCGCTGGACAGTTCCTTTGTAGCTACAGTACCTTACCACTTTATGCACTTGTCACTCAGGTAACCCCTACTTAGTCCGTGTATGTGAGGGATATAAGATAATTTATTAATGTTCAACAAATGGTGAAAAGATAGGTCAATTGAACTAGAAAGTACAATCAGTGGTACAAGCTGTATGGTTGACCCCGGCTACTCTTAAACATAAAATAAAACAATATATGAAACTGAATGAAATAAATTGAGAGAGAGTGTGTAGCAATTGCTTATCTCAATCTGCTTTCCATGACAGAAAACTCAGACTTTATTCTCAAAAGCCTCCATAAGCTATTAGATGTTGATTAAATGTGTCTAAATCTCGTTTGATATAACTATAGATTCTTGCTTTCCTGGTCTCTTATTGTTTTGGCCTCACAATCATGCAAAATTAGCCAAATGTATCTACAATCTACCATAAGATTTGAACTTTTTCATCCTCACAAAGTCGAAGTGACTAATCATTTTTGGAATACACTTGGTTAAGATTCCACTGTTCTTTGCTGTAAATACCAATTTTCTGTTACGAGTTTCATTGCATTGCTTTTTAAGTTGAAGTCCATCAATAATGGTGTATGAATCAATCAAAATTAATTTTGAGGTTAGTTTTTTGCAAATGCTTATGCATTGTGTATTTTTTATCTATACCATCTATTACATGTATACATATGCTCGACCATGAACTGGTAAAAGTTAAAATCAACTTTTCAATTTGCTGGACTTGCAGCTGTACCGTACATCAACTTGAACTTGTGAACTTCGGTGGCCATATTATGTGCCAAATAGCTTTTCAAACTTGTCATGCTGTAACTGTTTGATCATATTAGGAGGAGTTCATGTTGTCAGATTTATGGTACATAGAATTATAAAATCTTGAACATGGGTCCTTCCGTCTTCATCCTATATCAATTGATGGGGACACAATCTTCAGCCTCCAAGAATAGTTGAAATTCATATTGCTATCAGAAGGTTGAGTTTAGGACATATCTTTAAATGTTTTTACTGTGGGTTTATCATTATTTTCACAGATGGGAACATATTACAAGGCAGCATTGATACCACCAAGAATCAGAAAAACAATTGAAGGGTGGGGGAAAGAAGTGAAGAGGAAAAGAAGGCTTGGTACGGTGACCGATGACTCAACTGTAAGAAGTTGTGATCGGAGCACCATATACTCAAGTGAAGATAATCATCAGGACGTTTGTCAAGGCGGCCATGCTGATGGATCCACTAATCAGATAAATCACAATCAAGCAACCAATTCTAATGTGAATGGTCAGAGTGAGATTGAGATGCAGACTGACTGTGCAGGATCCATGGTTGTAGGTGCAAATTTGAATCATGACAGTGTTCCTTGACAAAAATCAGCTTCAGTTCCTCGAGGACATCATGTGCAGGGCATTGACAAATTTCTTGAGATCCTCTGCCCAGCTAGGGCCAAGATTCAAGATGATCAAATGATTGAAGTGAAGGTGCAGTCAATGAGCATCTAGTTTTTAGTTTGGACCTGCTGCCCCTATATACATGTTATTTTGTACTTGTGGCGATGACCTTGTCATTTGGAAGCAGATTTGTGCAAATAAAATGTTTCATATGGCGGACCTGTATATATACATGGCCTACATTACAAAAGATGGTTCTACCAAATATTTCATCTGGAAGAGTGTTAAACAATCACTGTAATTTCAAATTTGTTTGTTCCGATATCTATCTATCGATCTATATACCTGTGTGTGTAAATATTTTCAATGTAACTGTCATATAAAATGTGTCCTTGGAATTCTCTCCTTGTATCTCACCATCACTGATTCTATAATTTTTTTTTTCTCTAAATGCATGCAATACCAATCTAAATTTTCATATATCAAGAGTTGGATAAGGAGGCTACAGCCTGCAGTTGAAACCCCACCCCCAAACATTGCCAAGAATTGCAATCATATAAACCCTGACCCCAAGCTCAATAATATTGACATCTTTCTTGAATTAGCAATGATCAGGTCTGCCAACTCAGCATTATAAGCTGGATATTCCGCTAGATATAGAGGGGGACATCACCATTGAAGATGGCCTGACACCTTATTTTCCAAAGGAAATAGACTGTTGTAAGGTGGATAGCTTCTTAAAATTCTTCCAAGTTCCATGCTGTTTGATCATCCAATTGCCACTAAATTGCACCCTTCCATCAGAGCAGGCTAAGCTTTGTATACATCTCATAAGTAGAATGCGGGTTGCTGTTCTGCTGCTGGTCAAAGTCAAACATAAGTTATATTTGGAAATCACTGCCCACATAACTGAAATGCTTCCCATGTGTGCTTACAAAAAAAAAAAAATGGAATGCAGTAGATGGGAAAAGAGTAGGGAACACCCACAAAGAGGACATCAGACTGGAAAAAAGGAGAATTCAGTAACCCACAAAGAAGGTGCAGTCTATGAAGATGTACCAGAATGGCTTTGACTCTGTCAATTTGTGCAAGTACTTAAGTCATACTATTTAGCAGGTTTTCCAATCCCCATAGTATCTTTTTAGGGCAGTGAAAGAAAAAGAAAAAGAATACTATGTTGTCCATTCATAAAGTGTGTTTCAGACCAAAAAGAACCTTTGGATAAGATTGATCACAAGCTCAAACCAAAAAATAAAAAAATAAGGGGCAAAATTTGTGGAAGAGAACACAACCTTCAAGGACAAATAAAGACGAATGATGGAAAGTCGGGAAGGACAGGTATCTCTCGACTTCCTCTCCCCCTGCAGATACCTCTCTCAAACCCAAGTAGGGTTCACCTTCAGGACATAGGAGAACATGTGAAGGTGGCTGACCATAGCGAGGAGGTCTGTGGATGGTGGCAATGTGATGTTGAAGCATCTCTAGGGGATCACATTGCTCTTTTTGTGATGGCTTGGGCAATGTTTTGGTGGGTGGATATGTATGATGAAGGTAGCTCTTCATGGTCCATGGTGTTGGTGGGGCTATTGGTATTTATGCATAGTGGTTTGTTTCCTAGCTTGCTTCCTGCGATGTCTGAAAACAATGGTGTGGCCATTGGGTAGCCCCTGCTTGAGGTTAGATCAATATGTGGCTCAGAATTGTGGCATTGTCTTGTGTCGTGTGACATATGTGGTAAGGGTTTCTCTCTCCATGTGCATGTTGCTTCTTGGCACGATGCTAGTGTTTGGTAGAGGGATTGCTTATGGAACAAACTCATTCTAGTAGGTATAGTGGGGCTAAGTTTGCTCTTGGGGCTTGGGGACTACTAGTGATTGTTGTTACCTCCCATATTGCACTTGAAAATATTCAAGTCTTTGAATGAAGTCCAACCCTAAATGCACTTAGGAAAGTTGTCCATTGTCACCACAACAATGCCTCCTCTCATTTTAGGCTGGTTATTTTCTGGCACAAGGTGGAAACCCTAAAATAAATTGTTTATGATTATCCTTAGAAGGGATGGTGGATTACCAAGACTGATGCCTATCCACTTGGGTAATGGAGTCAGGATCAACAATTAGGAAGGTCTAAACAATATGGAAGGAGGTGCAGTTAGGCTGTTGTAAACATGCTCTAACCAGGCACATGGATTTCTTTAATATGCAGAAATTAAAGGGAGGGCCCTTCCAAAAGTGTGCCTCTTCAACAATTACAATTCGGTGGCAATAATGTGTAATCATTAAACAATAAAAGGTAGCACAACCTCTCAACATACAAAAACAGCAGTAGCAAACCAAGTATTGAAAAATGAAAATGACAAGTCATAAGGAGTGTTTCACCTCAACCTTAGTCCTTCTTAATGGGAGAAATTACCCTTCTCTTAAAAATTATTATAGCATATTTGCAAAAATAATTTCAAGAATCAAATTCATCCATGAAAATATGAAAAGAACATTGTGAACCTCACATTGAAATGCCCTTTAATTGCTTCCTCCAATAGATATTCAGCTAAGCTTGGAGTGAAACTCCCACACTTCCAACCATGCCTCTAGCAAATAAAGTTCTCTATGTATAGGCTTCCACCTTTTGTACATCCCAAATTAGGGGTTAGGAGAAAATGATATTTAATCCATGAAATTTGTCCTCCTTCTTAGGGTACACCCTGTAGGCCTTCTTTTAGGTGTTTTAGGGCCCCTTTTATCCTAGTGCACCTCTTGGAGAGTCTCCTAACCCTCCCACACTTCCCCTTGAATGAATGCTATGTTCCATTTGATCTTTCTTTAGCTTATAGGTCTAAATTTGACGTGGTACCTTCTTCATTTTTGCATAGGTCCACTTACCACTTGTCATCTTTCTATTTCTTTAGAGTAAACATTTGTTCTTTATTTAGGAGCTTCAACTATGTCAACCATGCTACATGGCATTTCCTCATGCAAAGGGATCTCCTCCAAATATGTAGAACATGCCTCGAACAAAGTTGGTGGTCTGGATGCAAGTGTTAATGACAAACTTTCAAATTTGGAAACTATATCTTCTAATTCGGGTGGAATGTTTTCACCTTCCTTCTGAGTATCAGTCACCGACCTTTAATTTTCTAACACAACTCTAATAATGCATTAAAATTTGTTCCACAAATTTTAATTGCATTAAACCCACTTCATAATCTTCCATAATTTTTACCCAACTTGCAAAGACATTAAACACATCTTAGCAAATTATCACATTTCCCTTCTTGGTACTATATCAACGGAATTAAACCCTTATAAACTAATTTTACATTAACCTAATGTAAAATCTTCACGCAACCGATAGCGGATAATTGTATCGTTTACATAAAATGCAACAATATTAAATTTTCACCAAATAAATATTTAGTGATTCAAATGGACAGATTTTAAAACAACATTAAACCTTTTCCATGACATTATCGCATCTAATCTTTGGACTAACCTCCACGCAATTTTTTTATGCGAACACCGTAAGATCTTTGCTTCCATGCGATGGCCGTCGGATTATTCTGAAGATGGACAATCAACTAAAATATTTAAATCGAACCTATAAAGTATCGGGTCCGGTTGGAAGATTAAACTCCATGCAACTTTATTTGCGATTTTCGTTGGATCAACAAACTGGGTGCGTACGCCGTTGATTCACTTGGCAAAAGAACAGTCACCAAACCACAACCTCCAACTCCGTCTCAATAAAATTCGATTTCTGAATTATTGAATTCATTACTCACTGCCCTAGTCTCATTTCGTTAATTTTGCCAGAATCTATCCATTTAAGAAGCCACGGCTCTTGGCATAAAAAAATAATTACAGTCTTTTCATTTAACACCACTAAACTGTCTCAATACACAGTAAACGCAAAAAAAAAGGAACATGCACACAACCATAAATCTAGAGAGTTCGAATTTAATTAAATAAACTCAAAATATTTCGAAGGGAATGAGACCTTCCAGATTTGGCATTTATACACAGCTACACAAAGGTACATACGAAATATATAATTAATTTTTATCCAGTCCTCTTCTTTGTATTACATTGCAACTCACAAAATATATAATGTTTACACAATCCTTTCAAACCGATTCTTTTAGAATCGGATTATCCCAATCTTAGATAAAAATCCTATTACATGATATTTGCCTAAAAATTCTCAACTTAAAACTAAATTAATTGAATCAAATACAAAGCTATCCGAATCCCTAAATATCAGTCAAATCCTATCTATCAAAACAATAAATTGCAGGTTAAAGTAGCCCACTTCTTTGCTTGTAATTTTTTTTTGGATTTTTGGAATAAAATGAAGTTTTTATCCTTCGAGCCTCGTGCTCCTGCATCAGACTCCTGAAGACAAAATTCTTCATGGGTTCCTGTCCATGAGCTCCTCTACAGAATTGCCCAATTTCTGTAGCATGGTATCTGTCATCCAAGTAGCTTCTGCAACTGGTTGATCTTTCCACTTGATCAAATACTCAAAGTATTCTCGTCCTCTTGTTTTCTTAGACAATATTTTGTCTAAAGTCTTTTTTGGCTGCAATATTTTTGCTGTGGGTAACTGTTTCAACTAGTCAATCTCTTCTTTGCCTTCAACTGTATCACCCGTGTCTCCGTCTTCATACCTGTACAAATCAGCAACATTGAAAATTGGAGATATTCCAATGTCAGGGGGTAATTCAATTTCATAAGCATTTGCAGAAAATTTTCTCAATACCCTGCATGGCCCAATTATCTTAAATTTCAATTTGTATTATGCCATTTTTGGAAATCTTTCCTTCCTCAAGTGTGCTAGAACCAAATCTCCAACTTAAAAATTAATTTCCCTTTTCTTCGTATCTGCTCTGCTCTTGTACTTGATGTTGCTGTTCTGTAACTGCTGTTTTACCTGTTCATGTATTACTTGAATTTCTGAAGCAAACTCTTATCCATTAGCACTTCTCATCTCTGCTTTTCCCAAATTTCTTAACTCATACACTCCTCTTGGGTGCATTCCATAAACTATATGGAATGGACTCTGCCCTGTACTCCTGTTAGGAGAGTCATTATAAGCATATTCAACCCGTGCCAAAATTTGATCCCACTGTTTAGGATATTCACCTGCAAGACTTCTCAAAAGATTACCCAAACTTCTATTCACCACCTCAGTCTGTCCATCAGTCCGAGGGTGATACGCTGAGCTGAAACGTAGTTTAGTACCAAGCTTTTTCCACAATGTCCTCTAGAAATGACCAACAAATTTGGTGTCCCTATAAGAGACAATGCTTTTAGGTAACCCATGCAATCTTACAATCTCTTTGAAAAACAGAGTAGCAACATGAGTAGCATTACTGGTTTTATAACATGGGATAAAATGTGCCATTTTAGAAAATCTGTCAACTACAACATAGATTGTATCATTCCCTCTCTGTGTTTTCGGTAAACCCAAAACAAAATCCATACTTACCATATCCCAAGGTCTATCTGGAATAGGTAATAGAACATACAAACCTGTGTTTTGACTCCTTCCTTTTGCATACTGACAAACTTCACAATTTCGCACAAACTTCTCCACTTCAGTTCTCATCTTTGGCCAAAAAATAAAAATGACTCAGCTGTTCATAAGTCTTGTCTGCACCAAAATGTCCACCAAGTCCACCATTATATTTCTCTTTAATTAAATTTTCTCTCATAGAAAAATTTGGTATGCATAGCTGATTTCTTTTAAAAAACAAACCTTCTTGCAAGAAAAAATCTAGCCACTTACTTCTGTCCAACAAAACAGGATTACTGCATGCTTCAAATGCCTCTTTAAAATCGAAATATGTTTTATACATTTATTTAAGAAAATCAAAACCCAACACTTGAATTTGGTTTTCTCGAACTAAAATGTTTTTCCTACTTAAGGCATCTGCTACTTTGTTTGCTTGGCCAGTTATGTGTTTCAATACAAAATTGAAACTCTGAAGATACTCTACCCATTTTGCATGTTTTTGATTTAGTTTTGGCTAATGCATAATACACTGCAATGCGTGATTATCGGAATAAAGCACAAACTCTTTAGACATCAAGTAATGTCTCCACTTCTTTAATGCCTGTACCACTGCATAAAATTCCTTGTCATAAGAAGAATATTTTCTTCTTGTTTCATTCAGTTTTTCACTAAAATAAGCTATAGGCTTGTCTTCTTGACTGAGCACTGCTCCAATAGCTTCTCCACTGGCATCACATTTCATTTGAAAAGGTTTATTAAAATCAGGAAAAACTAAAATGGGCTTTTCTGTTATCTTTCTTTTCAACAACTGAATTTTTTTTTTTTTTTTTAAATTTAAAATTTTATTATTATTATTATTATTTTTAATAATTTATTTATTATTATTATTATTATTATTTTTAATTTTTAATTTTTAATTTTTCATTAGTCCATTTAAATGGCTATTTGTCCTTCTTTATAGTTTCAATAATAGAAACAATGATCTTACTAAAATTTCGTATGAATTTTCTATAAAAACTAGCAAGACCATGGAAACTTCTTACCTCAAAAACACTCTTGGGCGAAGGCCATTCTATGGTTGCCTTTATCTTCTCTGGGTCCATCTTTAGTCCATCAACAGAAACAACAAATCCCAAGTATGCCAATTCTTTCTTCATGAATGAACATTTCTTTAAAGTTATCAACGAATTTTCCTGGTGCACCTTCCTTAATACATAATTTAGATGTCTTAGGTGCTCTTCTTTAGACTCGTTGTAAATTAATATATCATCCAGATATACTATTACAAATTTACCAATAAATCCCTGCAGCACTTCATTCATAAGCCTCATAAATGTACTAGGAGCATTTGATAATCCAAACAGCGTTACCATCCATTCATACAATCCTTCATTTGTTTTAAAAGCTGTTTTCCATTCATCTCTTTCCCTTATCCTAATTTGATGATAGCCACTCTTTAAATCCACTTTTGTAAAATACCTTGCCTCACTTAAACAATCCATCAAATCTTCAATTCTGGGTAAAAGAAATCTATACCTGATTGTTATTTTATTGATTGCTCTTGAATCAGTGCACATTCTCCAGCCTCCATCTTTTTTTGGACTCAGCACTGTTGGCACTGCACAAGGACTCAAACTTTGTCTGATCAATTCTTTATATAACAACTGCTGCACTTACTTCCTGATTTCTTCATTTTCTGTGGGAGTCATCCTGTATGCTGCTTTATTTGGAAAATTTGTTCCAGGAATCAAATCTATATGATGGCTGATTTTTCTAATAGGTGGTAATTTATTCGGAAAATCATCTACAATGATATCACAATAATCTTCCAGCGTCTCTTGAATTTCAATTGGCAAATTAGAAATTTTAGTGGAAGTAATTACTACTTTGGGTTTGCAAATTAATGCAAAGTTTACCTCATCATCTTCAATTTGATGCAAATATTCTTTTCCACTCAGTAACAAGGCTTTCGGATCAGATCTTCTCTTTGATGCATCTTCTTCTTCTATTGGCAACAATGTATGATTGACACCATCTTTACAAAACTTGTATGTGTTCTTCTTTCCATCATGCATAGCTCCTCTGTCATACTGCCAAGGTCTACCCAACAATATGTGATATACGTCCATAGGCATTACATCACACATAATTATGTCTTTGTAGCTGCCCAACTGGAATTCCACTTCACACTGTTCATTTACTAATAGTTGATGTCCTTTTTGAAGCCATGACACCTTGTAGGGTGTTGGATGTTTCTTTGTCCTCAATTTTAATTTCTCCACCACTTCTGTAGAGACCAAATTATCAGTGCTGCCACTATCAATTACCATTTGACAACATTTTCTTTGAACTTTGCACACACTTCTAAACAAAGTTTTTCTCTGTGCTGGTTCAACAACTTCCTTTGTTGGTTTTAACAAAATTTTGTTAACTATCAAAGATTCTCCTTTCTCTGGTGTATTTTCTTCGTCTGGCACTTTTGCTGCTTCTGGCATTTTTACTGCTTCCTCTTCATTCCGAGCAACAATTACATTTCTCTGATTTGTCCCCACATTCTCTGGACATTCATAAGCTCTGTGTCCAAGCTTATTACATCTATAACATCTGATTTCTCTTCCTCTGCCTCTACCTCTTCCTCTGTAAAAAATATTTCTGCCACTTGCATTAGCTTCTGTGTGTGTATGCTAACTTGAGCTGCTGCTAGCTCCTTCTCTCGGTGTTGTAGATGTTCCTCTACCACCTTGACTTCCCTTTCCTCGGAAAGTACCTCTACTTCTGGCATATTGCTTTCTTATGAGTTTTTATTCAACCTTCAAGGCCATCTGATAAGCCTCTTCCACTGTTTTAGGAGACGACAGACTTATCTTATCTTGGATCTCTATTATGAGACCATTAATATATCTTGCAATCTTCTCTGCTGTATCTTGAATTTGTCCTACTCTTATGCTCACTTTGTAAAATTCCTCTGTGTATTCTTTGACTGTCATTGATCTCTGTCTAAGATTTTGCGTTTGTCTGAATAATGAAAGATGATAATCACTTGGTAAAAACTTACCTCTTAGCTTTGCCACCATCCTGTTCCAATTTTTTATCGGTTTCTTAACAAGTCTCCTTCTTTCTGCCTGCACTCCACCCACCAAAGCGCTACATGAATTTTCAATTTTGTAATAGTAGACTTCGTTTTTTTCATTCATCCATTTCTTCATAATCGAGGAATTTATCCATGTCATTTACCCAATCTATCAACTCTTCTGGGTTTAAGCTTCCTGTAAAAACCGAAACTTCAAGTCTGGGTTTAGATGTGGATCCCAACATTGATTTAAAAAATCTCATTTTAGGAGTAACTTCTGCATGGTCTCCCTCTTCTGCAGATTCAACTTCAGGTTCACTGACATCTCCAACATCTGCATCACTTTGATTTCTCATTTCCATTGCTTCTAATCTGACTTTCATCTGTTGCATAACTTCCATCACTTCAGCGTTTGCAACTGGTCTTCCTCTTCTTCGACCAGCACCACCTCCTCTTCCAACTCTGTAAGCCATGTTGGATTTCTTTTCCTGATCTTTGAGATCTCGCTCAGTGTCTAAAATCTGCTTTGATACCACTAATGGTGGTCTGGATGCAGGTGTAAATGACAAACTTTCAAATCTGGAAACTATATCTTCTAATTCGAGTGGAATGTCTTCACCTTCCTTCTGAGTATCAGTCATCAACCTTTAATTTTCTAACACAACTCTAATAGTGCATTAAAATTTGTTCCACAAATTTTAATTGCATTAAACCCACTTCATAATCTTCCATAATTTTTACCCAACTTGCAAAGACATTAAACACATCTTAGCAAATTATCGCATTTCCCTTCTTGGTACTATATCAACGGAATTAAACCTTTATAAACTAATTTTACATTAACCTAATGTAAAATCTTCACGTAACCGATAGCGGATAATTGTATCGTTTACATAAAATGGAACAATATTAAATTTTCACCAAATAAATTTTTAGTGATTCAAATGGACGGAATTTAGAACAACATTAAACCTTTTTCGTGACATTATTGCATCCAATCTTTGGAATAACCTCCACACAATTTTTTTATGCGAACATTGTCAGATCTTTGCTTCCATGCGATGGCCGTTGGATTATTCTGAAGATGGACGGTCAACTAAAATATTTAAATCGAACCTATAAAGTATCGGTTCCGGTTGGAAGATTAAACTCCATGCGACTTTATTTGCAATTTCCGCTGGATCAAAAAAATGGGTGCGTAAGTCGTTGATTCACTTGGCAAAAGAACTATCACTAAACCACAACCTCCAACTTTGTCTCAATAAAATTTGATTTCCGAATTATTGAATTCATTACTTATTGCCTTAGTCTCATTTCGTTAATTTTGCCAGAATCTATCTATTTAAGAAGCCACGGCTCTTGGCATAAAAAAATAATTACAGTCGTTTCATTTAACACCACTGAACTGCCTCAATACACAGTAAACTAAAAAAAAAAGGGAACATGCACACAACCATAAATCTATAGAGTTCGAATTTAGTTAAATAAATTCAAAATATTTCGAAGGGAATGAGACCTTCTAGATTTGGCATTTATACACAGCTACACAATGGTACATAGGAAATATATAATTAATTTTCATCCAGTCCTCTTCTCTGTATTACATTGCAACTCACAAAATATATAATGTCTACACAATCCTTTCAATCCGATTCTATTCTCAATCTTGGATAAAAGTCCTATTACATGATATTTGCCTAAAAATTCTCAACTTAAAACTAAATTAATTGAATCAAATACAAAGCTATCTGAATCCCTAAATATCAGTCAAATCCTATCTATTAAAACAATAAATTGCAGGCTAAAGGATCCCACTCCTTTGCTTGTAATTTTTTTTTGGATTTTTGGAATAAAATGAAGTTTTTATCCTTCGAGCCTCATGCTCCTGCATCAAAAGTGCCCTTGTCCTAGATACCTCAAGAGTGAATATGTCACCACATATGCGGAACACGCCTCAAATTATGTGTAATGCCTCATAAAAGTGTTTAAAATTCCTTATTGAACAAGGTGACCCTATTAGAGGAGGTGGATTCATGATCAAGTGACCAAAATGTTTATCTTTTCTTCCTTGAAGTGGAACACTCCTCACCAAGTGATCTCTATTGACCACACAAGTGCTCCTATTGCTGCATGGCATCATCCAAACTAGGGTGCTCCTCCTCTAGCCTCTTTCCTTGCCACATGTCATGTTTTGTGCTTCCTCCAATGTAAGGTGTTTTGCTCCTTTAGGTTTGCCCTTCAGTATGTCATGCTCTGGATCTCGTGCAATATAGGTTCTCTTCTTGGGCTGTATTTCACCCTTGATTTTCCATAGATCATGCCTTAGCCACCTCTTGCAGTAGGGCATTCGTTCTAGTATTTGCTTCTTTCTTCCATGGGGTCTCAAGAATTGGCTAAGATACAAGGCTTTCCATCAATGATGCAATGTCAAGTGTGCTCAAGTGAAATATCATTGTGAACTATGTCTTTTTTGAAAGCATTCATCAAACCAGACATACTCCTTCTCACCTTTGTTCCTGTGTCTAGATGATGAATGGTAATCGTGTCAGATAAAACAAGCCATATGGCCTCCAAATTTCCTCGCAAGTTGTATCCATCGCTGACCATTGAACTAGAAATATCTTTTGTGGTGCTTGGTGAGAGACGAAAGCTCATGAAAAATATGAAATGACCCTTGCACTTTTAGAGGGTAAAACTGGTGATATTGTGTTTGTGGTTGTTGGATCTGTGATCTACAAATTAGCTTGGCCTTTGGTTTCTATCCTAAGCGAGAGTTCATCTCCCAGCGTGGCATGGTGGCTAGGCCTTCAGTTGGTTAGATGCCAGTCAATTTTTTGTTTGAGTGAGGAGTG
This sequence comes from Pinus albicaulis, assembly GCA_034641835.2. Taxonomy (NCBI): domain Eukaryota; kingdom Viridiplantae; phylum Streptophyta; class Pinopsida; order Pinales; family Pinaceae; genus Pinus; species Pinus albicaulis. The sequence continues at coordinate 487,911,113 of CM076581.1, forward strand.
CGTCCTCCTTCCAGACTTTGTTGACAATCTATGGAGCATTGTCTTGATTAAGCTATTTTCTTGAGCTTGTGGTTGTGTACTTTTATGACATGCCCTTTTTTGTGAAATATGTTTTTTAATTGAATTTTAAGGAAGCATTTTATTAAAAAAATAAATATATAACATGTTGGTTGAATTTGGTGGTTGATAACTGATTCATTGAATAATATAAAATAACAGGATGGGAGAGTAATATCATCAAACTCAAACAAAGAAAAATTAAAATGGCATGCTTGTTTGCTGATAATTTAGTAGTATAAAAGTAGGGTGTGGGATGATATCTATATGAAAAGAAAATAAGGAAAAGCTAGTAAAATTTGCTAAAGCACTTGGTCAAGTGGGTGAGTGATAATTTAACCATATAAAATGTGGGATGGTAGTTGCATGAAAAGAAAAAAAGGGGGAAAAAAAGAAATAAATTGATAATTTAACAATACAAAATTTGGGATGGTAGTTGCATGAAAAGAAAAAAAGGGAAAAAAAGGAAAGAAATTGATGGCAAAATTATGTGAGACTGTTGAATTAAAAAACTAATGGGAAGAAAACCTGTTAGGTCCCTATATTACTAGTGTAGTCCCTTATTATGTTAGTGTAGCCCCCCTTATTGTTATTTCTGTACGCCTGTAACCCCCATATTGTTATTATTGCACCCTTACATTATTATTGTTAGGTCAGTTAGGATTACATTGTGGCCCTACTAGGATTACATTATGGCCCCATGGACTCCTATATATAGAAAGGAGGTTTTGTCATTTGTATCATCCAAGAGTTTTTCATTCATGTAATGTATTAGAGGTTTCCCCCTCGAAGTGGCTTATTTCTAAGTCGTTGATATCTCTTTTCTTCTATTTTTGGAGCCAGTTTCACAACATTTGGTATAAGACAACATGGAAAACATGAAAAATGATTTGGCAAAGTTGATACAGGAAATGTTTCCTAATGGCAAAAAATTAGTAGAGGAAACTCATGATAAGAACAAAATAAATGTTAATCATGATTTCATAGACTCTAATGTTGGATGGAAGAACCACCATATTCCAAAGATGGATATGAGGAAGTTTGATGGAAAGGATCCCGTAACATGGATGCTACAGATGGAGCAATATTTTGATCTCAATAATGTGCAAAACACACAAAAGGTATGCATTGCAACTTTACAATTAGAAAAAAATACATTTGTATGGTATCGGTGGCTTTGCTCCCGTAAAAAAATTGTCACTTGGTCAATTTTTACGGAGGAAATGATAGCACATTATGAGGATACAAAAAACAACACCTTCTTTAGCTAACTGATAAATCTCAAACAAAAGGGTTTAGTGGCAGAGCACATTGAGGACTTCCAAAAATTGAATATAAGGGTAACTAATATTCCAGAGGAACACAAGATTGATGTCTTCATAGGGACTTTAAAGGATAACATCTAACATGAAGTTCGCGTTTGGGAACCTGATTCATTGGAAAAGGCATTTAGGTTGGCAAGAAAAATTGAATGTAAAATTATGGCAACAAGGAAGCCTACCACTCACATATATAAAGATGGAAGTGTTGCTACTTCTAGACTTCCACAACCTACAAGGTTGACACCACAACAATTGGAAGAAAAAAGAGCAAAAGGGCTTTGCTACAGTTGTGATAGAAAATACACTAAAGTTCATAAGTGTGCTGAGAAGAAATTATTTTACGTAGATTGTGAAGAGGAAAAAGAAAATGAACAAGAATATTCCAAAGAAGAAGATATACACCAGGAACCAACCCTAGAAGAGGAAGAGATGAGTCCGACCATATCGTGTAATGCATTGGCAGGAATTACCACTCCTCAAACTCTCAAGATAGAAGGACATATCAAGAAGAAAAAGGTAATAGTGTTGATTTATTCGGGTAGTACCCATAATTTTATTCATTGTAAGGTAGCCAAGGAATTGAATTGTTTCCTATACCCAGCACCAGAATGTCAAGTGATGGTTGCCAATGGAGGAACTATAAATTGCTCTGGAAAATGCCATAATATCAAGCTAACCATGGGGGAATATGTATTGACTAGTCCAATGCTTGCCATTCCTATGGGAGGTGCTGATGTTGTACTAGAAGTACAATGGTTACAATCTTTGGGGACGGTAGCTTTTAATTTTCAAGAACTTTTCTTGAAATTTTTTTCAGAAGGAAAGGAAGTTGAATTACGGGGTATTGCGAGGAAGCCAGGAAGGATAATAAGCTCTAATGTCATGACAAAGCTTCTAAAGAAAGAACAGCGAGGCGTAATTGCACAATTATGCTCACTAGAAGTTCCAACATCAAAATCATCTATTTCTGCAGATCTCCAACAAGTCTTGGACAATCATTCCAAGGTGTTTGAAACTCCCAAAGGACTCCACCTATTCGTGATCATGATCATGCTATTCATTTGATTCCAGGAAGTGTTCCTCCAAACATCAGGCCTTATAGATATCCTTACTTCCAAAAGAGCGAAATTGAACGTATGATTGCAGAAATGTTAGAGGCGGGTATAATTCAACCTAGTCGAAGTTCTTTCTCTGCTCCTGTAGTATTGGTACACAAGAAGGATGGATCATGGCGAATGTGTCCGGATTATAGGGAGCTCAATAAGCTCACCATTAAAGATAAATTTCCCATTCCTGCGATTGATGAATTATTGGATGAATTACATGGAGCAATTTATTTTACCAAGTTGGATCTTTGTTCAGGGTATCATCAAATTAGAATGAAGACTGAAGATATTCCGAAAACAACATTTTGAACTCATGAAGGTCATTATGAATTTTTGGTCATGCCTTTTGGCCTTACCAATGCACCTTCTACATTTCAAGGGTTGATGAATTCCATTTTCAAACCCTTCCTTAGAAAATTTGTGCTAGTATTTTTTGATGATATACTAATCTACAACGGGTCTTGGAAGGATCATGTTGAACATGTTGACAGGGTGCTCAAACTATTGCAGGAGAAACAATTATATGCAAAAACATCCAAATGTTTCTTTGGAGTACAAGAGGTGGAATGTCTGGGTCATATTGTATCTCACGAGGGTGTTAAAGTAGACCCTAACAAAATTAAAGCCATTAAGGAATGGAAAGTCCCCACAACCATAAAGCAGTTGCGAGGATTTCTCGGGTTAACAGGGTATTATCGCAAGTTTGTTAAGAGTTATGGGAGAATAGCAGCACCTCTAACAACATTATTGAAGAAATATGCATTTTCATGGACTCCTGAAGCAACTAAGGCCTTTGAACATCTTAAAGAGGCAATGTGCCTAGCACCGGTCTTAGCTACGCCAGACTTCACAAAAACTTTTATTGTGGAATGTGATGCATCTGGAAGTGGAATTGGTGCTGTTTTAATACAAGAAGGAATACCCATTGCTTTTGAAAGTCATCCAATCAAAGGAAAGTATTTACAAAAAGATATTTATGAGAAGGAAATGTTAGAAATATTACATGCACTAAAGAAATGGTGACCTTACCTAATGGGACGACACTTCAAGGTAAAAACTGATCATGATAGTCTTAAACACTTTTTGGAACAAAGACTATCTTCAGAAGAGCAGCAAAAATGGGTCACAAAGATGTTGGGTTATGACTTTGAAATAATCTACAAAAAAGGAAAGCTTAATGTTGTTGCAGATGCACTCTCAAGAAAGAATGAAGAGGTGGAAGCACTGCTTTGTGCCATTTCTATTATCCAACCAGATTGGATAACTGAAGCAAGAGATGAATGGAAGAAGGACAAAGATGTATGGACACTCATCCAAAAGTTGCAGCAAGATCCTAGTACATCTGATACATTTAGTTGGAAAAATAATTCCTTATGGTACAAAGATCGCTTATATCTTTGTAAGAATTCCCAACTAAAACAAAATATTCTTTTGGAATTGCACACTTCTCCTTTAGGAGGACACTCAAGATTTTTAAAAAATTACCACAGGGTGAAGAAAGAATTTTTTTTGGGATGGCCTTAAATCTAATATTCAAAAGTTTGTGGCAGAATGTTTGGTATGCCAACAAAATAAAGTTGAGACAATTAAGGCCCCGGGTCTTCTACAACCTTTATCCATTCCAAGTCAATGTTGGGAGGAGATTTCACTGGATTTTATCACAGGTTTACCTAAGTCCGAAGGAAAGAATGTTATCATGGTGGTAGTTGATAGACTTACCAATTATATACACTTTTGTGCATTATCTCATCCATTTAAAGCAAGTATAGTTGCTACTACATTTATGGACACAATTCAAAAGCTACATGGAAGCCCAAAGGTTATTGTGAGCGACTAAGATCCCATTTTTACTGGAAATTTTTGGACGGAGTTATTTTCTTGTTTGGGTACTCAATTAGCTCATAGTTCATCTTATCATCCTCAATCTGATGGTCAAACTAAGATAGTAAATAAATGTTTGGAAGGATATCTTCGTTGTTTTGTATCTGATAAACAAACACAATGGGTCAAGTGGTTACCTCTCGCTAAATGGTGGTATAACACTTCCTTCCATACTGCAGCAAAAACGACCCCATTTATGGCACTTTAAGGATATCATCCACCGTCCATCACATCATCCTTAGGAGAAAATTATAAAGTTCAAGTAGTGGAAGATCACATCGAGCATCAACAAGAAGTTCTCAAACTCTTAAAGGATAACTTAAATTTGGCACAAAATCGAATGAAACAACAGGCAGATCAACATCGCAGCGAAAGAAATTTTGATGTAGGAGATTGGGTATTTTTACGGCTACAACCATACAAAAAAATGTCCCTCAAGCAAGCTAAGAAGGATAATAAATTATCTCCAAAGTACTATGGTCCTTACAAAGTGTTGTAAAAGATTGGTACTATGGCATACAAATTGGAGCTTCCTGCTTCTTCGCGAGTACATCCAGTTTTCCATGTTTCTTTCGTAAAGAAGGTTATAGGTGAAAATCTTCTAGTTCAAACAATATTTCCAGAAGTTGATGAGGAAGGAAAAATCATATTGGAACCTGAAGCGGTCATGGAAATAAGAAATCGACAGCTATGAAATCGATCAATTTCAGAGTATCTCATCAAGTGGAAGAACTTACCCAATAAAGATTCTACATGGGAGGATGAGAATTTTTTACAGAAACATCCAGAGCTACTCAAGCGTTGAGGACAACACTTTTTTGAAGGAGAGGGACATGTTAGGTCCCTATATTACTAGTGTAGTCCCTTATTATGTTAGTGTAGCCCCTCTTGTTGTTATTGTTGTACCCCTGTAACCCCCATATTGTTATTATTGTGCCCTTACATTATTATTGTTAGGTCGGATAGGATTACATTGTGGCCCCATGGACTCCAATATATAGAAAGGAGGTTTTGTCATTTGTATCATCCAAGAATTGTTCATTCATGTAATGTATTAGAGGTTGCCCCCTCGAAGTGGCTTATTTCTAAGGCGTTGATATCTCTTTTCTTCTATTTTTGGAGTTGGTTTCACAACATTTGGTATAAGACAACATGGAAAACATGAAGAATGATTTGGAAAAGTTGATACAAGAAATGTTTCCTAATGGCGAAAAAATAGTAGAGGAAACTCATGACGAGAACAAAATAAATGTTAATCGTGATTTTATAAACTCTAATGTTGGATGAAAGAACCACCATATTCCAAAGATGGATATGAGGAAGTTTGATAGAAAGGACCCCGTAACATGGATGCTACAGATGGAGCAATATTTTGATCTCAATAATGTGCAAGACACACAAAAGGTACGCATTGCAACTTTACATTTAGAACAAAATACATTTGTATGGTATCGATGGCTTTGCTCCCGTAAAAAAATTGTCACTTGGTCAATTTTTACAGAGGAAATGATAGCACATTATGAGGATACAAAGAGAAATACCTTCTTTAGCCAATTTATCAATATCAAACAAAAGGGTTTAGTGGCAGAGCACATTGAGGACTTCGAAAAATTGAATATAAGGGTAACTGATATTCCAGAGGAACACATGATTGATGTCTTCATAGGGACTTTAAAGGATAACATCCAAGATGAAGTTCACGTTTGGGAACTTGATTCATTGGAAAATGCATTCAGGTTGGCAAGAAAAATTGAATTTAAAATTAAAGCAACAAGGAAGCCTACCAATCACATATATAAAGATGGAAGTGTTGTTGGAAAAATACTGAGAGGGGGGGTGAATCAATATTTAGAGCTAACTGATAATTTTTAGTTTTCCTTTCTCTTAAAACCATATGTTACATTACTGCTTCCAACTTGTATGTCCAAAGATCTTATTATGTCTTTACTTAGATCATTGCATCATTCATTCATCATATAAGCAGTAAGCATGAACAGAAATAACAGAACAAACTAGCAACACATATGAATACCAATATTTAAGGTGGAAACCCAATTCGGGAGAAAACCACCGCTGCTGTAATCTTAGTCCTCAATATTTATTATAAAGAAAACTTCTTACAATTTTATTCTGGTGCAGACTCATACCAGCATGCAGACACCCCTCTGCAGAAGGCTGCAACCTTCTCTAGTTTACCAGCCTCTCCTGGAAGGGAGCTACTACCCCCTGATCTCGTTTACCAACCTCTCCTGGAAGGGAGCTACTACCCCCTGCTCTTGTTTACCAGCCTTTCCTGGAAGGGAGCTACTACCCCCTGCTCTCGTTTATTACCGGAAGAGGCTACAACCCTAATAGGTTTTAACCACGAACGAAATATCTACACCGATTCTTATAAACGAGAAAATAAACAATAGCAAGAGCATAAAACATAAAACGGATAAACACGAGAGATTTTCCCCTGGATCCCAAATCGGGACGACCGGCTTGATTTTTCATTATATTCCTTTTAGTGTTACAACACATATATATACATGCCGAAGCATACATAAACCCCAATCCATTAACCCTGGATTAGAACATAACCGTAGTTCCCTTGACCGGATCTACACCTTGGAGAAATTTTTCATTCACGACCTTTAAAATCCACACCTCTTTCTCTATTTTTCTTCTCCTTATATAGTTTTTCCTTTATTAAAACCATGAGTCAAAACCACGAACCACTAATGGTATTCCTCTGTCAGTATTCCTTTTAGTTTATTCCACGGGGCTTTTTGTGTTGAGAATGCAGCAATATGATGGAGCTTAGTGAAATGAAGTCGCCTTCACTAAGTGGGCCCGCAGGCAAATTCTGGCGCAAAGTCTATTTTTAGACTATGTCTATTTTTAGACATACGGAGCATAATTTGGGAATTCTACTTGGAGATTCTTGATGGATGCGACATGTCGGTAAAAATAGATGAGACCCTATTTTTTAGGACCCGGGCTATTTTTAGACTGATCTCCTAAAAATATGGAAGTCAAATATTATTTACCCTTAATAATATTTTGACTATAAACAGCAGTTTACTCTCTTGGCGCACTTCAGTTTGAGTCATGGAGGTGGCTCATGCAGCTGACACAAGGAATCACGTGGTTCCTAGGGTTTGATGGCATCTTGCATGGTTGGCTTCAGTTAGACTTCAGTGGCAGAAGTTTTGGAGGAGTTAACGGGACAAATAGTGGAGTTGTGTTCTATTTATTTCGGTTGAACTAGTTGAGATTAGTTAACTAGCTAATCAATTAGATATGAGTGGAGTAAATTAAATAATATTTAATTTACTAAATATTAACTCATTAGTCAACTCAAGAACACTTCAGTTCACTACAGTGCATGATCAGTTCAGTGAAGACCAGTGAAAGAGATAGATGAAAAGGTAGAGTTAGCTATCAGTTGTAACTATACTGTTGCTATTTGCAACACATAGATAGGTGGAGTAAGCTATGAGTATTGCAAAGTTTAGGCTGGTGGTTTATCTATATAAAGAGGCCATCCCATAGCTTTGAAATACGCAATCACGGTTGGCTATCAAGTGGCTAAGGATTGGAGCAAGTGATTTGCTAGATCTAGCTTGATAGTGTGTAGCATGGGAGGTAGTGCATGAGAGCTTGTGAAGAGTTTTTGTACTATGATTGTTACATGATTTCTCCATTATAATATACACAATAGCTGCGGGGTTTTCAGCTATAGGCTTTCCCCATACATATTGAGTTAATGTGTGATTGATTTGATGTGAGATTGCTTCTGTTATTTCCGCATGTGACAATTAATTGTAGAAGAAGGTTATGTGTTATGTATGCAATTCGAAATTGATATATGATCGGGTTAATCTTCAGTGAATAAGTGATTTATTCAGCTAATTTCTACATGGTATCGGAGCAAGATTAATTGTCGAAGTCTATTACGGTGATTGCAAACTTATTTCCTCGGACGGAGTCTGCATGCGGGCCAGGTAGCCTCCGGAATATTCATCCTTCTTTGTAAGGTGAAAGATCTGGTGAATGCCCTTTGCAGTCAATCTCTGATTTGGAAATAATTTGTTTTTCAAGTATAGATCGGAAGCGATAGAGCTTTGAGTTTGGAATTCGAATTTTGCAGAAGGTTGTTCTTCTTGGTGCCGGTGTTGAAAGATGTCTTCTTTCAATGGTTTGCGGCTCGAATATGCTCTTGAAGGCAGTTCGAATTATGTTGCATGGAAGGATCGCATGGAAGCAGTGTTAGAAGATAATGGTCTGAAGGAGTTCGTGGATGCGGATGTCCCAAAGCCCACTGATGCGGCTTTGGTCGATGCATGGCAAAAGAAGATCACGAAATGTCGAAGGATCCTGTTGGAGGGCGTCAAGGATCATATTGTATCCAGCCTGCATGGAAAGGCTACTCCATATTTAATGTGGAAAGCTTTGACGGATCTATTCCAGAGTAAGAGCGACCAAAGGAAGCTGGCGCTCAAAGATAAGCTCGGGAACATCAAGATGGAGAAGGGCGACAGTATCGCCAAATACCTCACGAAGTTCACTCAGTGCAGAGATGAGCTGGGAAGTGTGGGGGTGGTTGTCAAAGTTTCACTGATTGCATGCTTAGTTTCAAGTATGCTGGGATCGGTGTGGTTCTTGGACAGCGGTGCGTCATTTCATATGACGGGAGATCGGGAGTTGTTCGCAGATCTGGAGGACAAGGATTTGGGTATGCACATCGAGATGGGCGATGACGGTAGATACAGTGCGACTGGTATCGGTACCGTATCCTTTCAGAGGGAGTCTGGTAAACCCTTTGTCTTAAAGGATGTCATGCATGTACCTGGATTGAAGAAGAACCTGATTTCATTAGCGATGTTGGAGGATAAGGGTTATGATGTGGTCTTCAGCGAAGGAAAAGCTTTCCTGCGCAGTAAGACTACTGGAGAGACCCGGAAGATAGGGGTTCGAACTTAGAACCTTTATCAGTTGCAGGTAGATGACTGCGCAGCTATGGCATGCAAGGCTGGAGATGTGGTGAGCCGGGATGATGAGGGCGAACTATGGCCCAGGAGATTGGGCCATCTTCACCATGGAGCTTTGAAGATTCTGCAGCAGATTTCTACTGGACTTCCTAAGGGCACTCTTGCGCAGTCAGATCAGTGCAAGGGGTGTACTTTAGGGAAGTATGTGAAAGCCACCTTTCACGAGAAGGATCGTCGCGCCACGACGATCCTTGAGAGAGTTCACACAGACGTGTGTGGTCCTTTCTCAGTTGCTTCGACAGCAAAGCACAAGTATTATGTGATCTTTGTTGATGATTTCTCTCGAAAGTGTTGGATCTTCTTCATGTCGAAGAAGAGCGATACATTCGCGAAGTTCTGTGAGTTTAAAGCACTGGTCGAGAAGGAGTCGGGGAAGAAGGTGATTGCTCTAAGGAGTGATAGCGGTGGTGAATTCATCTCGGCTGAATTCAAGGAGTTCTGCAGCGCAGAAGGGATTCAGAGAGAGCTCATCGCACCCCATAACCCACAGCAGAACGGGGTGGCTGAGCGGAAGAACAGAACGATCGTGGGTGCTGCACGGGCGATGTTGCATGATCGGGGCCTACCCCTTCACTTGTGGGCTGAGGCATGCATTACAGCAGTGTATGTGCAGAACCGTTGTCCTCACAAGGTTCTTGGCATGAGTACACCGGAGGAGGCTTATTCTGGCAAGAGGCCTGATATTTCCCATTTGTGGATTTTTGGTTCTCTTGTCTACATGCATGTGACGAAGGATGCGAGAAGGAAGCTGGATCCAACTGCTGAGGTTGGAATATTTGTGGGGTACACTGATACACCTCACAACTATCGGGTGTATTTTTTAGACAGTCGAAAGACTGTTGTGCGACGGGATATAAAATTTCAGGAGGAGAAAGCCATGCGGTGTTCGCTTGAGAGGGAGCTACACTTGCATGCAGATGAGGAGCTGTTAGTTCCTAAGGAGGAGCTTCCGGATGTGGATCAGCCACAAGAGGAGGTTCGGGAGGTGGAAGAAACCACCCAGGCAGCGCCAACCATCAGAGGGCGCATGCGCACTACAGAAGCTGAGCGACTGGCTCGGGATGCAGAGAAGGTTGTAGGACCACCTACGGCACAGCGCAGACAGAGACAGTCACCGGATCGGTACACTGGATACATGGCTCTTATGAGTCAATGTGTTGTGACAGAGCCATCCTCTTTTGAGGAAGCTGTGGAGGAACCCGCATGGGTTGATGCCATGATCGAAGAATATGATTCGATCACCAGGAACAGTGCATGGGAGATTGTCCCAAGACCGGTTGGGAAATCAGTTGTAGGTTCGCGATGGATCTACAAGGTGAAGCAGGCGGCTGACGGGAGTGTGGAGAAGTACAAGGCGAGATTTGTCGCCCGTGGCTTCTCAGAGATCGAGGGGATTGACTATGAGGAGACTTTTGCACCTGTCGCAAGGTACTCTTCCATACGGACGATCCTTGCTCTCTCAGCGCAGATGGGGTGGCACATTCATCAGATGGATGTGAAGACTGCGTTCCTCAATGGAGTTATTGAGAAAGAGGTGTACATAGAGCAGCCTGAAGGTTTTGAGATCTTCAGCAGTGAGTCGCATGTGTGCCGACTCAAGAGAGCACTGTACGGGCTGAAGCAAGCACCTCGTGCTTGGTACACTCGGATAGACAGCTACTTCACCGGGCTTGGATTCTCCAAGAGTGAGGCGGATCAAAACCTGTACCAGATTGTGGTGGAGGGGAAGCTGTTGATCATCGTACTGTATGTAGATGATCTGATTTTGACTGGCGACGAGCAGTTGATACTTTCATGCAAGGAGGATCTTGCACGAGAGTTTGAGATGAAGGACCTAGGCATCCTTCATTATTTCCTGGGATTGGAGATTTGGCAGCGCAGTGGAGGACTGTTTGTTTCTCGGGGCAAGTATGCCCGGGAGATTCTGGAGAGGTTCAACATGCAAGGCTGCAAGCCTGTTGACACTCCTCTTCCTGGTGGTTGGAGGAAGGAGGATGCTACTTCAGCGGAGGTAGTGGATGCCACTGTCTATCGACAGTTGGTGGGGTCGCTTATGTATCTGGTCAATACACGACCCGATATATGCTATGCAGTTAACCGGCTTTCGCAAGCTATGGTTAAGCCTACCAAGCTCTTTTGGAAGGCAGGCAAGCATGTATTGCGCTATATTAGAGGCACATCGGGATATGGTCTATGGTACAGACAGGAGGATGGAGCGAAGCTTTCTGGCTTCACTGATGCAGATTGGGCAGGGAGCCCAACGGACCGGAAGAGCACATCTGGAGGAGTTTTCAACATTGGGTCGACAGCAGTTTCCTGGTACAGCAGGAAGCAGAGATCCGTGGCACTCAGTTCAGCAGAGGCCGAGTACATGGCAGCTAGCTTGGCTGCATGCGAGGCTATTTGGATGAGGAAGATCCTCGCGGGATTGTTCAGGTTGCATTTGGAGCCTACAGTGATCTACTGTGATAACCAGAGTTGCATTAAACTCTCGGCCAATCCAGTATTTCATGATAGGTCCAAACACATCGACATCAGGTACCATCATATCAGAGATTGTGTTCAACGGAGAATCATGATGCTTTCATATGTTCCCACGGAATCTGACACACACAACCGTATTGTGCTCTTAGCCTTCCGATCCAGTTTCTTCCAGTCTTCATCTGACATTGTCGTTGGTTTAGTACCTGGATCTACCGCGATCCACTGATCTTTATCCATGACCAGATCCTCCATCTTGACTACACAACTCAAAACTCGACCATTAAATTTCTCGATCTCTATCTCTTTCCCCGCTGTATATTCTTTCACCGCAAGGAGAATCGATCTGCGAGATCTCCCAGCACCCACAGGGGTCTACCCCCAGGCCGAAAAAACCCTCAACAACCGAGAACATCCCCTTGAAGCCGAAACGGCTACGATACCAAATGTAGGTTTTAACCCTAGAATAAATATCTACACATTAAGTTCTTATAACGAAGAAAGCAAACAATAGCAAGAGCATAAAACATAAAACAAATAAACACGGAGATTTTCCCTGGATCCCCAAATCGGGACGACTGACTTGATTTTCAATTATATTCCTTTTAGTGTTACAACACACATATATATACATGCCGAAGCATACATAAACCCCAATCCATTAACCCTGGATTAGAACATAACCGTAGTTCCCTTGACCGGATCTACAAAATACCAGGGGCCGAAAACCATCGAACCCCAAAACCATGTACAAAACCATGCACAAAACCATGGGCGGATCCGCCTATGAGTGGGTCCGCACAAAAACCAATTTTGGCCGGGGCGCTGCCCCGGACCCCAACGGTGGGGACTGCTTCGCCCCTCGTGACCCCCGGCTACGCCGACGCAACATACGGCGCGTGGGGCTAATCGTGGAAAGAATATAACACATACCCAACGAAACCCCCTCACTAAAGGCTTCGACCCTTAGCACCACTGCGGACCACGTTGCATCAATTTTCATACTGGATCCACCAGTTTCCACACGACATACCTTGCAAGCCACCAAATTTATTCATTCAGTATACTCACACTAGTTCTTCATGATTTTGTCCGTCATTCAAACAAGAGATTCATCATCATCAGATCATTATATCCATGGGTTCATTGCAGTTTCAGATTTATCAGTTAAGAACAGAGCTCGCCCATACAGATATTCCTTGGAGAAATTTTTCATTCACAACCCTTACGATGCGCACCTCGTTCTCTATTTTTCTTCTCCTTATATAGTTTTTCCTTTATTAAAAACCATGAGTCAAAACCACGAACCGCTAATGATATTCCTCTGTCAGTATTCATTTTAGTTTATCCCATGGGGCTTTTTGATCTCTTTTTAATTTATTTATCAATTTTAAATAAATTGACAAATAAATATATTTACAAATTTTGAATTCCCAAGCCTTATATCTAAAGTTTAACCCTTCGGACTTTATAGAAATATCCAACGCTTCCAAATAAATTAATCTTACGATAAACCTTTGACCTCGGGCCCACATATATATAGTCAATAGCCAATCCAATACGCCCATCGTACCATAGTAAACTTCGCGCAAGTCCAACGTCCGATCACCGTTAGATTAGCAAGCTTCCAGATCAACGGCGTATATGCATATCGCTCGACCTCTGATGCCAAACGTTAACGTGCGATGGCCCGCTGTACCTGTGTTAATCTTCACACACCTTCAACAAATGATGACTGTCCGATGACCCCTTCCCAGATCAACGGCGCTCAATGATATCGCTGGGCATCCTGGGTCGAACTATAACTCGGTCATGGTTCCGCTCTTCCACGCAGGGTTTCATCGCCTTTTCAATGTATTATTATAATTAAGTTGCGCTTTAAGTTTTTGCCTTTTATTACTCCTGGTTCCGTCCAACTTCGCGTTTCGTTGTCACCAAGTGTTTCGCTACTCCATTAATCTGCGCCATCTCCCATCAACTCCCTCATTAGATACAGAGTATCATTCAAGCCTTCCAATTACACAGGACATTAGTCGACTCCATTACATCGATTATTTACACAGAGGTTCAGGGGATTCCACACAAGAATTACATCAGTCAATACACATATCCCTAACTCTGCAACAATGATTTCATTCCTCTCCGGGCACCGTCGGTATCCTTTGCCCATTATGAAATTGATCACACAGGTCATATATATTCCATATTTACTCAACCATACTTAACACAATACTTAACACAATTCCACAGTTCTTCATCAACATATACAGAACTTGGTCAGATATTCAATTTTTCCTTCAATCTGTTACCTTGTCTCTTCCTAGTAGCTCTCCCTTTTTCCATCTCCTTTGCAAACTGTATTAAACCCCTAATTCAACTATTAAACCCCTAATTCAACTCTACTGCTCTGTCTCTAATTCCTTTGTTTCATCTGCTGCTTCTGCTACCTCTTTGTTCCTAGTTACTGTTTCAGATGCCAATTCCTCTGCCACTGTTTTCTCTGATGTCTCTGCTGTCTTTCCAGATCTCCAATCAACTAACCCTTCTAAAAATTCCTTAGCTTCATATTTCATTTTCTCTTTTCTTTGTTTCTGTTTCAAGTGCTCCTTTTTTGGCATTGATGGAGATACATCATTCTTAATTCTTTAACACATAGGTTGCTTTTCATAGGAAACTTATTAAATAGGTTTCCATCAAGGACAACTTCATCAAGTAGGTTGCCATCAAATTTATCGAGTAGGTTGCCATCAAGGACAACACTCTGCATCATATTGCCAACAATCTTCCCCTTTGGACTTGATGGCAACCATGATGGTGTTTGATCACCACAACAGATAGATACATTGATTAGAATCATTATTCAAACACCATGATACTCTCCCCCTTTGAAATCAAGGGCAAAGGTCGGATCAAAACCAAAACAAGGTTTCTCTTCTCTTGTAGGAAGAAGAGCTCTAGAGATCTGATGTGTACTGAAGTTACCATGCTCTCCCTGAGTTCATGCTGAATCTTCAAACATAATATTCAATGAAGTACATGACTCTATGACCTTTCCTATCACCAAGGACTCAAACTTACATCAATGATCCAACCAAGTGGATTTGCATATGTAACACAAGTACCCAACCAAGTGGGTTTACACATGACTGAATATTACATCATAGGTCTCAACATGACTTTTTCATCACATTATAACTTATAAAATCAAGACCAAAGAATCTCAAGCATGAGATCAGACCACATCAAATAATTAGAATGCCAATACTGCATCCTTTTCATAAGACCAAAGCTCCCCCTTAGCTTGTTCATCCTGAACACTTTCACCATCAAATCATCAAGGCATATTCATCAAAAACATCAGAGAGTAAAACAGAATTATGAGAGCAGAAACACCACCAGAGATCCCCAACAGCACCATAGCTGTGTATTCAAGTGTCATCCAACATTTGTCAGTAACCAAGCCTTCAGGCTCTTTGCCGCATCAACATATTCTTCTCAAGAGGAATTATCATACCAGAACAACTTCTTTAATAGTCAATTTGAGTCAAGTAAACATCCATGTGATCTATTATCACCAAGACCTTCATGATTTATATTTATTTCATAATCATGATGTACCATGTGTAGGAACTATATATAGAAGGTCTCAACCATGACAAAAGTCATCAGCATCAAACTCTGCATGATCTATCTTTATCTCCGAATCATAAGACTTCCATCTCATCCATGTGTGAAAGAAAAAGAGACTCTTCAGCAAAAAGCAATCAGGGCTTATCCATAATCTCATCATAGGAAACCATGTATCATTTGCACTCCTCCATGTCATACTTTTTCAGTATTTGCTTAAGATATTTTGCTTGTGATAGGAATATGCTATCTGTTGTTTGTTGTATTTGCAAGTCAAGAAAGAATGGTAGTTCTCCAAGTAAATACATTTCAAATTCTTGCTGCATATCAGAAGCAAATCTCTGACTCATAGACTCTTCATAACTTCCAAAAATGTTATCATCAACATATACAACCATAATCAATAGTTCATCATTTTCAGTTTTTGTGTACAAGTTGTTATCAACAGACCCCTTTGAAAATCCTTGTTGATGAAGATATTTATCAAGATGATAATACCATGCCCTTGGAGCTTGTTTGAGTCCATATAGAGCCTTTTTAAGTCTACAAACAAGATTTTCATCATTTTCCAAAATAAATCCTTCTGGTTGTTCTATATAAACTTCTTCTTCTAGATCACCATTGAGAAAAGCCGATTTATCATCCATTTGATAAACTTTGATTTTTTGGAAGCTTGAAAAAGGCAAGGAACATTCTTATGGCTTCAAGTCTAGCTATAGGAGTAAAAGTTTCTTCAGAGTCTATACCTTCTTGTTGAGCATACCCCTTGCAAACAAGTCTAGCTTTATTTCTTATAACATCCCCATTCTCATTTAAATTGTTTTTGAATATCCATTTAGTTCCAATGACATTTTTGTCATGAGGCCTTGGTACTAACTCCCAAGTGTGATTCTTTTCAATTTGATCAAGCTCTTCATTCATGGCTTGAATCCAACATTCATCTTTGCTAGCTTGACTGACACTGTGAGGTTCAATAGTGGACAGAAATGCCAGATTGCTAGAAGATCCCACAAGAGTCCTTCTTGTTTGTACACCTGATCCCTTTTCTCCCAAAATTTGAGATTCTGGATGATTCTTTTGAACATATCTGGATGGAGCATTTTCAGATAAATCTTCTTCGGATTCTTCATTGGGTTCATTGTCTATATCATTTCTATATGATGTCGAAGGATATATGTTACCATCATAATGCCAACAATGCATTACTCTCAGCAAGGCTAATGCTCCTCCTGAAACTGTGCTGCATCATATCATATCAGCAGAGCTTCTGTCTCCATTGGAACTTGCGTGTATATGCAGCTTTAGTTCATGAAACCCGCATATAGGAAGTGAATTACAAAAAAATTCACAACTCCATCTCCCCTTGAACTTATGCCACCTGTACCTGTCTTCTTCACATCAGATGCACTATTAAAAATAAACATATCCAAAATTACCAAACCAACCATGGGAATCATCATACATTGCTCCCCCTGTGATGATACATTACTGAATCCTATAATGTATCTCACATCACCTCTGTAGTCTTTATGAAAAGTAAGCTTTAGAAGTGGAAGACTGCAGTAGGATTATTATCCCCTACGTTTTTAACCGGTCCTCCTTCCTTTTCCAGCTTTGCTTGAAATTTCTTATTGTGTGCTGGAAATTATCCAATTTCTCAGATCACTAGAAAATTTGGTGCAATTTCCAACGGCCAAATCGTCGCTATTCCGACACATAGTTGTCGCAAGAGCGACAGTTCGAGGACGGGCAAAGCGTGGTTTGCCATGCCGTCGCAATTTCGACGCATTTACAAAGTGTCGCACTACCGACACTTTTTTCGTCGCTTCTAAACAAGCGTCGCTCTTTTGACATTTCCCAAACCGTCGCGCTTCCGACGTTTGTAAACTGTCGCACTTCCGACGGAATGTGGTCCGACATTTTTAATGTCGCTCTTTCGACATTTGTAAACTGTCGCAATTCTGACGAAATGTGGTTCGACGTTTTGAATGTCGCTCTTCCGACATTTGTAAACTGTCGCAATTCTGATGAAATGTGGTCCGACATTTTGAACGTCGCTCTTCCGACGTTTGTAAACTGTCGCAATTCCGACGAAATGTGGTTCGACGTTTTGAACGTCACTCTTTCGATGTTTGTAAATTGTCGCAATTCCGGC